>VMRN01000022.1:1405497-1441414 GCA_010277015.1 Poeciliopsis turrubarensis
CGCCGTGCGCTCGCTCAGATACTGTGTATGTTTCAACAAACTGCTGACTCATGTTTCATCACGCAACACGTATGTGCGTGTGTCTGCTGCCTGCTGCTGCGCACGTGACGAGCGGAGCTGAAGGGGAGCAAACCGATCCAGAAACATATTTCTGGATTTTTCTGGATGTTTTAAACGACGTGAAGGGAAAAACTCTGGAATCCAGCTGGGTTTGATGGACATATCAAAAAATTAGAATATCGCATAAAAGTCATTTTAGAAAGTGAAGATAATGTAGAATCACCACACAGAGAGATGCATCTAAAGCCTTTGTTTCTTGATTTTTGATGATCAAAGCTCATACATAATAAAAAAAATGTTAAAATTGGAAAGCTGAAAAAGATCACAGTGTCGCTTTCTAATCAGCTAATTAACTCAAAACTGCTGCAAAGGTTTCCTCAGCCTTAAAACAATTTCACAAGGAGGAGAAGGCACAGAAAGTTATTGCTAAACAAGCTGGATGTTCACAAAGTTCTGTATGCAAGCATCTTAGCAGAAAATTGAGTGGAAGGAAGAAATATGATTGCACTATTTTTGCTTCCATTCAGGTCTGAATGTTGGCCAGATTACAGTAATAACACAAGTGGATGTTCAGTTAATCAGTTTATCTCATTTTAATGTAACAAACCATTAACTGACAGTTAACAGTAAGTTGGTTAATGGGTTGCATCTCTGTGTGGTTCTGATCCATCGATTCTCGTTGACGTAGTTCTGATAAATTACATTCACTTGGATCAGACAACCAGCGATATTATGGCTGCTGAAGACAGAAAAACAAAGAGGAGAAGTAAATTTCTTCCAAAAATCCAGGAATTTTTAAATTAGTCTCAGAAGATTTCTAGAGGGAAAAAGTTTGAAGAAAACTTGGAATTTAAAAAGTTGAACAACCAGACCAAATATTTTGAAACTCAAAAACTCGAAGGCTTTTGACTTTGGAAGCTCAAATCTCCAAGTTTTTACAGAAAATTTCTGAAATTGATCTCAAAATTTTGTCTTGCAAAGTTTCACCTTTTTGAACTAAGAAATTTCCTTTCTTGGGGGGGGGAAATAGATTAATCTAAAAAAAAAAAACATCTGGCAAATTTTCAACTTTTTACACTCAAAAATTTCTGATTTGTGATACAAATTTCTGATTTTTTTGGCAGAATTTTCTCTTTTTCCCCCCTGTGGGTCCATTGGTCGCCATGGTAACGGAGTCCCTGACCCCGTGACCCGGTGGTTACCTGCAGCTCGCACCAGGCCACCTCCACCGTCTTCTCCGTGTCCAGGCCTTTGTAAACCGTCTTGAACGATCCTCGTCCGATCTCGATGTTGAATTTCAGGAATCGCGCATCGGGAGACGAACCCACCGCCTCCGTCTCCTCGTCGCGCGCCTCCTGCTTCTGCCGTTGCCACGGCAACTCCTCCCTGGTGGAGTCGGACAGCGTGACGCCGGACTCCTCGGCCGAGTCCCAGCAGATGCTCATCCCCGCGGCGGTTTTATCGCCCGCGTCTGATTGGCTGGTCGGGTTGGCCGGAGGGCTCCAGCCTTCCTCCTCCTCCTCTTCATCTTCATCTTCCTCGGTTCTCTTCATCGCCTCGATGTCAGGTGTCGACGTCATCGCAGCCCACCTGGGGTCTGAGTTCAGGCGCGATTGTGACGTCACAAAATCTGGGCGGAGCTTCAAGAACCTATACATAGGGAAAGCCATGCTAATTTTTCACAACTAAAACAAAATGTGTTGGTTAATTTTTCCCGTAAACATTTTAAAAGTTTTATTATATCAATTAAATTGTTATATTTAAATGTTAATATTAATATTTAAATTTATATTATTTTCACTTCTCAAACTGAAGACGAAGAAAATCAAATATCCAGTTATAGAGCTGATTTAATCCCAGATTAAGGACAGATTAAATACAAGAAAAAGAAGATTTTACATTTCGCCCAAAAAAACTAAGTTGCTATTTTTGAGATTCAAAAGCCAAAATGTTTGACTTTTAGACATTAAATATAATTTAACTTGAACAGTTTTTGTCCTTCATGATGTCCAAACATTAAACTCTGAGTTTGTTCCTCCAACTGGATCAGATCCTGATTATTTCTATTCTTTTAGTTTGCTGGCTATTTTGAGTTTGGTGTAAATAATGTAAATATTTGTGTTGCACTCACTGTGTTTGTCCGCTGTGATCGGCTTCAGACCGGAACCGGTAAATCCACCTGGCGGACCTTTAAAGTTCTGGCTGAGGTTCGGTTGATCTGAATCCAAGTCCTTCTCCTCCTGTGATGTCATCGCCTGACACCCGCGCACGCTATCAGCTCGGAACAGACCGCACGAGCTACAAGGAAGCCCCGCCCACCGGACACCTGGCTGAAAAAAACGGGTCACGTGACTTATCAGAAACGGATCGATCATCCATCTGCTGTCTATTTATTTATGATTTTATTTTGGTCAGAAGCCTGTTTCTGTATTTTTTTTGTGTCTGAATTTTAGTGAAAGTTATTTTCTTTTTCCTGTAAAAATTCTGTATTTACGACACAGAAGCGACACTTTTACTTTCTTAGAAATAAAGAAATAAACAAATACTTATCTTTAGGTAAGTATTTAAGTAACAAGTAACAAATACTTATCTATAAGTATTTGTTATCTGATATTTATTTTACAATTTTATTTTGGTCACAAGTTTGTTTTTATATTTTTGTGTCATGTGAATTGTAATATTATTTTTATTTTTCCTATAAAAGTATTAAATACCCACAAATTTAACTGTGTCAACATATTACTGCTACTGTGTGGGATTTTAAGAGTCTTTCACCTGATATACTAATAAAGGGTGTTGTGATTTTTATTTATTTTATTTATTTTACTTTACTTTTCCAGTTATTTTTCAGCCGCTTTTTATTCTAATGCAGAATATAACCAGTATTATTTTGAATTAAATTTATTATTAATGTTGAGCTTTACGGATTTTTCCCACCCTAAATATAAAAATCTGTAACTTAAAGATTTAAACATGTTCTTTAATCAATCCAACTCCTGCTCCTAACAGCCAAAACCTGTAAAGGAAAAGTAAACAATGACGTCATCTGGAAAGCTAAAAATTTTTATTTAATAAGATAAAATTTATTTCCGCAATATAAAAATGAAAAAAAAAGAACATAACTCATATTGTTTCTGTATTTATTGTTTCATCTGTTATTCTGGTTTGGGCTGTAATGTTGCCCTCTGTCCACCAGAGGGCAACATCACCTTAACTCCGCAGCTTCCGTCATTTTATTTAAGTTTTGATATTTTACTTAAATCATTTTCTGTGGTAAGAGGTGCATTTGATCATGTTTGAAGAATTCAGTGTGTGAATCTATTTATTTATCTATTTATCTATCTATTTATCTATTTATTTATTCATTCATTTATTTGCTTATTTATTTATTTGTTTATTTATATATTTATTTATTCATTTATTTGTTTATTTTTTGTGTGTCAACTCTCCGTCTGTTGCTGCAGAGCTCAGCTCCGTCCTCCGATGTAAGGCTGTGAGTATGAACAAGCTCTCTTTTGTTTGTCTGGTTATTTATTTATTGTTTATTATTTAAAATGTTTATTGTTCAAAATGCTTTAAGACATTAGCGAATGTGTTTGTTTTAACTAAAAACTTAATGAATGATATCCAATCTTTAATGTAGTTCATGATTTGTTTTTTCCTGTCAGTTTTCATAATAAGCATAATAATAAACAACCTGATATGATGAAAGAAACCCAGTTTAAAGTGTTTTGTGTATAAAATCAGGCAACAACCAGGCAAATTGTGTTTTAAATGAAGAAATCTACTTTCTGTTCATATTTTCTTTTCCTCCTTGAAGCAGTAAACCTTTTATCTTTAATCCCACCAGGAGGATTAAGCAGATTTTCCTCATCATTAATCCGTTTCTTATCTCCATCTTTCCACCTTTATCCCTGTGTTCCGTCGTTCTTCCTCCTCTTCTTCTCTGTTTAATTTCCTGTCTTATTGCTGTGACGTCATACGCAACAGGCAAATGTAATCGGTGATAAATGATAATCGATTGTGTGGCTCTGGGAAGTCAAAGAATCGCGTCATTTTACGTCATGTCCCGCTGTCTGACGCTCCTCATCCTCCTCCTGGCGATCCATTCATCATCCCTCCAGGGGGTGGCGCTGTGGCGCCGGGGAAACCGAGTGTCTTCCATCAACGCCTGCTACCAGAAGGAATCGCCGGACGGAGGACTGATGGTTCGCTGCAGCGGACTCCGACTGACCCAGGTCCGACTGCTGGTCCCAGTGTAACCAGTAGATTCTGTGGTTGAGTTTCTGAGATGTCAAATCGATCAAACTGATCCTTTATCGCGATATTTTGGGGTACTATTATGATATATCACTATTGTGACATATATATATAGTTTTTTTTAAACCAAATATTTTTGGCTTGAAAACCAAATGTTTTTTTTTTTTTTTTATTGAATTTAAAAAAAAAATTTATGCGGCTACTTTTTTCTTTTACTCGACTATAAATATGTCGCGTAATAAAATGTTTTGGCTGCTCTGCCCACCTCTTATTAAGGCTCCCATGGAAAAAACAGTGGAGAAAACAGAAAAAAAAAACATCATTTCCAATCAAACTGTTTGTTTTGACTTTCAATTTACTATTAATAACAGAAATTTGTCATAACAATAACAAATCTTAATTCTTATTATGATAATAGATTTTTCACAATAAACGATAAACAATACGATAAATGCTGGCGTGTGTTTGTCTCTCCAGGTTCCTGCCGGCCTGTCCAACCACACAACCCGCCTGTTTCTGAATAGGAACCGGCTCAGCTCTCTGCCGGCGTTCTGCTTCTCGGACCTGTTCCTGCTGGATGAACTGGACCTCTCCCACAACCAGGTCCGGGCAACATTTGCTTTTTCTCCCCAATCAAAAACACAAAACTAATATGATTATCAATTCTTTCTCTTTTACCCACACAACAATAAATTAGTCAAATAACATTGTGATGAAACCTGCATTACTATGACATTAGCCTTAATTTTTTGTTTTTTAACTTCTTTGGCCCATTTTTGGTCTATAAAATATTTATAAAATAAGAATTTTATTTTCAAGACTTTGTTGTGTTTAGGCAAGTATAAATGTTTAAGTGTGTCTGGTTGTGTTTCTGATGTTTATGGAATGACTTTAAACCAGTTAAACCCAGACACCCACTTCCTGTTTCCTGTCGCAGCTCTCCTCTCTTGAACCCGGGTGTTTCTCCGGCCTGGCATCGTCTCTCCGGTTCCTGGACCTCTCCTCCAACCAGCTCACCACGTTGGACCCGGCAGTTCTGAGTGGACTGCAGGTCCAAGCCAACCTGAGCCAGAACCCGTGGCACTGTGACTGCAGCATGCAGGTGGGCCTCAGGGTGGTGTTGGTACCAGACACACTGCAAAAACACAAAACCGTGCCAAGTATTTCTGGTCCAGTTTCTTTGTTTACTTGAAATAAAACTAAACTAACTTGCAAGTAACTTTTCAGCAAGAAATATGAGCTTATTTCAAGTGAATAATTCCTTAATATTGATTTAAAAAAAATACTTTTTCTATTGGCAGATTAATTCACTTGGGTAATGCTTGTTAAAAGTGAAATAATCTGCCAGTGGAGTAAATAGTTTTTAAAAAAGTAAGAAATTATTGACTGAAAATATGTTCTCATATTTGCTGAAAAGTTACTTGTAAGTTGTTTCTGTCTTATTTGAAGTGTACTGAGATATTCACCAAAACACTTGGTAAGATTTAGTGTTTTTGCGGTGAGGGACAGGTTGGTGACTTCCTGTCTCTGCCCAGGTGTCCATATCTCAGCTGGACATGGACCAGTCCTCTCTGGAGAAAGTCATCTGTCAGACTTCGGACCTTCCGAACCTCGGTACGTTGAGTCCGCCTGGTTCCTCGTGTTCAAAACCTCAGAACCTGCTTCTGGTTGTAACTGTGTGTGTGTTTCAGGAGCTACTGGGCTTCCACTGGTCTTACTGGTGCAGGACTGGGATCTGTGTCAGTCTGTGAGGAGAACCACCGACTTCCTAACGTTGCTCACTATGCTCCTCTGGTTCATCATGCTCCTTTCCTACCTGATCCACTACATCCGTCATAACAAGGTGGTGGCCCGACGACACATGGAGTACCTGAAGTTCCTGGAGAGCCGAGACCCATTCAGACCCCGGTGACCCCAATGACCCCGGATGACCCCAAGAATGCTCAGCAAACCACCTCAAAGGCTGCTAAAGCTGCAGTTTGTAACTTTTATGAAGAATATTTGTTAAAACTGCCACCATGTCTTGACTGTCTGAAGAAATGAACAACTCCCGTCCAAAAACAACCAATCAGAGCAAGGAGGAGGGTCTTAGCGCTGTCAATCATTCTCATGTGCTTGCAGAGAAGAAAAACTTACTGCTACAGGAAAACCATTTATTCGTTGTCATTTGTGGCCATGCTAACTAGCTTTAGTATTCACGCTAACGGAGAGCGAAGGGGAAGAGTTGAGAGGTGATTGACATCACTAAGACCCGCCTCCTGGCTCTGATTGGTTGTTTCTCGTTAACATTGGGAGAAGCGAGAAGAGCTCTAATTATTTAACTGTCATATGAAGCCACAACGTAAAGACAGTTTCAACAAATACGCAAAGAAAGATTTATGAAAGTTGCGCACTACAGCTTGAACTCTGATTCAAAATGATTGTTTCTGATCCAAAAGCTACGTTCACACAGCAGGCACAAGCAAGCTATATCCGAATTTTTCACGACTGTCTGAACGGCTTAATTCTGATCTTTTCACAGAAAAAACTGTCATATGAACGAAAAAATATAAGGATTTCGGAAAAAAATAAAATAAGATTGAAAATTAGCATCAAGACTCGCTGTTGGAATTTAGCCAAGTACAATCAAGCCATGACTCCTGCACAACCTTTCAGAATCATAAAACTAAGGGTCGAAAGTCAAAGTCTTACCAGCAGTTAATCCCCAGAAGTTCTGTTTGTTGGATGTTTTTAAAGAACTCCCACAGAACCAGATGGACTTTTCCAAGGATGTTAATGATGATGACAACAAACCTACAACTCTGAAAGTTTTTCCTTGCATACGTCATCCTTTCAGAGCTGAGACTGTGAACTGTATACGTGCTGTTTCCATGGTAACTGCCTCCCAGCTCAGGGTTCACGGCCTCCTGACTCAGTCTGCATCTGTTCACCTAATCTATGTGCTAAAAATGTCAAATAAATCCTGTAAAGTCAGTGCAGGTTGGGTTCTTTGTGTCTGTGAGTCAGATTTCTGTTTCCGACCTGAACGTCTATGTTCAAATGGTTTGAAAGGATACATCGGTTTATTCCATCCAAAATGAGAGTATTTGTGTTGTACAAATGACTGAAACCGGTAAATACAAGTGAAACAGATCATTCAGTGACAGAAACCAGTTCCTTCAGAATAATTTCAACTTTAGTTTTATTTTTCCTACTGAAGAACTTTTTAGACAGAATTTAATTTATTTGATATTAATTTTGAAATCTTAAAAAATATATTGAAAATGTGGTTATCATTATTATTAATAATATTATTTATTTAGGATAATAATGTCTAAAAATAGAGAACATTTGAAAATGACTTGATGTATAATAAATAATTAAGAACATATTGATCTTATTGTATTCCTCATATAGAGACCTGATATAAAAGGTGAAATTTACCAATAATAAATCTCTAGTAATAAGCAGATAATTAATCATTCTTCTTTTTCTAATAAAATTTGGTTTGTTTCTAATCTGCACTTGCGACTAAAATCAAATACAAGTACAAATTAGTTTATTAATCAATATATATATTATTTTCAAAGTAAAAGCATGAACTTTATTTGTTGCTTTGTTGCTTGAAGCAGGATCGAGTGATCTGGGATCGACTGCCTCGGCCTGCTGTTTCCCCTCCGCCATCAACTGCTCTGGTCTGCAGAGTGAATACTGTCCAGTCATTGTGAGGATCAGCTTCAGCTGCTCCGAACATCGAACCCCTCGGAACCGCACAGTTCGGCCCAAACACAGTATGAAGGAGACAGCAGCCAAGCGGAGAGACAAGGCGGGCGGTCGGGACCGGGACAAGTCCAACAAGGAGCCCAAAGAGCCCAAGGATGTGAAGCCCGCGATCGCGGCCGCGGAGCCGCAGGACGTGGAGATGCCGGAGGAGGAGACGAATAACGCGGTGAAGCTGCCCAAGGAGCAGGACAGCCTCACGCTGGAGGGTAATCCTGGGTCTGAAGTTCGGGTAGAACCGGGGGAACCTGTCCTGTACTGAAGTCACTGTGGTTCTGGATACTTTACTGCACTTGTTAGCTTTAGCCTGTTAGCATGAAACCAACTCCTGCTAGATGCCGTAAAACAGCAGAAGGGGACGTAAAAACCTCCAGAGGCTGTTTTTATGTTGTTTATTTTACGTTTAGAGGTTCTAGTTCATGGCCCGACCCAAACCATTTTAGAGTAAACGGTGAGACAACATTTCAGTGTTTTGGCCTGAGGTCAGTTTAGGATCCTGATGTCGCTTCTGCTGCTGAATCATTGTTTATCAAGGTATCAAATCTCCTGCAGAACCGTTTACGGTTCTGCTGGACCGGTCACTCCAGAATGGACCAGTTCAAGTCCATCTATGTGGTTCGCTTGTCTTCAGATCCTGAAGGATTCAGTGAACAGGGATTAAAATACAACTTTTAGGTGAAATTCAGGACGTTCCTGCTGCAAGGTTCTGGAAAGAGTGAAGGGATCACAGAACCTAAAACAGAGTTTCAATGTTTAAACTCGACTTTACACCTTTTATCTTTTTCTTTTCTTCTTTTAATTTCATGTCTAAATGAGTTCCTAACTTGTTCGGCTCTAGAAATCTACGTCGACTGGTCTTGTGATCAGAGCTGGATGTTTGTGAAGCTCCTCTCTGATCTTCATCCTCTCCTCTTCCTCAGACATCAAGGAGCATGTGAAGCAGATCGAGAAGGCCGTGTCGGGGAAGGAGCCGCGCTTCGTCCTGAGGGCCCTGCGCGCGCTGCCGTCCACCAGCCGCCGCCTCAATACCGTCGTCCTGCAGAAAGCGCTCACCGGCTTCTTCACCAGCAACACCTCCACCAGAGACTTCCTGCTGGGCTTCCTGGAGGAGGTGAGACACTCTGATCCGTTTACGTCTGGATTCCTGCTCACCCAGCAGCCGATGTTTTCACTGAGCCGTCCTCTGTCTGTGTCTCAGCCCATGGAGACGGGCGACGGAGACATCCAGTTCCGCCCGCGGACGGGGAAAGCAGCATCGGCTCCTCTGCTGCCGGAGGTGGAGGCGTACCTGCAGCTGCTGCTGGTCGTCCACCTGACCAACAGCAAGCGGTACACCGAGGTGAGGAACACACACTGCTACTGGACCGGACCTCTAGATCATGAATAGATTATTGATTCTGGGCTCGGTGCTGCATCAGATTTTAGAAACAAATGTCTGAAAATTCTGCGTGTTTCTGTTAGAGTTGGACAATAAATTGATTTTATTGCCAAATCTAATTTTGAGGATTTCATTTTAAGATTTTTTTTTATTATTGGAACAAAAACAAAATCATGATTTTATAAAGTCCTATCACATTAAAGTCAAGATAATTAGAAAATAAATTCTTAACATTTCCAGAATACAGTAGTAAATTTATGAAAACTTAAACACAGAAAAACTAAAAATTAATTATTCAAGTTTTTTATCTTCTTAAAACAATTTTAGATTTTTCTGGTAAAATTGAGTAAAATCACATTTTTGTAATTTCACAAAAATTCTAATGATGTGGCCCCAGTACTCTGTCGTCCAGCTCAATGAGGGTTGAGTTTAATTAAAAGCTATTTTTAAAACAAAATATATATATATATATATATTTGTAATTTTTATTTTAGAAAAGAAAGAAAGGAAAAAGAATAAACTAAAACTGGTAATTTGATCTGGTATGAACAAAAATCTGATTTCTTTTTAAGCTATGTCACCCAGCCTGTGCAGAACCTGATGGTGTCTCTGACTCTCTGTGACCTTTGTGACCTCTGTGACCCCTGTGACCTTGACTGCTGCTCTGGTTTCAGGCCCAGAAAGTTTCTGATGAACTGATGCAGAAAGTGAGCTCCAAGAACCGCAGAGCTCTGGATCTGGTCGTAGCCAAATGTTACTATTATCACGCCCGAGTGTACGAGTTCCTGAACCAACTCGACACCATACGCAGGTACACACACACACACACACACACACACACACACACACACACACACACACACACACACACACACACACACACACAAACCAGTTGCATGTCGTTTGGGACATAAAAGTTTCTTCATATCAGTTGCAGTCAGGAGTTAGTGTGAATAACTGTTTTAAATCTAAATAACATGTAAACACCGGCAGGAATCATAAACTCTTTAAACAGTTTTCAGAGTCTAAACTACAGGACCCGAGATTTTTTTCTGATTAAAGTCAGAAATTAAAATAAAAAAGTCAAAATTCTGAGATTCAAATTCTGACGAAAAGTCAGAATAATGAAGTGAAAATTGAGAAAAAAAAATTTTAATTCTGAAATTAAAATTTAAAAAAAGTTTGAAATCTGAGATTCAGACTTTGAGATTAAAGTCAAAATTCTGAAATTATAATTGAGAAAAAAGTGAAAATTTTTTGATAAAGTCAGTTTGACATTATAAAATCATAATTCTGAGAATTATGAGAAAAGTCAGAATTTAGCAATTAAAGTTAGAATTTTGAGACAAAAGTCAGATCTTGTTTTCCAGTAGCTTTAATCCTCTTTCACATAAATTAAATTTAAGGAGGAATTAGAACATCTTACATGTGACTTTGTGCCTCTGTAATCTCAGCTTTCTGCACACCCGGTTGCGCACGGCGACGCTGCGGCACGACGCCGACGGCCAGGCGGTGCTGCTCAACCTGCTGCTGAGGAACTACCTGCACTTCAACCTGTACGACCAGGCAGAGAAGCTCGTGTCCAAGTCCGTGTTCCCCGAGCTCGCCAACAACAACGAGTGGGCGCGCTACCTCTACTACACAGGTGGGACGCACACCTGCAGGAGGGTGAGGACGGAGGGTTGGGGGCTGCGGAGGGCTCACCTGTGTGTCATGTGACCCCTGCAGGTCGGATCAAAGCCATCCAGCTGGAATACTCAGAGGCCCGCAGGACTCTGACCAACGCTCTGAGGAAAGCTCCACAACACACTGCAGTGGGCTTCAAGCAGACTGTACGAACACACACACACCCACACACCCACACACACAGAGACACACACACAGCAAGAGACACCAACAAACACTGAAGCAATCAGAACCTCCAGGAACCAGTCTGGTCCATAAAAACTCCTTTTAAATTCCCTAAGCTGAGAAGGAAAGCTGTGTTCCCCTGTTTGACCGGCAGGTGGAGCTGTTGAGTCATGTTAGATGTTCATTGTTTTTTTTTGGCTTAAAATACTGGAAAATACTTTCATCATTTTAATCAGGTGTTTTCAAAGTGTAAAGAGTGTAATAGTGAATAGAAAATATTCATTTAATTTGTTTTTATCTCCCAACTGTGGTGTTGGAAACATTTCAAACCTTAAAACGATTGAAAGTTTTTTGAGTTTTACTGTGGGTAAACGTTTGGGCTCTGTTCCTGGTTCTGTTTGGGTCCGGTTCTGATGGGTCGGTCTCTGTTCCAGGTCCACAAGCTGCTGATCGTGGTGGAGCTGCTGCTGGGAGAAATTCCCGACAGACTGCAGTTCAGGCAGCCGTCGCTTAAACGCTCCCTGATGCCGTACTTCCTGCTTACCCAAGGTCAGTGTCCACACACACACGCACACACACACACACACACACACACACACACTGCTTTCAGTTCCCCATCAGGACCAGGTTCTGACTCCCCTGTCGTTCATGAATGAATCAGCGTTTAACAGAACGATGGGAACTGGACTTCTGGTTTCAGTTCCTGATCAGAACCGCGTCTACAGATTCTATAATTGATTCCCAGATGATGGCAGAGGATCCAGAAACTACTCAAGAGAACCACTTCATCAAATCAATAACTGATCAAATTATCAGCCATTTTGATATTTAAAAGTGACATCATCAAATGGACTGAAATGTAATGTGGAAATTTTGGTATTTTAAGGACCAAAATGACAATAATTTATATAATTAACAAAAAATAACAAAATCAGCCAAAATAAAAATTTTCCAAATCAGTTTCTTCCAATAAAAAACTTTGGTGTGTGTGTGTGTGTGTTTCCCCTCAGCGGTGAGGACCGGGAACCTGGCCAAGTTCAACCAGGTGTTGGAGCAGTTTGGAGAGAAGTTCCAGGCGGATGGGACGTACACGCTCATCATCCGACTGCGACACAACGTCATCAAGACTGGTGAGCCAATCACAGGCCTCCGCTGCTCCCAGCCAACCAGAGCTCCCATCTCCAAAGTGTGGTGGAAAAGTTTGAAAACGTACCTTGAAAAGTGCCTGAGTTTCACTCTGTGTGTGTGTGTGTGTGTGTGTGTGTGTGTGTGTGTGTGTGTGTGTTCAGGTGTTCGGATGATCAGCCTGTCGTACTCTCGGATCTCTCTCTCTGACATCGCTCAGAAGCTGCAGCTCGACAGTCCGGAGGACGCAGAGTTCATCGTTGCCAAGGTAACCGTGATTTAAATTACTCTTAAAGGGGCGGTATTCTGTAAAATTAACATTTTGTAGCTTTCTACATGATGTTATAAAGTCATTCTAGAAACATACCTGGAGGTAGTGTTGCTTTGATTATTTAATGTTCCATCTCCACGGCAACCATTCAGCTCCCCCACAATTCCCTTACTCAGCTCCTTCAGACTAGCCAGCAGCAATTAGCAAACACCTGCTGAGCTGATTATAGGAGCTACTTCTCAGTGAAACGTTGGTAAAAACGTTACAGGGTCATGTTGTCATGACTTCATGAAGGCGGAGTTTCAGAAAGAGCAGGAGCTTCTTAAAGAGACAGAGGCATTAAATTACAAAATAATTTAAAAAAAAAACAACTGAAGGTGATAGTCTTACCTGGTGTTGCTATAAAATATACCTGGAAGACAGAACCGCGCCTTAAAGGCGAGGCTGGTTTAATTTGACCGTTACGCGCAGGCGATCCGTGACGGCGTGATCGAGGCGAGCATCAACCATGAGAAGGGCTTCGTCCAATCAAAGGAGACGATGGACATCTACGGGACCAGAGAGCCTCAGCTGGCGTTCCACCAAAGGATTTCCTTCTGCCTCGACATCCACAACATGTCTGTGAAGGTAAGTCAGAGGTTCCTCCTGGCTGCAGCTAATCTGAGGAAACTGATCAGCTGCAGCTCCAGGATCTGACTCTCTGTCTCCCCCTGCAGGCCATGCGGTTTCCTCCTAAAGCGTACAACAAGGACCTGGAGTCAGCAGAGGTAACGCAGCTTCACTCCCACTTTTCTACTTCTGTTGTCATAAGTTGACACAACTGGTATTTAAAACCCCATCAAACAGTTTTTCCTATTTTTCTCCAGTTTTTCAATAAAGGTGCATCAATAAAAATACATAATTTTGAAAATATAATTAAACGCAGTTATTGTGTGCATTTTAGTGATTAAAATTAATCTTTATGTAATTGGTGTCCTAAATAAGCTCATTACAAATGTTTTTATGTGTTTGTGAGAAAATGGAGTCACATTGATTCAGTTACCTAAAACAGAAGAAACAGTTTTTATTCTTACTTTTATTGTTTTCACAATATTTAATACCAAGATGTGGTTTCATAACAAAAAGCTGCACCAATAATTCAACTGTTTAGGCAACATTCTACCTTAAGAGGGCAGCACTGAGCATATTCAGCAAAACAATGCAGAACCAAATAAAATATGCACAAAAATGTCAAAAAATTAAAAAAAACATAAAAGATAAAACCCTAAATATCCTATTTATACAGTTAAAAAGCAAAAATAAAGTTTATTTGTGGTTTAGTTACACTTTGAAGATGTAAAACCAGAAACGTTTATTTGTTATTAAGCCATTAAACACCAATTAGTCAAGTATTTATGAATTTGAACATTAAAAGTCAGAATATTCAGCATGTTTTTAATGTAATGCAGCACCGTGAACAGAAACAGCATCAGAAAAACTAAAACCAGATTTAGTTGTTTTCATTTATTTTTAGAACATAAATAAAGTAAAATATTTCAATAATAAGTCTTTATGTCAACAATTTACTTAAATGATAATCGTTAACCTGCCTCTGTTTCACTCCGTGGTGCGTTCAGGAGCGTCGGGAACGGGAGCAGCAGGATCTGGAGTTCGCCAAAGAAATGGCTGAAGATGACGACGACAGCTTCCCATGAGCCTCTACGCTGACTTCCTGTTCAAACAGGAAGTAGTTGTGTGTTAACAGATCACTTATTACCCACAATCCCCTCTGTTCCCTCCCTGTTTTCTGTGTTGCAGCTTTAAACTCTGCTGCTGTTTCTTGTTTCTGACACAAATAAATCCTGTTTTTGTTTAATCTGCTGCTTGTGCTTTTTACTGAGCGCGAACCACCAGGGGGCGCTGCAGAAAACAAAACTGAAATCATGACGAGTCAGAACCTGTGGTCAGAGATGAGTAACGCTGCTGAGGACGGATCATTGTGACAAATAAAGTCAACACACGATGAACACGCATGACGAAAAGAACACAGAACCAGAACAAGACGGTCCATTCAGACGGAACCAGATGAATCATCTTCTGGATTTAAAACGGCTGAATCACAGTTCTGGAAGAAAATGTTTAAATAAACAAGGAAACAGAACCTGCATTAATTACATGTGTCAAACTCGAGGTTCGGGGGCCAAAACTGGTACACGACTGCTTTTCATGTGGCCCTCCAGGCTCTGGAGGAACTCGGGACAAAACTGAAGCCAACAGTGTTTTTTGTTTTGAAATAAATTTTTTCTGGAATTTTTTTTTTTACTTTTTGATACACAAGTCAAAAAGAAGACAAATAAAGAAACATGAAATGAGAATTTTTTCCACTTTAAGAGCTTTGTAAGGGGGTAAATACTTAAGCACTTTTAGGAGTATTTTTGTATTATTATCCTGTCCTTTTTACTTATACTTGAGTCATTTCTTTCACTTAATTAAAACATGTTGAAGTGCTTCTACTTTTCCCTCTGAGTGCAAACAAGCAGATGGTTCTGGTTCTGCAGGTTCTGGTGCGATTCATGTTTCATGTTTAATAGACGTCAAAAGGAGCAACATGTTGAGCCCAGTCCTCGGATCCTGGAGCCCAACAGGAGAAGACGGCCTCCCACATCAACCAGGTCCGGTTCTGGTCCGGTTTCCAAGCACTGTATCAGTCAGAACATTCTTGGAAAATGTATCTGTGAGTCAGCCAAGTCCCTACAAGATCCAGGTGTCATCAGCGGTGGGAACTTCCTGCCTCTGAAATGCTGAAGAAAATCCTGAAATTAGGAAATTCCTTTTACGTCAAATCCAAATTATTTCTCACATTTCTTCTCAAATTATAAAAAAATGTGAAGTAATTATTAAGATCTTCTGAAAGCTGAGAAAGTCCCTCAGACTATTACATTTTTTTTAATTAATGTGTTTAATGTGAAGATTTCATCTAATCTCTGGCTTTTCTATTAAAATCCAAAATTACTGGAATTTTCTAAGATTGAAATTGTTTCTGGGACTTTGAGAAAATTAGTGGCTGAATGTACAATTGTCATTTTTTAAAAAACAAAACTCTTTCCCCACTTTTCACGAGGAATTTTGCCACTTCTTCTTATATGGTCAAAAACAAGATCTGCATCATATGATAAACAAACTAAAATCCCCGTAAAACCACAGGTTTTCCATTTTTATGACATACTTTAGTTGCTGGTTTAGATTTTATTGTTTCTGTATGTGAAGTTTCGCCTGTTCCTGTTTTTAATGTTTTTGCCAGTTTTGTTTTCAGGTTGTTGAAGAATCTGACATCGATGCAACATTTATTAATTATGCTGTTAATAACCAATAAATGTTTAATGGTTTGCTAACTAAACACTAGCTAGGAAACTAAATAATGAATTTGACATGAAAATACATTTTTACATAGCAAGCTAAATATTTAGTTTGAAATTAAGTTTTCAGTCTGCGGCTAATATTTAGTTGGGACCAAAATATTTACTATGTTGTTAAGTATTTAGTTAATGAGCTAATTATTTACTTTGAAAGACATTAAGTATCAAGCTAAATATTTAGTTTTACTCTAAATATTTAGTAATCAAGCTAAAATGAGCTTAAATCAAAACATTTAGTATGGAGTTAAATATTTAGTTTGATGCTAAATACAGTACATAGGTTATCATGAATACATTAATGTAACGTTTGTATTACGTTAAATATTTGAATTTAATTTAATGCTACATTAAATACAAAATATTTAATATTAATATTATGAGTATCATAAACACAATACTTAGTTGATACTAAATATTTAGTACTCCAGGTAAGTATTTAGTTTCACTAAGTACTTAACAAGTATTTAGTAATCAAGCTAAAAATTAGTTTAAAGCAAAACATTTAGTACGAGGTGAAATATTTAGTTTGACGACAAATATAAATATTTAGATAGTGAGGTAAATGTTTAATTTGAAACAAAATATTTAGTTGATAATAAATATTTTGTATGAGGCTAAATATTTAGTTAGTCAGATAAATACCTAGAAGTAGAAACATTCTTTATCACATAAACACTGTGCAGAGAAACCAGTGATGGATGTAAACACTTTCTGGGTTTGTTGCAACTGTAACCTTAAAAACTCCCACTTTCCTCAGAAACTTTTACTGTAAACGCAATAAAACCAGAAGGAAATGCTGGAATTTTATTTCTCAGAGTCAGGATTAAGGGATCAACTGGAGCCTGCGTCGAAAAGGAAACGATCTGCGTTTCCTGCTGACTCACAAGCGTCCAGAATTACCTAAAGAGCGACACACGATGACACACAGGAAGACAAAGCACAGTCACACAATAAAGACACACCCAGGCTGATACTCAAACACACCTTCGGCATTTCCACCAGTTTACCTGCCGGCATGGCAGGAAGTGAGGCGACATGCCGGGTGGGTTGGGGGCCCAGACTCCCTCTGAAACCCCTGCAGTCAGGATGACGCTGTCGCTCTGCAAGGTTCACCTGCACAGGTGCAGCTGAGATGGAAAGCAGTGAAATTATTAACTTTTTCTCACACAAAACCTCTAATTATTTTCACATTTACTGAATAATCAAACCTGCAGAACATAAACATAAAATATCACAGTTTCTGGTTTAATCTCTAGTGTGAAAATCTGAAGCAAGACAAAACTAACTTCCACTTTTTGTGAGATGTAAGAGCTTGTTTTAAGTTAATAATTCTCTAAAATGAAGAGAAATGTTTTGCTGTAAATGAAATAATCTGCTTTTGGAACTTTCTCATTTAAAGTAAACTAAGATGTTTGCACAAATACTTGCTAATATTTTGCAGTTTTGCCATGTAATCTGATATATTAACAGGATGTTGAAGTTTTACATCTTTTTGATTCTCCACTTTCTTCAAATTAAGCAAAAATAAATGTTTGTGCAACAAAGAAGGTCATTTTTGCCGCTGTCATTTTAACAATATTAATAAATGTTTCCTTCATGTTTACAAAATCAAAAGAAATTTGGCATCATTCAACTCTGATGCATTTGTGCTGTTAAGATTTTTAAGATTTACATTTTTTTCAAAACTCAGCAGAAATGAACTTATTCCTTTCCCTGAAAGCTAACAAAATAAATATAAATTAATTTTTACATTCTTGTGCAGCCAGACAGTTTTTGCAGAACAATTGATTGATACCAGGTTGCATGATTTTTGTAAATAAATAAATAAATAGTATTAATTAATATATATATATGTATTTTTTTAAATTAAAAAGCACAGCAGCTCAAACAAAATTCTTTCCTGCACAGTTGCCTCATTGTCTCCTGTCAGTTTTGTTTAATTTGAAGAGGGTGTGGTGGATAATTTCACCTGGATACTCAGAAATGTCTCAGCAGAAACGGTGCGCGGTCACGTGGTTTACGAACCGCCCACCCTGCGCGGCTCTTCGTGCGCGTGCACAACAGCGTGACGCATCAGAGATTCTGAAACGTCGTAACTTCGTAACTTCTTAACGGAATGACTCCCCATCAATGGGAAACCCCGCGGCGGAGCAGAGCGCAGATAAAAGGTCCAAACTGGTCCAAATGGAAGCTGAAAGACAAACTGTGGAGCTGCGCAGCGGACACGCACTGACACACGCACGGCCACCTGACAGACATGGACACCTGGACAGGTAGGTTCACAGCTGGAGAGCAGGCCGGCCTCTGAGCTGTCAGGACTAGCAGACAGCCGCTGGTTCTAGACTCGGTTCGTATGGGAGGCTGGTGGTGCCAAAACAAGAAACTACAAAGTAAACATGTTAATTGAATTAACGTGTTAATCACTAATTAATCACTTAAAAGTGATTAATTAGTGATTTATTAGCATTAACAGACAGACTGTGGGCTGAAATAAACTGTTTCCAGATGTTTTCTGGGTGCATTTGTATTAATTAGGCCAAAAACTGGAAGATTAGCAAATGTTAATGAAATGAACGTCGTCCCTCAGTCTTCAGCATCACCTGTGTTTCATGAACACACAGGTGTGTGTTCATTATCTCAGAAGCCAATTGAAAGTCCTGGAATTTAGTTGATTAATATTATTATTTATTCAGAAATGTGTTGCAGATATGGGTGAAAATTATACCAATATAAAACAAAATTATACCTTTTCTTCTATTATAAATTTACATTTCGTCCATGTCTCTTTATAGCCAGGAGGCATCTTGGAGTTTGCATGAATGTTGCAATGTCTTTTTTAATTGTCATGGCGTAAAATTACGGTACTGATTTTCAGGCATCTTTTCTTAAAGTTGAGGTCAAATTTGCTATTTTTTAAGCTTTATATTTGTTTTACAAAAGATGAAAATGTTGCCAATAAACTGACAAAAAAGTTCAAGATTTTAACATATTTAAAGTGCAAACAATATTTTAAAAAATTGACAATAGAAATAAAATTATTTCCTGGGGAATTGTCAAAGTGCAGAAAGTAATTCCATATATGGTAAATCAAGGCAACAGGAACTGTATGTGCAAATTATACGGAACATCTCAAAATGTTTTTGCAAAATAAAAAAATTAAAAAATCACAGGTTTGGTGTTTAAGAGACTAGAGGAAGGGGTCTAAGAGGTCAA
The DNA here is from genome assembly GCA_010277015.1 of Poeciliopsis turrubarensis. Taxonomy (NCBI): domain Eukaryota; kingdom Metazoa; phylum Chordata; class Actinopteri; order Cyprinodontiformes; family Poeciliidae; genus Poeciliopsis; species Poeciliopsis turrubarensis. The sequence continues at coordinate 1,424,810 of VMRN01000022.1, forward strand.
AGTTCAACTGAGTTTTTAGTCATTAAAGATGGAAATACAGAAATTCAAATTCCTGAAACTACTTTGATCCCAAAGGCAAATTTAATAAAATGTTAAAGGGGAAATACAGAAAACATTTTGTGAAAACATTGTGATGACTCGTGAAAATTGTGCACAAAATTTAGCAGATGATTTCCTGAATTGCTCAGTAAATTTAGCTAAATTTGCGAATTTAGCAAACGTCCTGCACAGATTCATCTAAAAATCAACTGAAATCAGATATCTTACACCCAGAATCAAATGTCTGCTTTTTAGTTTCAGTTCTGGTGTCTGATTTTTATGTTTGTAGTCTTACTGCTAGATATATTTGGCACTAATCTACAGAGTTACGGTTTGTTTCCTTCCTTCAGTTATCATCCTGCTGCACTACTTGCTGTTTGCATTTTCGGTCCGATCGGCTCCGGTCGGCTCGCCGTCCAGCCTGCCGCCTGCGTTCAGAGAAACGGCCATGGAGGCCAAGACGCTCGGTGAGAAAATCCTCAAGGACATTTCTGCAGCGCACGCCGCCACAGTCAAGGTAAAAACAGTTTGGTTGCTCCAGATTGTTGGTATTTTCTTCTTCTTTGGTTTTTAATCCGTTCCTGTCGTCCTCAGGATTTCAGCCTCGATTCGTCAACATCCAGCCTGCAGTTGATGGCGGCGTCGATGGGAATCCCGACCTCTCCAGTCCTGAAGGCGCCGTCCGAACACTTTACCCTGGTCAGTCTTGGGACGGGTGGGTCGGGTCTTTTGGACAGTTCCTTTGTGACTGAAGGATGTTGCGCTGTAGTTTGGTAGTTCAGGCAGTTTTAAGGGTTTCTCAATGGGTTTTATGGGTAAAAGAAGATTTACCTGTACATTTTTGTGTTTTCAGGAGCTGCTCAGACATGTTGAGTTCTTCTCAGAATTTAATCTTTTTTCTGCTGTAGTAAGAAAAGCCTTTGAGATGTTTTATGTGATTAGCCATTTCTGTTTTTCCAGTGTTTTTTATGTAATGTCTTGTGGTTTTATTGGTTCTTCGTCGCCTTTGAGACAGTTTGCACAAAGATTCTTTGTTTCTTGACAGTTCTGGTGGTTCTTAGGACTTTTTTTGAGTGTTCTTTAACTTTCAGAGAGTTTGATGTCTCTGAATGGTGAAATAGTTCCATAAATCTAAATCTACGACTTGTTGAGTCATGTCAAGTGTCTTGTGGTTTGGTATGTCCTTAAAAGGTTTAGAGATAATTCAGCTTCTTCTCCTCGTGTTCATTTGGTTTATGTTTGGTTTCTTTGAGGATTTTTTAGATTATAATAGTTTGAGGTTAACTTGGTGCTTAATTGGTTGCAGTATTTTACGAGGTTTTAGGAATCCTGGAGGTATGCAGGGTTGGGACTTGGCTCTTCTTCTTTCTAGGCTAATGAGACAACGAGTCATTTTTCGTTTGAGGGATTTTGTAATTGAGTTCCTGATATAAAGAAAAACATTAAATGTCATAATGAGGTGAATCTTTATGTTTGATGTAGTTTCTGTCAGGTTTGGGTTACAGTGGTTCTGTGGTTTTCAGGTTGGGGTAAACTTGTTTGGGAATATTTCAGCTCAGAGCGTCTGTAGGAGTTTGATCATGATTTTGTTTGTCGCCCCCTGCAGGAGACATGCGTTAGCCACATGCTGGCAGGTGTTCAGATGTACCAGAACCTGCTGGAGGTTCTGTCCAGCAAAGTGAGCGGTCTGGATGACCTGAGAGCGGACCTGCGCGACCTGCTGAACCACATCAACAAGGTAAAGCCTTGGCGTCATGTGACCGACCGCCATGTGATCAGGCGTCTGATTGGCTAACAGCTGTCTGTTTGTTGCAGCTAAAGGAGGTGGCGCAACTAACGGCGGACGTTTCGGATCAGAACCCGAGCACGGACCTGACCTCTCATCTCCAGGACAGCCACAACATCCAGGTGGCGATCCACCTGACGTTGACTCAGCTGCGCTCCTTCTGTCATGACCTGAACCGGACCTTCAGAGTCCTCTCCACCTACAGGCCGTGAGCTGCAGGTGGACTCTAAGCCCCGCCCACCTGGACGACTCAGTAGCTGCGCTTCCATTGACTATTACTTTTTTTTTTTTTATAAAAAAGACTTTGCCAGGATGAGGCATAAAATTTGGTTTATTTTGCGAGCCTGCAGTCACACGAGTCACATGATCAACAGCAGGATGTTACTACTAATGGAAACCAAGAAGAAGACGACGACGACAGGAAGTAGTCAGAGGTTCATGTTTTTAAATAATTTACAGCTTGAACAAACTTATTCATATGTGATTTTAATTGCATTTATTATTTAACATGTTTTTGTATTAGCTGCATTTCTGCACAAAACTTTGAAGCTATTACGCAAACGTAAAAAATAAATGTTTGCAATTAAATTAGAAAAGCAATTAAAATCACGCATGAATAAGTTTGTTCACTCTATAAGTAATTTAAAAAAAACATGTCAACCTCCAACCACTTCCTGTTGTTGTCTTCGTGCCAGTCGTAACATCCAGTTGTTGATCACGTGACTCGAACAAATTTTGCGAACTGCATTGACTTTGATGGAGCTGAAAACCCCAAAAATGTTTTTCCAAATTTGGACCAAAATTTGCGCACATCTGTAGGGGTCTACAGTCAGAGCTCAGTCAGAACGGACTGACGGATCTGGTTTGGTTCTGCTAGATAAAGACCCTAAAAGCTGCAGGCCGGTTATCGGACCAGCCACGCTGAATCAGATCCAGAAGAATCCTGAAGCTCGGTGTTTGTTCCGGCACGTCGGGCCGCTGCGCATTTCGAGGATTAGCAGGAATGCGGGCGCTGCCGTGTTTACAAACCTTAAGGAAGCCACAAAGAGCTGGTTGTGAGTTCTGATGGAGGTTCTGCAGGTCCGGACCCGCTCGGAGGAATCTCTCTTGCTGCTTATCGGCTTCATTAGCGGAGACGCTGCAGACTGGCAGCAAACAGTTCGATGGATGTTGAAGCTTCTTATCACCTGCGGCTGAAATGGGTCAGAGTTTAACTTTTATTACTGCAGGGACAGTCGGATCAAACGCATTGTTTACATCTTGTTAATGTAAACAACCTCCGGACTACATGAGCGTTATGCTGCCACCTGCCTGCAACACGAGAAACAGCTTTTACCCTTTAACCAAAAGATAAATGTTAGTGTAAAAACATTCAAACAAGTGGGCTCCAGTTATAACGTCCTGTTTACCGACATGCTTTTATTCTGAAGCAGCAGCAGGAAGTGAAAGTATTAGGATTTTTTTTTTTTTATGTTTTCAAGGTAACAGACTTTTATTCTGAAAATCCCGTTGGATCCAGTCACTAAAAGAAGCTTTTATTTGTTATTTATTATCTGCTGGTTAATTATGCTGTTTTTTATTTATTGATATTTATTAGGTATTTATTGATGTATTTATTAACATCACTGACGGGTTGATTGTTTTTTTTTTTTTTAATCATTATTTATTTATTTGAGTCGGCTGAATCAAGGTCAGACAGCTGATAAGAGGTCACTGAGGGCGCGCGAGCCTGACGTCACACACCGATTACGTAATCACTTCCGCATGCCCTCAGACGACCTCAAGTCAACCCAGCTGACTCGGGTTCAATTATTCTGCTGTGTGGAATAATGTTAATGTCTGTACGTTTCAAAAAACGATTTGATCAAGATTTCAAAATAAAATGATTTCATTAAAAATATATATTTGATTGTTGATGATTTTCTATTTAGAATAAATTTTGATCCAATGTTTTATCTGAAATGCAGTTAAATTGATTTACTAATAAAACAGTTGTTTTTAAAGGATATAATTTAAAATTAACTTTTTAAAAATTTTACATGTTATAATCTTTCCTCATCAAAAAATCCTTGAATCTCAGTTAACCCCTTCAGACTAGCGGCAGCAGCTATTAGCAAACACATGGTGTAACTGCACTTCTGCTGAGCTCTTATGAAGGTTTGTAAATGGCATAATGAGGAGCATTGGTGACAATGGGCTGAGTGATGTCAGAAAGAGTAGGAGCTTCTTAAAGAGACAGCGGCCCAAATTTCAGGATGTCAAGTTGCGAAGTTAAATCTCATTTCAGTTACGTTTGCCATACAGAGATGGGTAGTAACTAGTTACATTTACTCAGATACATTTACTTGAGTAACTAAAAACTGTGCTGTGCTTTGTAGTTTTATTTCAGTAATTTATGAAGTATTGTTGCTACTTTTACTTGAGTAAAATGTCTGGATTTTCTACTATAAATTACAAAAATTCACCAGACACACATCCAGTTTTTGTTAAAGTTTCATAAGTTTTACGTTGACAAAAAATTGTTTAAATATATTTAGTTATTTTATTCATAACTAATTATTTCCATTTTGGTTTCTAAAACTTTATATTTTGGTTTGTCTGATGCTGTAATTTTTAAATGTTAAATGATTTATGATTCGATCAGTTACTCAGTACTTTATTCGCCTTTTTACCAAATACTTTTTTATTCTTCAACGGGTACTTTTTAGTTTTACTTGAGTAAAAACATGTTTTTACTTGATTTCAATCCATTTGTACATACTCTACTCTCTTCTGTTGCTAGATATGACATTTTTATAATAACTGAAGGTAACAGTTACTTGATTGAATTAGGAAAATATGTAATACTGCCCCTTTAATGCACCTTTTCTGTGAAAACTACGTTAGATCTTTAGAATAATAGGAAAGCGATCATTAAAATCCGTTTCTGTCCTGCTAGAGTCCAACCAGCAGAGGGCGCTGCTGCAGCAGAAACCGCCTCAGATCCTGATAAGGAAGAAAACAAGGTGACACTGCAGTGAGGTTCATGTCTGGGTTCATATCTCTATCATAAACTGAAACATTCAGCTTTTGTGTCTAAAAGTGCGAGATCAGCATCTTGAAATGATTTAGAAAGAAAAGATTATGAGAAACCTGAAATAATTATGTAATTATCTGTAATTTATAATTGTTTTCTATTGCTTCTATGTAAAATATTTTTATTTTTAACCTCAAAGCCTAAGAATCAGCTGTTTTTCTGAGATATTTCATAATGTTTTTCAGTCTCATCATCCTCTGCTCTTTGTCCATCCCTCCATCTCCTCCATCCAATCATCTTCCTCCTCCTCCTCCTCCTCCTGCTGTCCTTGGAGCTGCTGTTTCAGGACCAGGCTGCAGTGTTCTGCTGAGTAGCGGTGAAACAGCACTCGCTCGTCAGCAGACAACTCTCAGCTGAGCCCCAGAGCCCCTCAGGAGGGAAACTACGGCTCCCAGAATCCTCCGCTGCAGCCCCAAAGTCAGTGCAGATCCGAGAGGAACCCCACAGGAACTCTGGGAGACGTGGTCCGAGTCCATCAGCTGCTCCCGGAGGCAGAGGGAGGAGAGGCTGACGTGCCATGACAACAGTCGGAGGGAGACGCGCTGAGAGGTGAGACCATCTGTTTGTTTCTCTTTCTATGTGTCTCTTCATCGTCCTCCGTCCCTCCTGTCTGTTGTCCAACCTGTCCAACCCTCTGCATCTGTCTGACAGCGTGTCTTACAGCCGGGAACATTGTGTGTTTGTCTCAGAACAGCAGAGACAGTGTGTGTGTGTGCGTACGTGTGTGTGCGTGTGTGTGTGTTACAACATCTCCACCCAGCCTGTAGTATCTCCCAGACCTCCTGAGATGATGCAGCAAACAGGAAACCCAGAAATCGGGACACAAAAATCACAGAAATGAAAGGAAAAACATTTGAACACCATCTGCTACAGCGGTGTTCAAAGTGTGGTCCGGGATCTGTTTATGGACCCTGGACTGATCTTGTGCGGCCCAGATTTTTTACATTTTAATTCTTATTTATTGCAGACAAATAAAAATCTTATGATAGAAAATGTTGGCTACAGCATCAAAACAAGGTAATTATTCGTGTTTCTTTCCAGATCACTGTCCTCCTTAATGTTGTGAAATATTTTGTAAACCGGACTAAACTCTCCACCTGCTGCAACAACTTTCAGTCATTGTTACAGGACTAAACATTTTATGCATACATTTTTTGTGCAAAACTTAAATTTTTAGCTTTATGTCATGTTTTAACGTTATTCCCCCATCAACAACAAGCATAGAGTCTTGCTTTATTCTCTTGAATCCCTTTCAGCTCCTTCAGACTAGCAGCAGCAATCAGCAAACAGCTGGTGAAACTGTGCATCTGCTGAGCTCATTATACAAACAATAACATTGTTTTCATGATGTGCTGAAGGCGGTGTGTCAGAAACAGCAGGAGCTTCTTAAAGAGACAGAGACCCAATTTCTAGGTGTTAAATTACAAAGTCTAATTTATTTGAAGTCAACAGAAATCAATGATTGTGTTATAAAATGTCACGTTGTCTCTGAAAACACATCTTTAAGGCATTTATTTCTGTAAAAACCATGTTAGATGTTTTTGCTCCTTAGATTTTCTGATAGGGAGTCATCGTCCAGAAGTCGCCGCCTGAAACCTGCAGATATTAACCAAGACAAGCGTTTCCTGCGAGGAACATCAGGCTTTACCAGAGCAGGACGAAGTGGGTCAGTAGCATCAGCTGAGAGACGCCGTCTCCCTGCTGACTTCTTGCCTCAGGACTTTGTGTGTCTTCACACAGCAGCCGTGTGCTTCAGCTGAATCCTTAATGAGGCTGTTCAGAGGTCAACTGCTCTGGGAGTTTGGAGGAGGAAGAAGAGGAAGAGGAGGAGGGACTGAGATCCTCTGCGTTTCTCCAGGAAGCTGAATGTTTCCCGTGGACCAGCTGGTCGTTGTGGCGCCTTATGTATCATGTCAGTCTTTGTTAAACGGCTGTTATTGCCTTTTTGATGCAATCTGGATCAGAACCTTAACAGAAATGAGGAAGCCGAGCGTTGATGTGTGACATTAACGATGAAGACGTGACATCAGATCCAGGGGTGAAGCTGCTGGTAAAGATCAGATTCTGGTGGAACGTGATGAAGGCGGACCTTCTGGAGTGAGAAAACCTGAAGAACAATGCTCCTCCTTATGCTGTTTATAACTGTTATTAAAGTATCATAGATCAATGGTTTGCATGGCGAGCTCAGCAGAATCATAGTTCCACCAGGTGTTGGCTAATAGCTGCTGCTGCTAGTCTGAAGGAGCGCTGTTTAGGGTTAGGTGTTCAGAAACCCCTGAATGGCTGCCACAGAAGATTCAGGAGATAAATTTTACAAAACACCTCCCCTTTAAAAACTATTTATCATCAGGCAAAGTTAAATCAAAACTGTCCCAGTGCGGACATAAAATGTTTCTTAGCCGTAGCATGCATTAGCAGCTTTAGCAGCAGTTAATATGTGTTTGAAGCTGTTTGACATTTTGTCCCTTCTGTCGCACCGTCCTCTGTCTGTCTCCTGTCTCTGAGCAGATAATCACAGAGCCATGTCTGCAGGCCTGGAGGACACAGACAACGTGTTCGGTGAGCCTCACAGAACCACTAATGGACTCATTTACACATTAATGATGATCATGCACCTCGTTCTGAGCACATTAGCGCCGCCTGCTGGTCAGTATTAGGCTGAACAGGAACAACTCAGCGGCTGTAAACTCAATTAAATCACTTGCAAACATCTAAACGTCTGCAGGATTCTGCTTTCCTCCTCTTTCTCTTTCTTTGTTCTCCAACATTGTCTTGTTTTCCTCCCCCACCCTCCGGTTCATCCATCCATCATCCCTCCATCCTCTGTTTCATTAAATCTCCATCTTCTCTCTCTGTCGCCTCATTTTACCGCCCAACACGTCTTCCCTTCCTCCCCTCCAGGTTTACCTCCCCCATCCGTCTTCCCCCCTGGGAAATAAACCTTCATCAGCTCAGTGTGTGTGTGTGTGCGTGCGTGTGTGTGTGTGCGTGCGTGTGTGTGTGTGTGTGGGAACCCTTTATTCCTCTGAGGAGGTTGTTCACATCCTGAATAAGAGTTCTCCTAACAAGAGAGCAAACAGACATGCACTGCTGCCACGCTGGTCGTCATGGAGACGGGAGGTTAATACATCAAGCGGCAGATTGTTTAAATAAGTTTAAATAATCAACAAAACCGAGACAAAATGCTTCAATGCGGAGATATTTTTACACTCACAGAATATCAGCAAGACAAAGTTCCTGCTTGTTTTATTTGCCTTTTAGAGGCCATTTAGTCTAGTGTGTGTGTGTGTGTGTGTGTGAGTGCGTGTGCGTGTGTGTGTGTGTGTGATGGTCAGCATGCTGAATATTTGATGGCGCTCTGATGGACTGAGTGGGAGGAGGACGAAGAGCTTGTTAAGTTAAAAACTTGATGCATCATCAGAACAAAACTGTGGAATAAACATGAAGTGGTGTTACACAGTTCATCCATCCATCCATCCATCCATCCATCCATCCATCCATCCAACTACTAATCCATCTGATCGTTGTGGATGATTGATGGATGGATGGACGATGGATGGATGGATGGATGGACGATGGATGGATGGATGGATGGATGGATGGATGAATGGATGGATGGATGGATGGATGGATGGATGGATGGATGGATGGATGGATGGATGGATGGATGGATGGATGGATGATGGATGGATGGATGGATGGATGCCCAGTATCATGGCGGTATTGAAGCAGGTCATTAAATCTCCATCATATCTTCACTGAGGTTTTTAAAACCACTTCCTTCCGGTCTGGGCTTCATGGCGTCTGTTTATTTTTCACAGATTACATTTTTCACCTCCAGTTTTCTCGAGCTGCTTCTCCACAGTAACCGAATCAACCCGTCCCCCCTCGCAGACCTGAACGAGGCCGTCCCGGAGACGGAGCTGCTGGACAACAGCATCCAGAAGGGCCGGGCCCAGCTGTCCGTCAAAACGCGCCGCCACCGGCCCTCGCGCTCCCGTTACCGTGACAGCGTGAGCTCCACGGAGGGAGACGACGGCTTTGACAGGAAGGTAGGGTCCGGCAGCAGCTCTGCTGTGTCTCATACCAGCCATGATCCGATCGGCTGATCTTCTGAGTGTGTTACCAGGACAGTCCGGTCCAGTCCGCCCGCTCACCTCTCCATCTGGCCATGAGAGGCTCCTCCCCCTCACCTGATTTACTTGTGTCGACCAGAAGCCCCGCCTTTTCCTTTGACGCATCGCTGGTGAGACGATCAGAAGGATCCATTCAGAGTTTTCACTTTTGAAGAGACATGAAGAATTTCTGTTGTTTCACCTCAACGAATCAGGGCCGTCGGTCTCCAGAGGACGAAGGCGCCTCATTGGTCGCTCCACCTCGGGGGCGGTACCATCAGCTGACCAACGCCACGTCACAGGAGGCTCTGGTGACGCCGAGCAGCTCGCCATCTAAGTCCTGCCCCTCCTCTGACTGCTCACCTGTATACATGAGGAGGAACAGGAGGCCTGACAGCGAAGGTACACACACCTGGATACACACCTGGAAACACACCTGTGACACAGCTGTAAATACGTCATATTGATGATTATGGGAGCCATAAACACAACTGGAAACACAAAGCAATTGTGTGAGAAACACACCTGTCCTCACCTGTCCTCACCTGTTCCTGCTCCTCGTTTATAATCACTGGTTTGTTTTAGTTCTGGTTTCTGATATGAGTCGAGACACAAGTCCAGCCGATCCCGGAAGTCCGACTGTCGTCTTTGATAAGAAGACAAAGAGACGTTTCCTGGATTTGGGGTCAGTAAACTGAGTTCTGCACAAGTTACACATAAAAGCTTCGTTTCTGTCCCGCCGCCCTCGGCTCATCGGTGATAGTGTCCTTTGTGTCTCAGGGTGACGCTCAGACGTTCCTACATCAGAGTGAGGAAAGATAAATCCAACAGGCTCTCTGTGGGCAGCAGGTGGGTCCATCGCCAACATGAGCTTCTGCTTCCTCCAGAACCACTTGATTAACCGTGTTGGACTTGTCTCCTGTCCTCAGAGAGCCGTCTGAGAGTCCGTCTCGGTCCTCTGGATCCTTCGTCTCGTTTTCCTGGTTCACTGAAGGTCGGGGGTCCTTCTCCTCCTCTGGGACTCCTCCATGTTCTCCCAAAATCCCCCCGCTGGGCTCCCAGAGACCCAGGAAGTCCCACTCACAGGTACTGTCTTCTTTAAGTCCTGAAGTACAAGGTCCAGAATGAGGTTCTGAATGAGAAGTAAAGAGTTTATGCAGTTTTTTGGATGTACTTGAAAGCATCATGTTGCAGCGGATCGGGATGTTTTTTCAGGCCCAGAATAAATTACAAGAAAACATTTTAATAGTCGGAAAGTTATTTTGCGATTACATGAATATGCCTTTCTGAAAGCAGAGCAACGCAAACAGCTAGTTTAGGGAACTATTATGCAAAATTTACATTTTGCATGTTTTGTTCTTCCATTTGGGTCTCTAGTGCTTCTAAAACAGCCCAAGTAAAACCTCACATAGTAACTTTTTGACAATGTGTCAATGTGTTTTGGTGTTTGGAAATGGAGCCGTTTCAAAAACCCAGTGATTGTTAAGCCACATTCAACAGGCAATGTGGCGTTACCTAGCAACCACAGCCGGGCCTCGCCCTTCACCCAGCAAGCCAAGTGGAGCTCCAGTACATTTGATCAGCTGATTTGACTGCTGTATGTGCTGTACAATGGCTGCTGGAAAACACAAGCGTTTTCTTGTTGATTTACCATCCAGAAATTCTGCATCTTGGTTGTGGAGAAGGTTCTACTTATGCTTTTCATGATTATATAGATGATGATTATATAGTTGTGCATCTGTTTGCAGCCATTTTAACGTGTGTTAACGTTGAGTTGGGGGGCGTGGCCAGCAGCAGCTTGCTTAGATTTAAAGTGACAGAATCCCTGAAACAGATGATTCTGACATGAACAGACTAAAATCACATTTTCTAAGAATGATTTGTGCAAAAAAAATATTTTACATGTTTTGTGTATTTCATATCCAAACCTGATCAGGGAAACATAATAAATGCTTACGCTGCATTTTCACCATCCCTGTTTAATGGACTTTAATTGAACTCCAGTTTGTTTGTCTAGAGCAGGGGAGGGCAATCCTGGTCCAACATTCGTTTAGGATGTGCGAATGTGTTATCGAACTCTGATGCCTACAATCCTGGGTCTCAGTTCGGTTGAAGTGAACTGATCTGACATCTGATGGAGTAGTGAATCTATTTGCAGCAGGTAGATTAGTTATGATTGGCTGATGGGGTCACATGACCCGCCAGCTGCGGTTTGCTTTGTGGTCAGTGAAATATGTGGTGGTCAGATTCAGCAGGAAGCTCCGGTTTCCGACTCCATCAGGGCTGCAGCAGAGATTCGCCTCAGAGTGATGTCTCACTCTGAGGCGAATCTGTCTGCTGGGATCTGGGAACGATAGAAACCCACCAGTGGGCTGCTGAAGGTTTCCTTTGACTCAGTTCTGGATCCTGGTTGACCATAAATCTTTCTTTCTGAAGTATTGAAAATAGTTTTTAAGGAAAGTAAAAGGTTTATTTTATTTTTCTGAATTGATGCTGTTTTGTGTCATCATATTTGCTGTTGTGTTTTAAACTGTTCCAGTAAAATTAGAGCCAAAAATCCAATTACTGAAGTAATTGTCAAGTAGTTTAGTAACTGATTAATTGTTAACTGAAGTATGCAGGGTCTAAAAAAAGTCATTTACTGAAAGAACAACAAAATCAGAGCCATAATTCAGACAAAATTGTACAGAAAATGTTTGGATTTTAAATTAAAAACCTCTCAAGTGGCATCATTTCAGCTTCAACTTGTTAATTTTTTTTTTATACATATAAAAAAAATCTCCTCCAATTATTAAATTGGCTAATCCGAAATATAACCAAAAGATCATTCTAATGGAATACTGATATTTCATTTTAGACAACACAATACTTATTTAAATATTAATGTAATTATTTGCAGCTTTTAATGTATTACTATTGTTGAGTAAAAAGGCTTAAGTAGTAAATGAAAGATCAGGAAAATATTCCAATGTTTTTTTTTATCTGATCAATCGATTAATCGTCAGAGTAATAGATTAATCGGTCACAAAATAATTAGTTTGTAGAAGCGCAAATACAATAGTTTTTATGCAGATGAAATTGAGATTTTAAAACATTTGCCATAAAATAACTTGAATATAAGAGAAAATATTTTATAATGATGTTTCTGCTCTTTGTCCAGGAGTCGGCTCTCAGTGAGGAGTTTTCTCCTCCTCCCACCTCCTCTTCCACGTCTCCTCCTCCAGAGTCGTCCTCCAGATCCTCCCATCCGTATCAGACCCTGTCCCAGTCCTCCGATGAGGTGATGCTCTGAAATCCCAAAATATATCTGGGTTACAGTTCTTCTATGAAAGTATTTGATCAATGATTTGAATTTTGAGTTTTTGAAGATTTAATTCTTGGGAAATCGAGATGCTTTTCACCAATGCACCCCTTGGGTTTCCATCGTTACGAGTGATGTCATCATGTCCAGACCGCCATCTTGTTTGACTTACATGTTGATCAGCTTCTATTTATTTGAACTTTGAATTCAAATCAACTCCACAACAGAACATTAGGACCAGGCCAGGATCTTGAGCATCTTCTGTAGGATATCTCATAAATGTAGCAATAACTTGGTGAAAATCTGACTTTGAGAGATGAACACCCACATTTCTTTTCTCAATGACTGACTAAATAAAACCAATTATTGCTGATAATGTTTTAGTGTGTAACTTTACGAGCGTTTCCTCCTCCTCAGCCCTGTGACGAGCCTTCCTCCGCCGTCTCCTCCTGGTCGACTCAGGAGGTTTGTCAGTGGCTCCGAGGTCTCCACATGGACCAGTACATCCCAGAGTTCAGCGCCAGAGACATCGATGGAGAGCAGCTGCTGCAGATGGATGGCACCAAACTGAAGGTGACGACGAGGACAGTGGTGATGATGGGATCACTCCTCCAGAGGAACTCTGATCCTCTGCTGTATCTGTCCTCTGCAGGGTCTGGGCGTGCTCAGTTCGTCTGACCGCAGTGCCCTGAAGCGCCGCATCAAAGACGTCCAAACTGCGGCAGAGAAAGAGAGGAAAGCTCTGGACAAACTGGAGAAACAGAAGGAAAAACAGCGCCGGAAAGACCAAGAGCAGCGCAGGAACTGACAACCACCACAAGAGAGAGGCAGAGGATAGTCCACGGATTTCTGTCAAATGGAGACCGCAATGAACTATCTGTGGTTTTTAAGGAAATCTGGAATTCTGGGCTGCAGATTTCCAGACCTGGAAAATGATTTGAGGAAATGAGACTGAGAGAAAGTTCTGGAGAAACATGACAAATGATTAAATCTTTCAAACATTTCTGACCGTGTCTTTATTTAATATTAAGCAGGAGCCCTGAAAGGACAAATTTGTGACGGCATATTAGAGTCATAGTAGATAGAATAAACACCTGCTGAAAAATTAATCTCAGAAATGTTTTTTAGACAAAAAAGCAGTTTTTGTCTCAATAAATAAATAAATAAATATATGGATATCCATACATATACAGGTACATGGATATGGATACATATGGATATACAAGAAGATATATTTGTATATCCATATTTATATGGACATAAATATGGATATGTATATCCATATACTTGTATATGGATATACATAGATATACAAGTACATGTATATATATACCTGTATATCCATAGAAGTATATGTATAAATATCCATATGTATATACATATGGATATACATATGGATATCCCTATGTATATACATATACAAATATATGAGTATATTTGTATATCCATATACCGCACTTGCCAGACAACGGCACCAATTACCCTCTTAAGTTTCCTGACTAGCATGTGGGGTAACAATGGGCCACTGTGACAACCATGTGCAATAAACTTTTATATGTGTTGTATTCACTGGTTGGTTTTAGAACCGGTTCCCTGTGTAACTTTATAAGGGCTTGTGGATCGCCTTGCATACAAAAGCAAAAAACTTAAAAAAGTTGAATTTATTGATTGTTTTTTTATGACTTGGCCCAATAGAACTTTTTAAGTGATTTTGCAAAGCCTTGCCTACAAGGGCCAAGCCATTCTTAAATATGTTGGATGCATTGTTAGTATCTGAAGATGTTCTTCTCATAGCTTTCTCGCTGGCTCACTCTAATTCCACAGCCTCATCCCAGCCAGCGATCCAAACTTCACGAGCATCCTCTTTTCAGGTCAGTCATAGTTCGCAATGCCACTCGCCCTGACAACTTCCTTTTCTCATCATCTGGTTGTTCCAGCTCCCATTAAGGAGGCATACAAGCAGTGAGTTCACAGACATGCACATTAAGGAGGTCCACGTCATCTAAACAAACTGTCAGTTCAGATAAAACCAGCCAACTCTTATCCTGATACATGACCGGTCGCTCATGCTTGTCGCAGTTTCTATGCGTAATTACTACCAGAGGCAGTTGCAGTCATCTACAAGCCCCCTGTTTCCTGATAGTTCGACTGCTTACCAGTCTGACCATCGCTGGCAATAAGGCTTACAAAGATCTAACATCTCTGTCATGTGGCTGATTACCTAAAAGCGTTCTTGGTAATCCCTTTGTTGACGCCGCCCCCTTTAAAGGGCTGGCAATCCCGGGTGATGATGAAGAAAAAACAGCATAGCCTTCAGCTTCGTTTGGCCTGAGTGCAGTGCTCAGCAGAGCAACCTGTGGCCTTTTATTAGCAGAATGTGCCCACCTGTGTAAATCTCCACCTACAACAGGAAGTCAACAAGAACATCAACAATAAGATTCCACACCCTTTCTGTCAATTGCAAAGATCTGTTTGTGCTGGGCGTATGGCGATCAGTCATTCGGCGTCCCAACAGTATACGATCCCCTGACGTGACTCATGGTCTCGCGTACCTGCTCGAGTTTCCTGCTTCAGCAGGAATCCTAACTTATTCAACAGCGTCTTAATTAAAACCAGGGAGATGCAGCACATCACCCCAGTTCTAAAGTCATTCCATCTGGCAGCACAGCTTACGAACCTGAAACACTGATGGTTCGTAAATCTCTGATCGGTCTAGCACCTCGACGCATTGAACATCTGCTGTCGTATCATCCTTCTGGTTCATTCGGTCCTCTGGTTCCGTTCCATGGCAGTAAAAGCGTAAAGACATTACCCAGAAAGACTTAACGTTTCTGTCGTGATATAGGGCACTTCCAGCTACCCCGCTGCTGAAATGTACTACAGGCTACAAATGAAACCTTGATTTAATCACTACCTTTGAAACGCCACAAGGGCAACGTGATTTTAAAGCTATTGTTCACCCTCGTGCCAAGCCTTCCTCGTCGCATCAATTAGCAGTTGCCATTAGCTCAGCTATTCCTGCAGGCTATTCGAACATCAGGTCCCTCAACTTGGCCTGGCGCACTTTAACGAATTCTGCCCAGCTCTGAAACCTTCAGACAGGGTCCTAACCTTCACTATTTGTTCAATCATCTCGACATTAAAGTGTCAGCTCCCTGGCACTTCAATGGCAACATTTTCTATCCCCTATTAGTTTAAGAACTATGGAGTTCTTTTGGGGAATCAATATTTAGATTAGGACTTTAGTTTTTCCTTTCTTTAGGTTACGTACCTCCTTCTAAAGCTCTTTGAACTGCCTAGTTGCCAGAAATGTGCTTTATAAATAAAAATGTCCTTTTCTTGATGAACAATGGGTCAAAACGTCATTTAAATCCATCACCTAATGTAGCTTGTTTCAGCAGGTGTTTGTTCGCCATAACATTCTAGTAAATTAGTTTCAGAATGCTCAGAGACATTGCAGGTCCTGCATCTATGACTCTCTCACACCATACTTTTAAATCAGCGAGTTTGGCTCTCAATGCCTTCGCTCCTCTCTCCTGAAGTCCCCACAGCTCTGCCTGGTCCTTAAATTTCTTAGAAATCCAAGATTTATGTACATTCCCGTTGGCCATTTCCAGGCATCATATTTAGATCACGGGCAGCCTGGACTGCCCCTCAGTGTTCAGTCATAACTCCCTCTCATCAACCCAGCCACTGGTCATCAGCAGCATTCTCCTCTGGTATTCTCTTTTCTCAGACCCAAAGGCCCCATTTTCACCGCTCTCAGGCAATGGGTAATAACATAAATGACTTGTGGTGGAGTGTTTCAGCAATTCTAACTCCTTTTTGTCAAGATGGACAGCTGCGCTGGTTTAGTTGGCTGGCCGGCCGGCCGGCCGGCTATCAGCCTGCATGCCTTGTCCAACATCTGCATCTAACATGGCTCCATCAGACTGTACCCTCATTTGGGGGGACGATTACCCTGAGCTGCGCTCTGAGCTGATCATCTAAGCTCATGTTGATTCTCCGCATGTTCGTCTTCTGCCAGTGTCCAAGCGAAAGACGAACTTCAGGTCAATAAAACTTTCTTACTGCTGCTTTTTCTCTGTGTGATTCTCTCTAGTGTGAGTCTTGCCATGTTAGCCTTGGCAAAAATTCAAGCTGGGAGACTCTCTTCAGCCTGCCGGCATCATCAATCATCATCCATCTGCTTCAGCTGCACTGCGATCCTCCTCCTCCCCGTCTCCACCCTCATCTTCCAGACTCCCTCCAGCCTCCTTCCTCCCCAGGCTCCACTCAACACCAGTGC
>VMRN01000022.1:1441424-1473655 GCA_010277015.1 Poeciliopsis turrubarensis
CCAGGCTCCACTCAACACCAGTGCCCGAGCCCGGGCACTGGTGATCCATCCGTCCGTCCGTCTCTGTGCGATTAATATAAATCACCAGATTAAATTATTTATTGGGACTTGGAAAAAAATCTTAATGTAGAGTCCCAGAAAGATCTAATGCGGCTGGATTTTTTGGCTGGTTTTACTATTTTCTCTTTGCAGATGGAAATGAATGCCTCCATGACCACTGAACTGTTGAAATTCAACATTAAGAGAAGATCGTTTTTTGAGCAGCCCATTCTTTTGGAGGCTGCTTTCAGAATGTCCTTGGTGAGATTGTTCAGATTACCTTGAATGTCCTTCAGATCTTGCCCCTCTACCTCGGCACAGATCATCTGAGAGAACCTCTCTACCAGGGCTTGGAGGTCTTCGTACTTGCATGGTAACCTTGATTTTGGGATTACCTTGATGAGAACTGCATTAACAAGCAGCTTGATGGATGACTTCTGCTCCTTTTTCTTTGCATCTGGCAGCAGTTCAGCGACCTTTGTGGTAGCCACTGACTTCTGCTTTGCATCAACTAACTCTCTGTCTTTGGGCTGGATTGATTCTTCTGAAATAAAGTCTTCCACTGTTGGAACTGTGGCTTCTTCTTCCTCTGGAGCCGGAGAAACTCCACTGCATTGTTCTGTGTTGTCATTTTCAAGGTCCTCCGTTTTGACTCCAGCTGCTTTGTTCGTCTGTTGTGCAATGGGAAGAGGAGAAGCTCCATCTCCAGCTGCTCCTCTTCTCATCGGAGCCTGAGATGACTGCTGCTCCTTCTTCTCTGCGACTGGCAGTGGTTCAGCAACCTTTGTGGTAACCACTACCTCCTGCTCTGCATCAACTAACTCTCTGTCTTTGGGCTGCGTCGATTCCTCTGAAATACAGTTTTCCACTGTTGGAACTGTGGCTTCTTCCTCCCCTGGTGCCGGTGAAACAGTACTGCATTGTTCTCTGTTGTCATTTTCAAGGTCCTCCATTTTGATTCCAGCTGCTTTGTTCTTCAGTTGTGCAATGGGAAGAGGGGCAGCTCCATCTCTAGACTCTTGGTTTTCAGTTGTTGGAAGGTCATCCAGTGAATCTCCTGGGTTCTCTAAACGGTGTTGGTCAGAGATTGACTTTTTCACTTCCCTGACCTTTGGCAGCACCTCAAAGATGAAGTCTTCCATCATTTTCAGATATGACTCCTTTTCCTTAATCATAAGTTCGGTGGCTGTTGTCAGATGTGAAAACTCCTCAGAAATAAATTCATCCACCATCTTTATATCTGATTCCCTCTCCTTAGAGATCAAATCATTTTCATGCATGGTCTTTGAAAGTTCCTCCAAAATGAATTCATCCACCATCTTCAAGTTTGACTCCAGATCTTCAGAAACAAGATTTGTTGCCACATCAGAGTCCAATTTCTCAAGGGTGTCTGGTTCCAGGTTTCCTCTATTCTGTGGAGTTTTGGTGGTGTCGTCCCCCGCAGCTTGGAAATGACCAACATCAGAGCTGGTACCTGGGTGGTCTTTTCTCTGTTGCTCTTTTGCAGCTTTTCGTTCTGCCTGACGATGTTCTTTGCAGCAACATACGAGCAATTCCTCTATCAGCTGGAGAGCATGTGGAAGAATTGCATCCACTGCGTCTGACCAAGACTTGTGGCCGACCACAGAAGTTGCTGGATCTTGCGTGGAGCAGACAGATTTCAACAATTCTTTGACATATTCAACGAATAATTCATTGAAAGAGTCAAAACTCTTGGGATGAACCTTCCCTGTAATCTGAAGGCTGTCTGCAAATGTTGTTAGCAGCACATTTCCCAAGATCGTGTCCACATCTTGGAATCTGATGCCCTTCTCAGGGATATTGCAGAGAATGAAGGAGCTACATTCATTCAATAAGTTTAAAAGCAGCTCCTTCAAGGAGGACTTGGTGCTGCAATCAGGATTCCCCATGGCTAAATCCAGGGTCTGATCCAATGAAATGGACCTAAAAAAGTCTTCAATCAACGGCGCGATCATCTCCCCAGAAAAAACTGGGAGCGCACAAGGCTTTGGATTCTCAAAGTTGCTCATGGCTTCTTGGATTTGCAATGGATACTAAAGCAAACTCTCGGATACTTGAAAAACTATTTAGCAAAAACCGCAAACTATCTCAATCTCTCACCAAACTCTCTCACCAAACTCCAGCTCTCTCTCAACGAATGTAACAGACTTGTTGCATATAAACCCCAGAAAGCTCTGTGATGTCATCAAGGACCAGGTTCTGTCCGTGCGTCAGCTTAGCAACCGTTGCTAGGTGAGTCACCAGCGGTGTGCAGCTCAGAGAAATAAAGTCTAATTTTAAGGAACAAATTAAAAGCGAAGAAAAAGTGAAAGTTTCCTTGTTTTAGAGGCTCTGAGGCTGAGAAGTACTCCTCCACTCACTAAATGCTTCCACTCTCTCCATGTTGTGGCGTGAAAAAGTGGTTTAAGTGTTTGAGAAAAGTCTTTTTTATCCAAGCTGCTTAGTTGGACAGATTCCTCCAACTCAATTTATCAAGGTTTCTATCAATATTTATAAAACAAGGGCCAATTAATAAAAGATATCTATAAAAAAGCTACAAAAATTCATAAAAATAACATTTAAATATAAAATAACACAGTGCAAATAAATGAGACGTCAAGTTAAGGCCCACATTTTTATCAATTATAGTGAATATCAAGAAAGTTCATCAATAATAAAACATTTGAACAAAAATTTAATTAACTAAAATATTTTAGGTTTTAGGATCTGATTGAAAAAAGATCAGGATCCTGAAAACGTCTCTGTTGGATCATTTATAGCTGTTGAAAAAAGTCACAAACTTACATCTTTGTTATTTCATCTGAAAATGTCCTGCAGTGCCACATTTTTACCACTTGATGGCGCTGCTGGTTCGTCTGTCACTATTACAAACGAACCAAGCTGTTCTGTGTTTTCTTTTTCTTTTTGAAAATAATAATATCAATGAAATCATAATTGAAACATTAAATAAGCATTAGTTTTGGTTCAGTTTATTGAAAGTACAAATTTCTGATAATTAATTAATTCATTACTTTATTTTTGTTTAATGTTCCTTTATTGTTTCTTTTTCTTTTTATTCAAAATGTGATTTGTTTACATATCTTGTCTCCTCTGTAATAATTATATTTAAAAATCTGATTTATTAACTCCATCTTCTCAATTTAAACAGAACCAAACCAGGAGAGCAAAAGTTGCAAAGAGACATTTAACTTAAATGTTTGCATTTAAATGTATTTTTATTCATAATATGCAGTTATTTATTCAGAATCATTTTACTGAAACACAAGTGGTTCATCTCAACAAACATAATCTGAAACGTGCCTTTATTCCAACAGGCAGGACTGAAGTTTGGCGCCATCTGGTGGTGATTTATTGAATCACAGTGTGATATGCTGTGACTATCGAACCATAGAATCATAGATTTTTATGGTTCTATGAAAATCTTGTGAGAATTGTGACATTGAGTTCTTTCAGGCCGTCCTCCAGGATTCTCAGCCTGTCCTGTACAGTTTTGATGGGGGGAAAGATGGCTTTCGGTTTCGGGATTGTGCTTTGGTCGATGCTCTGCTCACAGAATTCTCCATAGAATCCAGTGGGACATCGACAAACCCATTCGTTTGAGTCCAGCAGTCTGCCGCACCGTCTGTTGATGTAACATAGATAATCTGTGCAGGTGGGCAACTTCCTGGAGAAATGTATGGAAATCCTTCCACCACCAGTGGACCAAGAGCATCCCATCCGATGCAGAGGCGTTGGGATCTCAGCAAAGTCCTCATTGTAGGTGACATGTGTTGCCTTGGCAAATTCAGTGAATTCAGGATACGTGTCTCCATAGCGTTCTGCACATTGGGTTGTTTTTATTTCTGTGCAGTATTTATTGCTGAAACACGTTTCTGCCGTTTCTCTAATATATGTTTCGTCTGACAGATCAGCATGGGGAGTGTGGCTCACAAGCACAATGATTTCTCCTGCTTCAATCTCAGTTGCATCAAGCACAATATGATTGTCCTTGCCTGCCTTGTTGTATACCACCACCACCCAGTTGTACCAGTAATACTTGTTGTCCAGAAATGTCTTCACCTTACGAGCAACAGCCATTTTGTCAGCAGCGCTGAGTCCTTTGGCGGTCTCCTCCACATCTTTCTTCATGTAATCTGCATATTTCTGCAAGCAGAAATCTATGGCTGCATACTGAGCTTCATAAACTTTCTTGAACATCTCTACATGTTCAGCTTCTTTGTTCACTGTGTTGAAACCCATCAGCTTCCAGTAGAACTGGTTGACAAACATCCCCTTCCACAACAAGCCACTGAAGTACAAGTTGTACCTGCCGATCTCTTTAACGTCACATTTTAACTTATTCTTCAGCAGACTGTTGAGGTTTTCGCTCAGCGACGTGCTGTCCACTGTCAGATACCGGTAAAGATTGGACACACTGGATTCAGCTCCTGAACTATCATAGTAGCTAGCAAACATTTCAGCCAGTCTGAGTCTTTCTTCATCACTTGACACCAAGTTACTGTTCTGACGAAGATCATTTAACTTGTCCCAGGCGTTGAGGATGGCGACTTCATCTCTAGAGTAGATGCTGGCATAGTTGAACCATTCAACATCGGTTGCCAAGTTGGAGATCTGGATGGAGAGAAGGTCCAGCTTCCGGTTCACCTCAGCAAACCCTTTCTTTACTTCCGTCAGCACCGGGTCTTCCTGGGGGATCAAAGCTAAGACCATGTTGAGAACGGACGCCGCTAGAGTTCCGATGCCGGGTGCTAGGCTGGCAAGCTTTGAGAAACTGGCCATTATATCCTTGACTTTCTTATTATTAAGTGTTTGCATCACTTCTATGATGGTAGTCAGAGAAGCTTTGACTACTTCTGAAGATGCTTGCACCCGCTCTCTAGTGCTGGCTGGCAGGGCTCGTTTAACTCTGTTCTGAGGCGAGGGAACATTTGGCGGGTCACCAGGAGTCAGAGCAGAGACGGTTGTCCAGCAGAAAAGAAAGGTCAGCGAAGCTAACAGGACCAAGCTAATCCAGCGTTGGGACGCCATCACTATAAAACAGAGAATAACATTCAGTCTAAAATAAAAATATGCATCCAAACTTCATTTGCTCAAGGAACTCATAAAATATCAAAACAGGGAGAAAGCTGCAGTAAAAGAATATTTTTTTTTTCATATTTGTTGATCTGCTAATGATCTCCTAATCTGCTATTGTCGTCTAAGGAAATAAACCCTCCTGACAGCCAATCAAAGCCAAGAGGAGGGTCTTAGTGCTGTCAATCATACCCATTTACTTGCTGCTAAATGTGCTAATGCTAGAGAAACTACATAAAGTTCTAGGAAATCTGTTTCTGCCAACTAACCTGAGCATTCAGAAGTTACACAAGCTGCAGCGTAGCACACTGGGAGGGAACGGTGGGTCGAGAAGCGCCACAGGAGTTTGTGATTGACAGCCCTAAGATCTGCCTCCTGGCTCTGATTGGTTGTTTCAGATTATTACGGGGAGAAAGCAGAGGAACGCAATATATTTATGATTTACGAGTTCACATCCATTTACTGCTGTTTGCTGAAACTTAACAAACTGAACCCTGAATGAACGCTGAGTCCAGAAGAACCTTGGAGGATCAGAAAGTTCTTGTTTCAGTTGCTACACTTGATTTAATTCTTATTGTGTTGAATTAGATGTGTAACAGGAAGCATCTTGAACATTTTCTCCACATTTGGACATCAGAGGATGTCTTTATGTGGACGAAGAAGACAGTTTTCTTCTCCTGAAATCTTGACCAACAAACACCAAACATGAATGTCTGATTGAAGCAACCCGGTGAGTTACCTGCGGCTCTGATGGGTTTATTCTCTGTCAGCTGGAACTTCTTCTTGTCTGAGGATCAAAATAAAATGAATCATGGAAGCACCTGCAGTTAAAGACTTGATTAAATGTGAATATAAACTCTGCAGACCTGTTGAGCTGTTTGCGGAGCAGACGGCGGTCCAGATGGGTGAGCGGGATCCGTCAGAGGAACCTCAGCTTTCTGCTGGACTGATGCAGCTGACCTGAGTTTAAAGGACTGAGGGTCGCTCCTCCTTCCCGGGTTTGGGTTCAGTCCAGGGTTCAGGCTGGAACTGGAAATGTTCTGATCGACGATACTGCAGGTCAAAGTTACTGTTGACCCCGAGCCATAATAATCGATATTTACTGAATCTTTCAATAAAGTCTGAACAGCTGAAGCCACATGAACGTATTCATACTTTGTAAACTTTTTCTCACTTTGGTCTTCTGACATCTTTGCATGTTTGATTGAACAGACGGTGAATCTACTGAACAATGAGTTCACTGAACTCTGTCTCTACGGGAAGAACTCGTCTCCCTCCCTGCACCGGATTGAAGAGATGAGTCTACGCCCACCAAGAAAATAATAAACCAAATGAACTACGACTAAATATTTGCCAAGAGGGGACGGCTGTGCTGGTCTGAACTCTCTGATCTGCAGGTTTACTGTTAACCACCTGGTGTCTGATCGATCACTGCAGATGATTAATCACAATTAATCAATACACTTAACTTTAAGCTTGAAATGTGAAAATAAAAATTAAAAAATATTTAATGTTCCCATTACAGCAAGGCTCCTTTTATAGATGGCTAATAAATAGACATAGACGCCATCAATTCTTGAATAAACAGTATAAAAAATAGAAACTGTGTATTGTGCATTAATTAAGGATAAAAAATGACACTTATAAATGCTTATTGTGCTTATAAGACAGCCTTAAATATTTAATATAACAAGCAGATAAAATATATAAAATTGGCTCAATGTCTGGCAGGAAATTGGTAGGTTTTCTGTCCCTCTCCATTATTTAATGGATGATAAACAGTTATAATGATTTGAAAGGTGTTTAGAGATTAATTGATAACATATATATAAACTAGTTATTAGTCATATATAAGGGTAATCTTAATTTAAAGTGGTATCTTTATTAACTATAAACTGCCTGTGCTTTGGTGGAAGAAAAATTAATAATTGCCATATTTACATACTGTGGTTTTATTCAAAAATCATATTTTGCTTTTATTTTATGGATTATTTTGGCCCTAGTTTTTGTTATTTGACAGGAAGTGGTCAGAGAGAAGGAGTTTCATAATAAAAGCTCATCATAGTTCCTCAAAAAACTTATGCAATATATGAAGAACAAAGGAAAAAAAGTGAAATAATTTTAGTCGTCAACTAAAATTAAAGGATGAAAAGGAAAATATTCATAAAGACTATAATCAGAAACAGATTGTAGAGCTAAGAGTTTTAATGGAAATATTTAATCAGTAAAGGACAAAGTAATAAAAATCTATAGTGTTTATTTTATAAGAAACATGAAATACACAAAAAATAAAAGAAAAAAGTGAATTAATATCCAACAGAATAAAACAACATCAAACACTTTGAAGGAATTTGTTAAGAAAACATTTTACACAAACAATTAAATTAAATTAGATTTTATTAGATGCATAAACATTAACAATATAAAAAAATGTAGTTAATATAATTAAATCATAAATGAAGAAAATAACTTTTAAAACAGTTACAAGTGAGCTCAAGTTCGGTCTTAAAACTAAGCAGGTTCAGTTAATTAAATTTAACTTTAACTAATTAAAGTTAAATTTTATTAATTTAACTTTTATCCCAGAGATTTAAAAAAAATTAAACTGGACCTTATTGAGCTGTTCAGAGCAAGAAAAACATCAAAGTTTTGTCTGTGAATGAATCTGGAACGGTGCAGAGGTGTGAAGAAAAACTCCAGGATTTTAAGGCCACAAAACTAAAATAATTTTTGAAAAATCACAAAACTAAATGATCCAAACCGCTGAGAGGAAAAACATGCTGAGTTACAGTAAATCATCGGGTTTATGGGAAGCTTAATTCTGGAATATTTTATTTTATTTTATTTTATATTTATTTTTCATCATCCAGTCGGTGTTTATTTCTTAACCTGTTCAGCAGGATTTCAGCCTCCAGCGGGAAATTCAGGTGCAAGATCAGATTGAAAAATATATTAAAACAAAACAAACAAAATGTACAGTAAGGACAAAGTTATTATATTTGATAACTATATTATCAGAAATGATCAGAAATAGAATACCCAGATCTAAGGAATGTGCAAATATTTAGGATAAAAGAAGGAAATAATTTAAACACATATTTATGCATTTAGACAAAGAGACTATTTATATCACATGTAAAATATGAAAATAAAAGATTAAGAGTAATTTTCAGCCTTTATCTCACTGTCTAAACAATATATAAATATTTTGTTGCAATTATATAATATAGGATTATCTTAGAATAAACACAGGAATCATTTTATTCTGAAAAACATTGAAAACATGATTTAACTTCCTATTTTCATCAAAATGTTAATAGTAAGAAAGTGAAACTGTTTTCCTTCTTCAAAGGTTTGAAGAAGGAAACCCTAACCCTAACCCTAACCCACCCACCCAGGTGTTTTCCTGAGTGGGTGAACACCAGCTTGTCTGAAACGTTTTGCTTTCATTGACATTTTATCATCTGGAGAGACGAGCAGATCCTGGTTTCCTCCTCAAGCTCACCTGACAGGTAAGAAACCGTCTGGATGCAGCTTTAAAACAACTTTATTTTTCTTCACCCATTTTTTAAATCAGTCTATTTTTATTGATACGTTTTTCCTCATATTGAAACATTAATATCAACATTCAGACTAAAATTATCACCTTTATTTCTGCTGAATGTTAAGAACATTAATTCACCCTGAGCTGATTATACTTCAAGGTTTTTTGTTAATTATTTAGATATTTACTGACCTGATGTAAATATATATTCTGTTTGTTTTCTTGTGTTTCCTGGTGAAAAAACAGCCATGAGTGATTTTTACATTCACAACCTGATTCAGCTTTCTGCTGCCATGGAGGAGCTGGAGCTGCTGCTGCAGCATCTGTGAGTTTCTGCAAACTTTGACTTTAAACTCTTCAAATAGATCTAAAAACAATTAACTCTGTGCAATATGGACGTCTGGTAAAACAAACAAATCTTATTTTATTTTTTTAAAATACAAACAATCTCTTTGTGTCTGGAATAATTAACTTCTGGATTAAAGTTCATAACTCAGTCTATTAAAAATGCGGCTCTCTGTCTCCCTCTGGTGGTTAAACCATAAAATAAACATCAGGAAGTTCTTACGTTTGCAGGCAGAACAATAAACCTGAGTCAGCAGAAAAAGGACAGAAATTAATTTTACGAGAAAAAACAAAATCAAAGGATTTGACTGAAAGAGACAGAAAATAACCTGCTGAGAACCAGGAAAATAAAAGTCTTAAAAAGTTTGTGTTTACCTCCAGTGACATTACCTTCACAGCTTAAATATAAACTCCATAATTAAAGAAACCTTTCAAATGATCCAGGTTGTCTGATCTCCAACAATGAAAAGGATCCATCTTCTGGTTAGAATATGTTTTGTTTTTCTTTTATGAACATTTACAGCGACGAAGCTTTAAACTGAGCTTTAAAACAAATGAAAGCAAAACTATGATGTCAGAGGAGGAGCTTATGTCATCAACCAAACATCCTCCTCAGCAGGAATAATCACAAAATAAAGCCTCTAATTTAGCCTGTGGAACATTTAAGGAACTTTGCTGATTAATGTCACTCAAGTTTGATTAAATCTGCTCCTTTTGTCCAAATAAGGACTTTGCGTTTACATTATTAAAGTGCATTGATGCTTTTACTTTGAAAAGAACAGGAAATTAGACTGACAGACGCATCTGATGATCATAAATAAAGTGATGCATTTTGACCTGAAGTGAATGAAAATGGTTCCGACACAGCAGCCTTGGGGAACGCCACAAATGAAAGATGAAAAGTTAAAAGTTTAATTTGACCAACAACAATCAAATAACTTACAGCTTGTTCCTTTAAAGCTGTTTAACAATAATAATAATAAAAAAAGTTCTCCTTCAGGTTTCCAGAGGGATTTCAGGGGGTTGGATGTTTGTTAAAGGAGGGAAGATAAAAAGTTTGAACCAGATGGATTCACAAACAGAAAGGAGCATCCAGTCTGAAAACCACCGGATCTGGAACAACCTTCAGTTCACGCCCAGCTGTCAGAGGAAATCCCCTCTGTCAGGGAAAGCAGGGATTTATAAAACTTTCCCCTCAATGTGAAACTTCCTCAGGCTCCCAGACAAACAAACAGCTGATTTAAAAAGAAACATATCCCAGAAGTCAAACTCTCCTTCCTGCTTTTGGCCTTTTAAAAGGGGATTTTCGTAAAGCAAAATGTATCTTTCAATTATAAACCTTACAGATCCTGTTGGTTTCTGTTGTGTTGCCAGAAACTTCCGCCAGGGGGCAGAGTAGAGGCAGGACTGAAAACTGAAATTATAAAACAATATTTATTTAAATGGCTGCATGTTATGGCTATTACCAATCAAAGTCAGAAAGCTGAAAATTTCTGAGATTATTCTCAAAATCGGAGAAATTTTAAAATGTGTTTTACCTGCTTTTATTTGCAGGATATTCCTGAGATTAACCTCAACATTTTATTTTCTGTTTGATGGATATATTCACCGCTTTTACTCCATGTAAGGGAATTATAAAACCTCCCAAATAGGCTGTTGTATTCCTGTTGGCAGATGATAAGAAATAACAGAAACTGGTTTCAAGACATTAAAAATGAACTTTAAACATCTGCGTTAGCCTGGATTCATTAAATGATGTTTGGTGAAACCTGCACTGAAACACACTTGATGTGATGCAGATACTGAAGACATGGACAAAAAGCCTGTAAATCCAGTGTTTCTATCTGAAAGTAAAATCTGAGAAACTAACTATTACAGTCACATAATGAGCCGTTTGCTCTGTGCTCTTGTTTTGATTTATACATATGAAACTATATACAGAATAAAACAAACTAATAATAATCCATTTGTATTGTTTTGTGATCGGATCAAAGACACAACCAGATTATCTGGACTTTCCCACCGTCTTCTGTCCAGACCCGCAGCGCTGCTGCTGCTGCTGCTGCTGCTGCTGTTGGAGGATCACAAAGAGTTCCCAGGTAGGACTGGTTTTCTGATTAACCTGGAGTCTGGGGGTCCAAACTGCGGCTCGGGGCCATTTGGCTCCCTGTCAACATGTTTGCACACCAATAGGTTTATCTTATCTGAGACAAACCGATGCACAGGTTAAAGCTGCAGCTGATGCTCGGTTTGTTGGTTTCTCCAGGAGGAAACGCGTCAGAGGAGTTTGTCGCTCTGACATCATCACGATTCCCGATGAACGCAGCAGACTGATGAAGCTCGCTGTGGAAAACTGTAGCGAACAAACCGTCCTGACGTGGCTGAGAGAAAACTCAGAGTCCAGCGCCTTCAGCAAGCTGGCGGACATGTTTAACTTCCTGAAGACGCACATCGCTGCAGAGGAGAAGAAGAACCACAGCGACACTGTCGACATCACCTTCATGGCTCATGGATCAATCAGAGACTTCATGATCCCAGCCAGATGTCTGCTGCCTCTGGCCTCCATCAGGGACGTGGTTCTTTATGCTCCCTGGAACTGTGTCACCTGCGGTTTGGGGTACGGCATCGCCACAGGACGGCTGCAGCCTCAGCACAGAGTCTTCTACTGCACCAAGAAGCTCGGCTGCACAGTGTCTGATGAAAAGCACCGACCCATGATGGTACCGGACCGCTGGAACTCAATGAGTCAGGCTGGAGACCAGATGATACCAAACATCACAGTTAGTCCTCTTCGACCGGACGATGGAATCTGGAAAAGATTTGAGTCTCTCATCAAAAAACACGGTTCTGTTGGGAGGAACCGGATCGTGGTTCCGTTCATCTTCCCAGGAAAAGAAACAGAGACCATCCCGTTCTCTGTGGTCACCTTGGCCCTGTCTCTGGTTCTGCTGCAGTCCAGGTTCAGAGCCACCGTCCACCTGGACGCCTGTCTGGGAGACGGTTCTGTTGGACAGAAGTTTGATAAAAGCTACCTGGAGCAGCAGTACGCCTGCGCCATCGACGGAACCGGACTGGCATGTTCTCCTGAGATGTTCAGTCGGGCCCAGTTGAACATCCCTGAGGTTTAAACTCCGAGTTCTTCCCCTCCGTCACCACAGCACTTTTATTTTCTAAGCATTATAACGTTATTTCTGTAGACCTCCAGGTTTTTCACAAACTTCAGTTTTTAGCAGCGTTAAAAACCCATAAATAAAAAATCTCATACT
Organism: Poeciliopsis turrubarensis; assembly: GCA_010277015.1. Classification (NCBI taxonomy): domain Eukaryota; kingdom Metazoa; phylum Chordata; class Actinopteri; order Cyprinodontiformes; family Poeciliidae; genus Poeciliopsis; species Poeciliopsis turrubarensis. The sequence continues at coordinate 1,453,713 of VMRN01000022.1, forward strand.
TTTTTGTGTGTCTTCGAGACAAACTTAAAGTCTCAGAACCGTTAGATTTCTCAGGTTTATAGTTAAATCATGGTGGATGGCATCAACATTTATCCTCTGAAAAATGCAAAATCTTACCAAGTATTTTGAGTCAAGCTGCTGCTGGAAATATTTGGCAGATTATTTCACTTACAAAATATTTTTCCTGTTATAAAAGGAATAATCTGCCAGCAGATCAAGAACTTAAACTCCAATATCTGAAAAGTTACTTGTAAGTTAGTTTCTTCTTATTTATATTATGCTTATATATTTGCAACAGAAACTAGATCAAAGATACTTGGTAATATTTTTCACTGTGCATAAATGTTTGCTGATATTATCCAGAAAAACACAAACAGGGAAGTGAAGGGGTCTTAGTCCAGAACCCTGTGGAACACCAGAGCTGATTGAGGAACCTGTGGAGAAAAAACTGTTTACATCTAAAATCCATAAAGACTTGAAGTGGTACTGGTTCTGGTTTAGCTACTGTAAACGGGTCAAATGTGACAAAAATAAATAAAATACAACACTAATGACTTTTTTTGTCTGTTTTTGCTGTATTTCTAGATACTAAACATAATAAAAACGACATTATAAAACATTAAAATCGTGAATCTGTAAAACATATCTCTTAATTTCTGTATTTTCTGGATGTTACCAGAACCTCTGGGCGGTTCTGTTCCCTATTAATCTAGGAAATCTATTAGATCAAGTCCAAGTTACACCAACTGTGCAAAAAATGTGCAAATAACAGCAGATTTGGGTTTTTGGTAGCAGTGATGATTTTAGAGTCTAACAGTAAAAAACAGTTTTAATAATTAAATTTTTCTATGTTTGGATTTGAGTTCAGATTAATTTATTTAGACCTTTTTAGTCTATTCAAATACAAAATATAAACTATAATTTAAACTAAGCTGGATAAACATTTAAATTTAAAAAAATCTAATTTGACCTTATGTTCAATATTTTAATTTTCTTGATTTTACATTGTTTTAAACAACTAAATGCTTCAATTTTCCATATTTGTACATCTGACGGCTGCTTTAACTCTTCATCGTCTTCACAGAATTGGCTACATTTCCATGACAAATGTGAGCTAAATGTTGTCAATATTCCACTAATGTTAATAAAATGCTATTTTTCAATTGTGGTCTTTCCATTAAATAAAACACACAATTAAAATTACACGGGAATACGCTTGTTTATTCAATAAACTATTTAAAAATATCATCCTTCTACCACTTCCTGTTACTACTGCTGTCGTTTCCAGCAGTAGTAACATCCAGTTGTATGAAAAAACTGTTTTTATTGCAGTTTTGCAAAATATAGTAATTTTGCAAAACTGGGTTTTTGTAAAGTTGCAAAGTTTCAGTTAAGCACATTTATTTCCATAATTCCAGTTTACTCAGTTTTATAGCCAATGGAAACGCAGATGAGCAAAATGATGCAGATCCAACAGACATGTTGTTTTGCTGAACCAAAGCAAATGAAGCTGAATAAACTCAGAAGCCAATGAATTCATAGTTTAGATCCTTCTAACCAATCACAGCTGTTGTTTATTCCTCATTTCCTTTCAGCCACTTGAGAGCAGCTCTTTGATTGGCCAGACAGGTTGCTGCTAATTTAGGCAGATTTTGTTGCCGCCCAGAACAACAAAAACGTTTCAAAGCCGCAGTTTCCTGTTCAAGTTGAGATCCTCTGAGTTTTGTTTCCTGTCTCTGCGCCGATTCCCCTTTAGAAACTTCTGAACTTCGGTTGACCCTGCACCCACCCAACACGTGAGCTATAAAGAGAGACATGAGCCAGCTGCAGCTGACCAGTGATATTCTGTGCATGTTTGCTTTTGTATGAACTTTCACCTCATTGAGATAACAGTTTTTCTATGGCAGCTCCTCATCTGTGCCATCTCTGTTTTTCTGCTCATTTTAGTCCAATAAAAACTCAGCGTTGTTCAAACTTGTACTTTAATTATTGCAGCACATGTAACAGTATGCTTGCAATGAAGGAAAAATGTTTCAATTTTTGCTAAGCTACATTCAAACATTTGTTTAACATCTCCAAAACTACAAATGAACTGAAAAAAGGCCCAGAGAGGGAACCAGAGATAAAGAAAGATGGTCTCTGTGCGTTACTGGGACTTTCACTTTTGTGTTCCAGGAAGTAGTTTGATCCTGAGAAATGCATGGCCTCATTTAACACAAATAACGACTGACATCATGTTTACTGGTTCTGTCAGGAAACAACCAGTTAAAGCTGAACTGGGTTCATTTTTCTCCAGACCACAGAATTAGGACTTCACTCTGAAATAACGTTATTCTAATTAGAACTAAAATAATTAATCGAATTCATCATGGTTAATTGATTATTAAGATAATCGCCAACTAATTTAATAATCGATTAATCGTTAACTGTTGTATACAGAATCTGCAACGACTGTAAATGACTAAATATTTCATTGTGTCTTCTTGCTCTGTCTGTTCTTTGTCCTTTGGGTTCAAGGAGAGAGAGAGAGCCCCCGTTGCTCGTCCCGCCTCCTGCCTGCAGATCCTCGTTATAAGCTGCTGTGTTTCTGACGGACAAACAACTGGACCTTTCAGAACCTGGAGACCAGAAACTTTTCTAACAGAAGCAGAACAGCAACAAACTGTGAGTAAAGTCTGTTTTGTTTCCTCTCTATTAGTTTGGGTGTAAAATCCCATCAAAAACTGACTGAATATCATGAAATTGTGTTTTTCTTGCGTTACTGAACTTGGATATATTTATTAAATATGACAACAGGAATCTAATGAGTTGATAAATAAAAGCTGAAAAGAAAATGTGAAACATTTAATTCCCCTCCAACAGAGAGATGTTCTGCAGCTGCTCATGCAGGAATGTTAAAAATTTGGACTATGAAGTGAATTATCTCACTGAGCCATCAGCATCAACCTTGTTCATCGGCATTATGGGTAATTTTCCCCATCATGTTGCAACTTTTCTGCTTTTTGTTTTAATTAAAAACCCACTTTTTTTCGCACTTTTTCTAATCAAATGTTGACACTGTTCACCTACCTTTATAAAAGAACAACCTAAGAGTTTGTAAATTGTTTAAAACGTCTCAATCAGGGGCGGTCCTAGGATCCGACCTTTAGGGGGCCTCAGCCCCCAGCAGGGCTAAGAACCAAGAGAAGTTATTCGTTGGTGCATTTTTCTAAACGTCACTGCTTATTTACATACATTCACATAAGAAATTTAATAGTTTTGTCCAACTAAAACTGTTAACAACTACATAGAGATCTGGAAAAAATTAAGATGCCTCTGCACTGAACCCCATTGAAAACTTCCTGGTTATTCCACCAAATATTGATTTCCGAACTATTCCTGAGTTAAAACATTAATTTTGTTTCTAAATGAATCTAAACTTGTTTTCTTTGCATTATTCAAGGTCTGAAAGCAGTGCAACTTTTTAAAAAAAAATTTTATTTAACCAAGCAAACCCCATTGAGATCTGGATCTCATTTTCAAGAGTGACCTGGGCAGAAGTCTGCAACACACAACCAGGTTACAAAATAAAACCAATTAATGCATATTCACAAGTATAAAACAAGTTAAAAGCAGTGATACTGTTTCATAGACTCTAATGAAATCATTTCTGACATCTTGAGTTCTGATTGAAGTTGATTCCACGCTGTAGGAGCAACACACTTGCTTCCTTTTTTCAGTTCGAACACGTGGAACATGCAAAAGAATGAAGTTTTTAGAGCGTAAAGAACGAGTACAGATCTATGTAAAAGAGTACTTACACATGCTGGGGTTAAGCCGAGTATAGATGGATCATCAAATAATTGTTTCAAATGATTGTTTCTGTGATTATGTTTTGAATTGCCTTAAAGGAGTCAATTCAGCTTTTGGATACAAATCATTATTTTGACCTTTTCTCATTTCATAAAAATAAATAAGTTTTTCCTCAAATTTCAGAGACATGTCAGTAGTTCAACAATCTTCATTTTACTTAAACATGAACCTATAAAGAGTAAAATCAGAGGACTTGTAGTGTTTTCCAGAGCTGTATCAGACTGCATCATACCTGCTAACATTAATGAGACACATGCAGCTGTGAAGTGACACGGTCCTAGTGGGTCTACTGCCCCAGAAATTAAAACACAATCTACTCAAAACTATGCATTTCCAGTCATTTGACAAGAATTTTACTATTTTCATGGGATTATGTTGAGCTTTCATTGATCTAAGAGAAACTTGCATGATTTTAACAAAAATGCAGAGTCTATATGCATAGTTTTTGATTTTCCAGCCTTCTTCTATTTTGATGTGTTTATTTCAGATTTCATTTGTCCAGTGTGGGAATTGAACCCATGACCTTGGCAGCCATTTTTAATTTTGAATTGTTGATTGTATTTTGAAGGATTGATTTTTTTTTTTGAGCCATTTTTATTTTGAAGTTTTTATTTTATTTTCCATAGTTTTATTTTGAAGTGTTTGAGTGAAACCCTTTATGTTTTAGTTTGTTAGAATGAGGGTTGAACCCGTGACCCTTGAGTTATTAACGCTGACCAGCTGAGTGCGTAGAACTTTCATGCATTAAAAAAAATTTCAGAAGCAAGAGTATCCATTTTCAAACAATCTTTTAAATTTTATTTTGAAGTAGTGATTTTCTTTTTTAATAAAATTTTATTTTTGAGACATTTTTAATTTTGAAGTGTTTGTATTTCAGAACCATTTTTTATTTGAAATTGTTCATCTTATAATGCGCGTCTTTTCACTCACGTCTGCACTTTTTAAAGCGTTTTTTCTTCGAAGGACATGGAATCGGGTAGAGGTAGATTTAAAAAGACGCGGGTTCACCGCGCCTGCTGAGTTCCCGTCTCTAGGCAACCATGGCGTTCCGCGTCGGTCCGTAGCGTTCAGGGGTCCTTCAGCTCCCGCCACGACATGTAGCTGACCTTAATAGTGCCTGTTTTATTTTGGCTGTTATTGTTAAACTTAGTATTGATGTGTTTGTTATAGGCGTGTCTGTCTATCGAAGAATTATATAATATAATTATATTTTAACGGCCAAGTATGTGACGACCTCGTATTTTACGGGATGGGTGGCAAGATGATTCAGTGGTGCTGATACGCCACTGGTCTTAATCTAAAATATTTAACATAAATTTAATTGTTTGCCGATAAAAGCAGCAGATTTAATCTCAAAAATAAAAACTTTGATGAAACGGAGATAAAACAGGAAGCAAAGATAAAATTGAGCAATTTTCTTATTAGAATCAATAATTATACATGGCTCTTTTTTTCTATTCTGAAACATCATTTTATTTATATAAACAATAACTTTCCTATTGACATGACAAACAAGAAGTTGTAAAAAGATTAAAACCAAAGGAATGAAAATAATCTGTCCTGCAGGAGTTCAGTATAAAGTCCAATCTACACTTTTACTTTCTGTTTCCTCGAAGAGACTGGGCGGAGGGGGGCAAAAGGGGCTTATCTAAGTTCTGCCGGGCCGAGTCGGATCCGGTGGTTCCCACTCTGACAGGAAAGTTTTCCTGTCTGACCGGAATCTGGTGCATTTCTGATAAACAGCAGATGACTCCCATCATCAGGATGAAATATTCCACATTCTGGAGTATTTTTGCTCCTTCTTTGGCTACATATCAATTAATTGATCGACTAATGATTAATTGATATGCAGCAATTTTCTTAATCTTTTTTCAAAGGCCCTCTTGATGTTTTTGAAGGACCCTTCGAAAACATCAAGGGCAAAATTTTCCATGTTAAATAAAAAAAAAAAGAATTTCCATTGTCATATTTATTAAATCTGCTTAATCGATTTTGAAATTATCGGTAACTGATTTTTATTATGAACAGTTTTTAATTACAACTCTGACTCCTTTGTTTTGGTGAATTCCTTTTGTCATTTTTTTCAGTTTAGGATTAGTTGATCGCTATAAGTTGACAGTTATTTCAACAGTCGATTAATCAAAATTCATATGATTTAATTATTGTATTAAAATGATCAGTTTTGGCAAAAGAACTACTTTGACTCCTGTCTTTCAGTAAATGCTGTCTTTTTTTTTTTCCAATTTATAATCACTAAATAAGTTCACACTTATTCCAATAATTGATTAATCGTGATTAGTATGATCAATTATCAAAATAATAATCAAATTTCGGTTGTACAGTTTTGCCTTAAATACGACTGTTTATTTTCTTCTATCAGCAAATGCCTATTTTGGCCTTTTCTCCAGTTATTGATTAATTGATTACTAAACTGACAGTAATCCCGGTTAATCGCTACGATACTTTCCTGCTCTTGTTGCAGATCTTCATCATGAGTGAAGCTGATGTTCTCGTACGTAAAGTCAATGAATGGGTGGATCTTCAGAAGAAATGTTCCAGGAAGCTGAAGAACCTGGCGGATGAGCTGGAGGAAGCGGTGAAGGCCGCCAACGTGACCAAAGTGGTCGGCAGCTCAGTCTCTGTGGGGGGAGCGGCTGCTATGACGACGGCGGGCGTGTTGACGTTACTGACTGGTGGAGCAGCACTGCCTGTTATGGCTGCAGTGGGAGCTGCGGGAGCTGTGGCTTCTTGGACCAGTGCGGTAACCAGTGTAGGTTCTGACATGTACAGCGCCAACAAGTCCAAAGACATCATGGAGGAAGCCCAAAAGGTTCTGGAAGAGCTGCAGAGACTGGAACAGGAAATGAAAAACCTCATTAAGTCACTGAAACGACAAGCCTCCAGTTTCCATCACCATGGTGGTTCAACTGCTGGTTCAACTGCTGGTGGTGGAGATGATGATGATGATGATGATGATGATGATGGTGATGGCAACGTTATGGAGTTTTTCATGACATCGATGGCCAGACAGGAAGGGCTGGACGTCACTGGCATCATGATCAGAGCAGCCTTTGGGTTTCCGCGTATCAACTTGTTCAAGAGGCTCAACGTCAATGACCTTGTGATCGCAGCTTGTCTCAAAATCCTTACAAAAGCTCTGTTTGTGGCAGCCAAAGAAGGAGGGAAGAAAGCGGCTTCTTCTCTGGGGAAGAAAGCGGCTTCAAAAGCAGCTGGAAATGTAAGAATCTAACACCAGTAGGTAAAGACCTGGCAGCACTGGGGGCATCGCCCACCCAGTCAGCTGGGCCGTGTTGGGAGTATAAGTTTGGTTATATTAATTTTAGAAACAGTTAACCTTTGTGCATATGAAATATTAGATGTAGCATGAATATTTTGAGTAGATTTTAAGTTGGGTAGATTTAGATAAATATTCAAACTAAAACTGACTTTCTGAACTTGCACAAATTACTAAAGAGGGCCTTCAGAAAGGGGGTGTGTTGTACTCGGATAGAAAGCAGAGGTTGAGGGAGTCTGCCTGTTCACAAGATGAGTCAAATTCTTTGGTGTTTGTTTAGGAGTTCAGTAAAACACTAAAACCTTTAGAAAACAATTCTTCTAGAAGTATAATCAAATGTATAAAGATATTTTAGGTATTAACAGCAGGTTCTGAACTAGTTAGTGTCTAACTATACTAATTTGCATGGATCTTAGATAATTAAAATAGAACAGGGTTAGGAAACTAAAGTTTTAGAAGTAAAATATTTCAGGTATTCTAAAAGTTTTTTCTAAAAGAAGATAATCCTGCAATTTTTAGATCCAAACTCATAGTTATCATCTGACACCAGATTTCTGCGTCGGTGTGTTTATAACAGGAATCAGTTTCTAGATGAATTGCTGAGGCAGAAAAACCACCAGGTCTAGTTGCAGGTCATAAATTTTGGTCTAGAAAGTTTAAAGGAGGAGGCTGGTACGGGAAGACCCTGTTTGAGAATGACCTTTGTTCTCTCCATCTATTTGCTTTTGGGTTTGAACAGGTCTCAAAGAAGGTAATAAAATTTACTTTAAACAACCCTACAAGGGGAGGACACACCTTCAAATGCATATATTTAAATTAAGGGAATACACCTCCTTATAAAATGTCTGTTTTACAGCAGAAGAACGAATTGCTTTGTTTGCAGCCATGAGAGCAATTCCCAAGAATGCATTCTTGTGTCCTATTGTGTTTTCCTTTCCAACTCGTTGCAGGTAATTGTATGTTTTGTTATGTGTTTGGACTTCTTGATAATCTGGGTGTAAAATGCTGACGTGACATTCTGAATGCATTGAATTCCCTGGCTAAAACTCTAGATGTGTCTGATGTTGAAGGGTTGTTCTCTGTGCTTTTCACTGTGCATGCGGAGTCCCTGGATCTGGGAGACTAGAGGAAAATTAACGAGCAAAGCAAATTTTATCCCTCTAAGTTCAACTGCCGCCCCTGGACTGGAAGCTGTTTTCCATCATTATTTTTACCTCAGAGTGGCCAACTTTCTATTATTCCCATCCTGACATGATACAGTAGGGGCTCCCGCAGGTCTGTATCTGTTCCCTTTGTCCCCCACACTTTTTCCACAACTGTTTAATCCATTGTTACTCCTAAGGTGTTTTTCCGCCTCTAAACGCATCATGAACATGAAGATACTTGAACTGGTTTTACACCTGCAACAGAAACAGGTCTGTGTTAGAATCATGGCAGCAAACCAGCAAAAGGCAAAAACATTTGCAGTTTTTCCCCCAAAACCAACTGAGTTGAATAATTCTGTTGGATGCAGATATTAGCTGACTAGAAAAACCTTTTGGAAATAGATATTTATAAGAGTAGTTTTACTGCACTGTACATTTCTTTTACTTTAGTATTGTTATCTTTTCTTATTTGACTAAATTGATTTTGCATTTAAAGAATTTGGAAATATTAGACAAGATAATGAGCTAAAGTTTATGCAAGTTTGAGCATAATTACTCAACATTTTATACATGCCACTGTTTACATCCTTATTGTTTATTTTGCATTAATAAACATGAATATACTTTTGAGCCCCTGCTAAACTGAGCCCAGTTAGGAAAACATCACATTAGTTCAGGCAGTTTGTTATTTTTCAGCCACAGAAAAGATAATATTGATTATTTTAAAAAATAAATAATTAGACAAAAGAAAAGTTTCAAAGAAGTGAACAGAGATGAAGTGAAGCAGAAACGGATTGCTAAACAGAGGAAGGAAAGACTGACGTCTCTCTACACTGTAAAAACAAATAAACATCCTGACTCCGTTTGATTCAGTCGAGTTTCCTTGTTGCTTGGACTCAGTTTAAATGCATCAACTTTAAATGTCGAGTTCAAAACACGAATAAAAGCAACTGAGATGATTTAATTGAGCAACTATAAGATAAAAGTTTTTACTTTATTATATCAAGTTGACTTTTAACATTTTACATTTGATTAACTTTTTAATGCATTTCTAAATTAAGCCAACTTTGAAATAATTTCTACATTGATTTTTTCTGATTAACACGGCCTAATCAGATGTGTTGTGTTCAGATGGCAGGAGGAGCGGTCGGGCTTTTGTTTTCTGTTCCTGAGCTGGTTAGTGATTGCCAAAACCTCGACAACATCGAGACAGAAGCCAGTCAGACTCTGAGGGAAAACGCCAGGACTGTCCTGAGCAGCGCCGAGGAGACGGAGCAAGAACTGCAGAAAATAAGGTATGAAAATGATAAAACTATGTTTTAGTATGAAAACATTTTAATCTCCTGTTTGAACCGTCAACTCCTCAGATTTATGTCACTGTAAACATTTTGTACACAACAAAATGAAGTGCCATTAAATCATTGCTCCATTTTTTATTTTTCTTACTTTTTTGACTCTAAAAACTTGTAAGCACATTGGGGACTCTTATGTCATGCCATAATTTCAAAATGATTGTTAAATCATTTTAATGTTAAAATTTGGATTTAATAGAGATGGTTGAATGTTTGGCAGTTTTGTGCAAATTTTAGCTTTTTGTCAAAAAAAAAACAATATTGATGTATGATTTGGAAAACAGAAATTTCTTTGTTTGAAAATGTTCCAACACAAAGTTTTATGGGTGCAAGAAAATATGTAAGAGTATAAAAAGTGGATTTAAACAGAAACGTGTGGAAAAATAATTTCTTTAAATCTTTTTGCAGAGAAGCTCTGAAGAAGTTGGTGAGAATCAAATTCATCATACAGAAGGAAAACATGACCAGAGATGAGAAGAGAGAGCTGATCGATTACATAATTAATAACACTCCTTCCCCGGAGCTCAAACAGTGGTTGAGAGAAAACGCAGAGTCTGATATCTTGGTCCATCTGGTGAATCTTGCCAAATTCATAGCAGAAAAGCTGGAAGAGGAGGCAAAGAAGAAGAAGAAGAAGGACCGGGAGAAGAAGAAGATTGAGTTGGTCTTCTTGGCTCATGGATCGATTGTGAACCAAATGATTCCTGCCAGATTTCTGATGCCTCTGCCGTCCATCAAAGACGTCCTGCTGTATTCTCCCTGGAACTGCCTCCTGTATCCTGAAGCGGCTTATAGCATCGCTATAGGAAGCATCCAGCCTTACCACCGGCAGTTTGGATGTGCCAATCCAGGCCTATGCCCTTTTCCTCCAGCAGCCCATACGTCATTTACCCTTCCTCAGTGCTGGAACTCAATGAAGAATTCTGGATTTCACAATGTCCCCATCATCATGGTTGGTCCAGTAGCAAAAGTAGGAGACCGTGCGTTTGCAGCCTTCACTGCTCTGGCAGCACAATTTGGTGCACCAGCAGCCAACCGGTATCTCGTCCCGTACCTCGACCTTGGGATCGGCGAAGTGCCCTTCTTTACCATCACGTTGGCCATTTCTCTGGTGCTCTTTTTCTCAGGATATGAAGCCACCGTCCACCTGGCTGCCTGCCTGGGAAAATCTCCTGAAAGCGCTGTAATGCAGGAGGCGTATCTGAGCCAGCAGTACTCCTACACTGTGAACAACACCGTCATGACCGTTCCAAGAGAAACGATTCACTATATAAACGGTCCAGTGTTTAATATGTTCAAGGCTGTTTTTGGTGACGAGTCTCCATTTTTTTAATGGGAACTTTCAGGTCTGAGTCACTTCAGACAGCTTGAACAAATTGATTTATTCCTTCAATTTATATGTGTATATGACAGACAAGATTCTGAAAAACTGCACTGCGCCGGACCTGCTGACAGCCTCTCAGGGAGGTGTCTGATCGACGTGCTGCACATTCATCTGGAGGCAGGAACTGGTGGAAATCTAGAACCATGAACAGCACAATCCATGGATCCCACAATCCATATCCTGGCTCACCTGTGTGATTTGTGCAACCTCTTGTAATGCCCATAGGCCATTACATCTGCCCTCTGGATGAAACTCTGAGGAACACTGGATTTGTATTTGTCCCTAAGATCATGATTAGTCCTGTTGCAAAAGGAGACAAAGCGTTTGACCAATTCATTGCTCTGAAACGCATCCTTGGTGAACCACCAGGGAACTGGTATCATCTCGTACCTCGAGGAGAAGATCGGCACGGTTCCCTTTTTTTTTTTTATTTGTTGGTTGGCCATTTCTCTGGTCTTTTTCTATCCAAATATAAATCCACTGCCCACCAGGGTACCTGCCTGGGAACATCACCCAAAAAGACCAAAACGCAGGAGGCGTATCTGAGCCAGCAGTACTCCTACACTGTGAACAACACCAGAAGAAACAATCCCTACCGGAGATGAAACCGTGTATAACATGTTCAGGGCTGTATTTGGTGATGAGTCGCCGTCTTCCTAAAGGCTAATCCAGACCTGGAGTACCAAAGCACAGAGCAGACGTTTTCCTGCACTTAGTTTTTCTGGATGGTTTTCTCTGGAGAACTGGTTAATTTCCCAATGAGTTTTTTAAAGATAAGTTAATTTGCTGTTTTCGGCGTATTATTTATCCCATTGCTTTTGTCATGATCAGTTAATTTTCATCCCAAACTCTCCCTGCTGGACTTCAGTCATCATCACGTCTCGGCCTGCATCTCCCATGTAGCGCCATCAGTTTCAGACTTAGATAAAAATATTTAGATAGAATTTATTTTGCATTATAAGCATTAGATTCAATATTATCGCCTGATTGCTGCATCAAGCTGTAACCGACTCTGGCAAAACTATTTACTAATAAACATTGATTATAAAAACATCTGAAAGATGGTGTGGACATTGAACTTTCTGAGTCATGATAATTTATGTTTATGTGGTGAAATGGCTGCAGTGAATGGTTCTAGTAAATTAAAGGTTTTAAAAGGTTCTTTTGGCATAAACTGAAAAACAGTTTCTCAGGGGTCAAAGGTGAGCCGTTCTGCTCAGACTGCAGTTGTTCTGATTGATCAGGTTGATCAACCTGCATCGTTCACTGATCTAAAGGCATTAAACTAGTTTCTGCTCTTATTTCTACTTTAATCTCAAAATAAATGCAATATAAGGAGAACATCCTCACTGACACGACGACGTTCCCAAGAGTTAAATACGACTTTATAAAACATCCAGACTTCAGTAAATCAAGAGATTCTTCAGGTCCAGTTTGTTAAAGACAAAAGATGAAAATAAAATCCTTTTTAAAAACAAGGAAAATAACATTTTATGGCTCAGAATGCAGTAACATTATTCCTCTGGTTAACATTTGATCATCTGCAGCTAAAAAAAGTCTTAAACATCAACATGTGAAAAGCTCAACTCTTTCAAACCAACTTAACGCAGCGCAGGACTGATCTGTTGATTAGTTTGGATTAATCAATTAATAGCAAAAGATGCTTAATATGAGATTTATAATTATTTAAACCTGAATCTTTAGGGCTCAAGTCCAGGTTGAGTCTAAAGTCTTTCAGTGAAACTTGAGTCAGATTCTCAGACTCTGGTGTTCGTCTGTTTACCATCTTCAGTTCTTCACATTACAAACATTCAAACTGAGACATTTTCTGATGAAACATGATGCAGCCATGTTGACCTGATATCAACTGTTCTGCTAAGCCACAAATAATTAATTTTACTTTCCTTGGAGACGATGGATTAACTTCACTGATTATATGAACTGGGTTTGATTTTTACTTTCAGTTTCAGTTTCCTGTAAACCAGCAGAAACACAGAAAACCCTCCTCTTCCTCCTCCTCTTCCTCCTCCTTCTCCTGTTCCTTTCAGAACAAAGAGTTCCCGTCAGATTATCTTGGCACTCAGTCGACCAGCAGAGACGCTGCGCTGTGAGTTTGAATTGATCTGAACTTATTCAGCATTAATGTCTGATTTATTCTGTTTCTTTTATTACTCAGGGTTTTCATTTCTGTGTTCATGGTTGAATGTTTTCACCGTTTCAGCAGCAGTTCAGTTACTCCGTCTATAACTGTAAGACAAGGTGTTCAAAGTGTGGCGCAGGGGTTATTTGAGGTCCTCTGAATAATTAAAAACTGAACAGGCAGTTGATGCTGATGAACTATTTTTCATATTTTAGGGCAACATTTTCACGGACAAAACAATTCTTAATCCTTTTGATAAAAAAAAAAAAAAAAAAACGATCATTTACTGAATGGGTTTGTCTTAATTTGTAGTAAATAATATTTGGTAACTTTCACATTAAACGAGACTTTGGTGCCTTCATGGGACCCAGCAGGGGTTCGTCCATCAAGCTTCAGGAGAGAAAACCTCGTCCTTTTCCTGACACTGAGCTAAAACTAAAAACAAATGTTTTACCACAGAAATGAAAACAATCAACCTTCAAAATCTGACTTTAAATGTGAAAAACATGTTTTATGTTTGGATCTACAAAGATTTACTGATCACTTTTCCACAAATTTCTTCAGCTAACAATTATTTTACTTATCAGTGAATCTTTTAATTTGATAATTGGCACATTCTGCAGATGTTTTTGTCTATTTTATACAATACTTGAGACAAATTAAAACGCATAAACAAATCATTTTTAAAAATAAAAAACATTTTATTGCTTGCAAAGGAGTAGCAATATTCTCTTTGTTTACGCTTAATCATTTGTAGCAAAAGATGCATCTGCAGAAAAATAAAAACTTCTAACATCAACATGTCAAAAGCTCAGCTATTTTTGATCTGTTGATTAACTGAGTAATAATTGTATATCAAATGGTGATTAATGAGAGATTTACAAAATTTGAACCAAGTGAGGCTAAAATTATGCTTTGGTAGAACATAATTTCAGATGCAAAATGTTTATATTTTGGCTTAATTATTGCTCTGTTATTTCAGGAATTTACCTTTTTAATGACGATTCAATTAATTTGCAAATATTTCAATAATTGATTCATAATAACTAATCAGATTGTTTCAGAATATTCAGATTACAGAGCCTGCAAATATGTTTTCTGAGCAGATTATTATGAGTCTGAGCAGAAAAAACTTGAAAACTTTCACTTTTCTCTTATCATTTGTTGAAGTTGCAGAGTCCTCCTCTGACCAGCAGGGGGAGGAATCGGTGCAGTTACTCACTGAGTCAGTTGGTGGCATGTGAGCTCCCTCTAGTGGTTAAACAGAGGTACTGCCACCACATCAAGGTTCTGGACTGACTACAATTTTACAGCTTTCACTGTTTTAGATTTTTCCTGACACATCTGATGTTTTCTGAGTCTGTTTGGATCATTTGACCTGGTGTGAATCAGGGAGGTTAAATGTTGCTGTTCTTCAGCCGTTTTGAAATAATGGAACAACAATCTTGATTCTCTGATTTGACCCAGACTTCCTCTGGTTCATCTTCTTCATCCAGGAAATGACATGTCTGAATGTTTTTCCTCCCAGTTTCCTGTGACGTCTCCCTCTTTGTGATGGCTACAGCTGACCAGTTTGTGAAGGAGATTTTCTCCTGGATCACGCAGGGGGAGAATTATGCAGACAAGCTGAAGAAACTGGCAAGGAGGCTGGAGTCCGAAAGGGAACAAGCCAATGCTGTTAAATGTGTTGGTGCCTCAACTGGAGTGATGGGGTCAGCCGTCCTGATTGGAGTTGGAGCTGCCTCCGTGCTCACCGGTGGATTAGCTACTCCTCTCTTAGGACTGGGCGCTGTGTATGCTGGTGCTGGTGCTGCTGCTTGTGTTGGCGCCAATAAAATTGAAGAGAATTGTTCTAAGAAAATACTGAGTGAGGCTCAAGATGTTTTAGACAGAAGCAACGAAATAGTGACCAGGATTCAGGCGTTGTTTGAGAAGCTGAAGAATGAGAAGAAGAGGCAGAACTCCATGTTGGGTCCAGAAGAGCTGGAGAAACACGTCTTGGCTGATGTTCTGATGGCTGTGGGGAGACACAGAGGACAGGACATGTCCAACATGGGCCATCTGCTTACAAACCAGATAGAGTTCAGTTTTGCTTACGGAGCAAACATGTGTGGACCACGAATCGGTTTCTCACACATCCTGGCGAGTGTCTGTGCTGTTCTGTTGATCTTCAACCTGAAAGTTGGTCCAAAGAGCCTGGGGCTGATGGCCACATTTGGACCAGTTGCTCTTTCTGGTGGCATCATGGTAAGACTTTTACTGCAGTTACATCACATCAAATATACAACATGAGTTGTATAGTCATCTTTACAAACTTTACAAATAAAGTTATTTCAATTTAATCATCCATCAATTCCAATTAATTTCAGTTATTTAAATCAGTTTAAAAAGAAACAGCAGGTTGCATCAAGTCAACCTGTTGGTGTTAGATCCCTGGACTCAGATTATCACCCAGTTTGCTGTTTGGCTTTGTCTCTGTTTCATAATTAATAACAGTGTGGTTGCTTCTGATTACTTTGACTAGACCTAATGGTATCTGCCCAGTCCTGTACTGATCTGCTGGTCGTCAGCTTGCAGGGGCGGGGGCGATGGCGTACTTCCTTCCAGAAGCGATTGACAGGTGGAATGATCTGATCAAGAAGAACTATGTGACAGAAGCCAGTCGATCTCTGAGGAGCAGAGCTGAAGAGATCCTGAAGGTCACCAACGAGCTGAGGAAGCAGTTCAACACTATTGAGTATGTTGGTCGGCTGTGAAAACACACAAACATTAATGGGTCAAGTTTTCCTCAAAAGCAGTCAGAATGTTGTTGAGAAATGAATCTTATAATGTTACTCTCCTATTTCTCCCTGCAGGGAATCTCTCAGAAAGCTCTCCAGAATCAAATACATCATAGAGAAGAAAAACAGGAGCAGAGATGAGAAGAGCGAGATGATTGAGTATGCAATTAATAACACTCCTTACCCGGAGGTTAAACAGTGGTTGAGAGAAAACGCAGAGTCTGATGTCTTCTGCCATCTGGTAAATCTTGGAAACTTCATAAAGCAAAAGCTGTATGAGGAGGCGGAGAAGAAGACAGAGGAGGATTGGAAGTGGAGGGAGATCGAACTGGTTTTCTTGGCTCATGGATCGATTGAGAACCAAATGATTCCTGCCAGGTGTCTGCTGCCTCTGCCGTCCATCAAAGACGTCCTGCTGTATTCTCCCTGGAACTGCCTCCTGTATCCTGAAGCGGCTTATAGCATCGCTGTGGGAAGCATCCAGCCTTACCACCGGATGTTTGGATGCACCAATCCAGGCCTATGCGATTGTTCTCCTGAGACTTCTCATGATGTCCATAAACCATTACATCTGCCCTCCGGCTGGAACTCTATGTTGAGGGCTGGATGTCAAGAAATCCCTAACATCATGGTTAGTCCTGTAGCAAAAGAAGGAGACCCAGCATTCAGAGATTTCATTGCACTGCAAGCCTGGTATGGTGCACCAACAACCAACCGGTATCTCGTCCCGTACCTCGCCCCCTGGATCGGCAAAGTGCCCTTCTCTGTCGTCATGTTGGCCATTTCTCTGGTGCTCTTACTTACAAATCATAAAGCCACCGTCCACCTGGCTGCCTGCCTGGGAAAATCACCCAGAAACGCCGTGATGCAGGAGGAGCGTCTGAGGTGGCAGTACGCCTACACTGTGAACAACACCGGCATGACCGTTCCAAGAGAAACGATCCAAAACAGATTTGGTCCAGTTTATAACATGTTCAAGGCTGTTTTTGGTGACGAGTTTCCATTCTTTTAATGGCTGGATCAGTTCAGACAGCTTGCACAAACTGATCCATGAATATATCTGTTTGCTCTGCTTGATTATCATAAGCCTTATTACAACAGTTTTTTTTTTTTCTTTGAGCAGAAAAAGCTCTGTGTATTTTAGAAAGTCCATTTTCCTTTCCATTTGATGCATGAACTAAATTTTTTGTTGAGTAAAAAAAACAGAAATGAAAGAAATAATATGTTGGATAAGATGATTGATTTTACTTATTTGATTATTTCTGCTACTGAAATTAAGCTGTGCTGAGCCTTACTAATAAAATATTTAACATACAGAAAATCTAAAAGATGTTGTGGACATTCACTTCATGAGTTACCTCAAAGTTCTTTGATGGTAGTAAAACAGCTATGATGTTTGATTCTGGAGAGGAAAAGGTGGAAAACATTTGATAGTTTGCTTTTAGCCGAAAACTATATGTAAAACAACATCCTTGGGACTCGTTCGAGTCACTAAAACCAACCTGGTTCAGTAACAAGAGCAAGTTGTAACAAAAGAGAAAGAATGACTGTTAACAGATGTGCTTTGTGAAACTAATTGGCTGCAAAGCTGCTTAATTAGGAAACTCTATTTACCCGTTAAATGGAGAGCTGGTAGCTCATCTCACGCTCTCAGAAGGAGAAGTAGAGAGAGGGGTGGGGTGAGGCTTTAAATGTGTCAGCTATGTGTGGGTATGGGTTTATCCTGGTACAAAGTAGGAATGCAGGCCCATACACAAAAAAAACAATGTCAAAAACAGGAACCAGGAATAAAAAGCCAGCAAGGAACAAACAGGTGGAACAAGTGAGGAGTAAAGGCATGAGAAGTGTTGATATTGGAAGGGTGAATGCTGGAATAATAGGGAGGGTCTGATTATCTAACAGGTTGCAGTAGAGAGAGGAGAGAGCAGACTGAAGTGTCAGGAAAACCTGAGATCATCTCATTATTAGCTCAAATTATTCCCACGTGTTAAACAGCATTTTGCCTTGTTTCCTCCATGACAACCCTGAAACTGGATGATTGATTGCCAGGACCTAAAACACTCACTGTGAAACACAATGGACATTTTATATTGTAATTCTCAGTTCTGCCGCAGGATAGAGCAGTTTCCCCCATGGGGTGAAAAATTAATAAAAAGCTGAATATTCTAAAATGTATGAAGCTTATCAATACCAGGAGATATGACCAGCATTAGGAGAGCAAGCTGAATAGTATAAAAGTTGAAAGGTAAAAATATCACAAGTATACAGGAGAACCCAGGATTACTCTGTTTGTCCAGAAAGTCCAAGTTTTGGGGAGGTCTGAATGCAAATTTGAAATCCAACAAAGGACTTAAAACCCAAACTCCGATCTGCCTAAAAACCTATGTCGCAGTCTGGTTGAAGTGGACTCTAAACGGTAGAAAACCTGTCTGGATGCGACCGGGCCAGAAACCGTTTCAAAAGCAGGAAGTTAACTACAGTGCAGGACACTGTGGTCAATGGATCTTACCACAGGGGACCCGTTTCATTGGCTGATGCCCATTCTGCGTCATAGCACGGCTACAACGTGAATGGCCGTCTCACAAACACAAGCTAATGTAAATCCATTAGTAAAGACATACTAACGAGGCGCCAGGCTACACTGTGGACTAGCAGACTGCAGAGTAAACTAAGGTTAGAAAAGGCTGTGTGTGTTTGATCTGAGCTCTAAGGGGAGCAGCTGGGTCTACATTACTATGGTGGTCCAGTTTTTATGTGTTTGCCCTTTCTGCTAAGTCGTTTTGCAAACACTGTTAGTAAGTCAGCAGAAAGAAATTTGACCGTTAGAAGACGTGGAATAACAAACTTAAAACTAAAAAAAGTATCCATCTTATCAGTGAGAATGACCAGCTGTATAAATAAGTCTTTCGCTGAGTTTTATATAAAAAAAACATCAACCAGTTAGCACTGTGCTGCTAAATGGCAGTTACACCACTCTCCACCGATTTCTTCTACATATTTCAATTATGAGTTTATTTAATTTTTAAAACAACAACAACAGTTATGTCCGAGTTGAGCTGAGTTGCTCAACTCGGACATAACTGTCTTTCTAAGAGAACTACGGAATCAACCAACTGAGGAGTGAGTCCTTCCTTTGACGCTAAGCTAACATCTCCGTTACCTTCTGTAGCTGTCAGGCTCGCTCCACAACTCCTAACAGCTTGCAAAATGAAATGCTAGGACATCAACTTGTTTGAACCTCTGTCCATTGTTGTAGCTGATATTTGGTGAAATGATGCACTAATTTACTCAGAAATACTCTGCAGTCCAAGTGGAAGACCCCATGTTTACATAGAAACAAAGCGCCGCTAGGCTTTGTTTGTGAGACCTGCGGTCACATGGGATTTTCTAGGTCCGTTATGGGCGGAGCTTTGTAAGGTCCATTCATTACTCTCTGCACTGCGGGTTAACGAAGATGTGTCGGTTGTCATATCAACGGGTCTGCATGCTGACATTAAGCAAGGAAAAGGAGAATATAAATGGTCTGAAGTTGTTTTGCAATTTTTAATCAGCTTATTGTCCCATTTACCTTTAATAAGTGACAAAAACTGAACAAATTGCCTTGTTTGTTTGAACATTTAATCATCAAATAGGATGGAGGAATTTGCTTAGTCCTCTCTTGCATCTTTATAGAAACCAAACTGTTTACAGATTTATACCAAGGGAGAATATTTACAAACATTAGACATTTTCTCAGCTTTTAATTTAAGCCATGTTTATAGAAATCGGATAAGAAATAAAGGCGCTGCGATCATTTTTGTGATTCCTGCTCATCCTGCATTGGAACAGCCTGGTTTTGTGAACAGACTCACTGCGTAGTAACAGCGCTTGCAGGAGTGTCGCTAGCATTAAAGGCTAACAGGCAATGTCCAAACCCAGTAATGTACATGAATGAAGAAATCCTGCAACCGCTAAAATCTCACACTGCTCCATTTTTGTTTACTTTTTGTGAAGAA
>VMRN01000022.1:1492328-1582116 GCA_010277015.1 Poeciliopsis turrubarensis
ATCATGCACTCACAGTTTGACAACTATCATCAAGCACACCAATCCTTGCAGGATCCACATACACTACACAATATGGGGGGTACAGCTTGGACAGGAAGCCATTACAACATATGGCAACACAGATACTGACAAGAAAACCAATCATGCACTCACTCTCTAACAACTATTATCAAACACGCAGATCCTTGGAGTACAGTTTGAAAAGCTTTACTTAGTCACTTTGTGATTGGGTTACCCAATGGCACCCAGGACCCGGTGCCATTCGAACACATGAGAATACAGAGACCGATAAGAGAACCAAACATGCACACATCGACACGACTATTATCAAATCTACCGATCTTTGCAGATCCGCGACATGAAACTAAGTTAAATATCCCAGATAAATTTTCCTTCTGATCTCCTGAACTTTTCATGTGATTTTTCAAACACTTCCACTAGAGGGCGCTTTTACACCAAAACATACAAAAAGATGTTTGCTGTTAAAGAAATTTCTAAATATACAATAGTTATACAATAATCATACACAATGATAATGCTACAAAATTGCATTTTTAGCTTTTTTGTGTCCCATTTAACTATAACTTGTAATTTAAAACTACTCAGTTAAAAATTTGATTTGTTCATTTGCTGTAAAATATATGTAGTCGGATTCAATAAACTAACACGTGTTAAGATGAGGCTTGCTAATCAGGTTAGCAGCATATTTGAGAATGAAAACATTTAACCAGGAATTAAACATACATTTCATATCTGTACTAATTATTTTAATGATCTTATGTGATATGGTGATCTTAAGTATCATGTTTTTATTATCTGTAAAAAGGAAAATCAGCATAACACAAATCTCTGTGTAATTAAGCCAACATGTTCCAGTAAGTGATAAAGTTTCTAAAATAAATGGGCTTTTCAATAATGTTCTAATTTATTGATAGGTCTGTATTCTCAGATGTCCTTCTAGAATAATTTGATCAGCTTTAAATTTAACATGTTTTGTATTTTTGTGGTTCTTTTATGATTTCAATTTTACTGTGTATTTGTTTTTAATGTTTTATGTTTTTTGTGTGGATAGAGATGATAAAAAAATGTCTAAACTTTATTTTCCCTCATGTGATTTTTGTTCAGTTGTTTCGTATAACATATAAACCAAATAGAGAAACATCTACTGCATTTTATCGCCATTAAAAACACTTTAAAACCATACAGTTGCAACTGGATCTCATTTCTTTATGTTTTTACTGATTTTAAAGGGTTTTTTTCAGTTAGTTGAAAATATTCTTTTTATATCACTTATCAGATGCTGTAACTGGACTGATTCATTTAATGGATAGATAAGTCAATACATTTTCTAAACAAGGCCAGAGTTATTTAACAAAAAGTCATCTGTACTTCACCAAAAAACATCGGCTGTCAGATTTAGGAATTAATTTTTAATTATTAGTCTAAACCCAACCCATCCTCTTATAGTTAATGTTTAGTGTGACCTTCTTACTGCAAGGCAACAGAAATAACTCAAACATTTCAAATAATTAATGCTGCATAGGTAGCATGTGGGTAAACATGCTTATATTTCACCGCAAATCCATCCGCATTATCGAGGTATATTTGTTTTTCTTGTTAAATGAGTTGTGTTTTATTTTGGTGGAGAAGCTTTTATTTTCTTGTTTCCTGTTTTTGCGTCACATCCTGTGTGTTCGTGCTGCTTCCTAGGTTCGCGCCGAGCTGCGCTGGGGAGAAGAGAACAAAAAAGTTATTTTCTATTTGTGTATTAAAATATTAAAATGTCCTGAAACGTATGTTTGTTAACACAACTTGTTATGTATTATTATTAAACTGTTTTATGTTCAGCGCAGCTCTGTATTGGGTATTTAATTCCCACGTTAGTGACATTTGTCGAGTTTTACAACGTGGTCATTTGCGTTCTTGCGACTGTCTCTAAAGTCTGACCTGCTTCCCACCAACTTTTCAACAACCAATAATTGTAATTTTGTTTCAAATCTTCTGTTGTATAAAACGTGTATGGACTGAATGATTGTTGCTTTTTCTCCTTTGTGAGTTAAGTGTGCAAACAAGCCAAGCAGAAACAAATTTGTCCTTGTACAAGTAAATTTGAATCTTCAATGAATTCTCAGCAGAAATATTGTTTTGTGATTTGTTCTCATACCAAGAGATCCAGATTAAGGTCATAATCATATAGCTATGCATGATTTTACTTCAGTATGCAGACTTATTGTTCAGTGATGTATAAATATCTATATAATCCAACATTAAAGCAATAAACAATGTAAAGGGAGCTTTGCTGCACATATAATAAAACTTAATTTCTAAATCATTTCTTTCTTTTGTTTTTTTTTACTCAACCAACAAAGAGTTTATGCATCATAATGATGGAGCAAATGCATTTTGTTTCCCTGTTAAGCTGAGTTTCTTTTCTCGTTTGGTTTTCAGGCTTTTCCGTGAGATCACCTGTCCTCTAACATTTAGCGCCTCCCAGTGGTTGGATCTTGTAATACACAGAGTGCATTTGATTGACTAACATAAATTTAGTGTTTTTTAATCTCTTCTGTCGACATCTCCATTTCCTTCACTGTAAAAACACAAAATTTACCAGATATTTTTGTCTAATTTCTAGCACAAATATCTTAGTACACTTGAGTAAAACAAAAATAACTTCAGAGAGATTTAGGAGTTTGTTTTAAGCCAATAATTTCTAAATATTGATGAAAAAGTACTTTATACATTGGCAGATTATTTAGACCAAAAATACTTGGTAATATTTGTGTTTTTGCAGTGTATATTTAACTCTAGATATGATGCTTTTTTTTCTGAAACAGTTTTGTGAAATATCTAATTTAATGAAAGAAGGTTTTTTTTATTATTATTTGAATAACATTTTGCGATATGAAACAGAACAAATCTGTAAGGAGGAATACTTTTTCCCAGCAATAAGAGTATTAACTCTATCAACTATAACAGAAATGTGTATTTACAGTCAAGAGAACCAAATTATCAGCTGGAATTAATAAATGATTTACCTTTTTATATTCTTCTGTATTACTCTTACTTGCAGTAGAGCAGCCAGGTGTTTAAAAAAATGTTTTCCTTTTGTCAATATTTAATCTTTTACAATCTGGTTCCTGAAAAATAGGTCATAACCCGAGTTTATGCATTAGAACCACATTTACTACATGCTGGTCTATTTTTGACCTGAACTGAGATTACAGAAAAGGAAAAAGCTCCAGCATATTCTGAAGGCTGTGCTTCTTTCGTTGGGCAACAAAACAAGACAAAAAGCAACTGAGATTATAAAGAAGGTGTGGTTTAGAACAGGCAGAAACCGAAACCAACCATCAGGTTTAATTATAAGGCGGTTCTTCATCAGCAGCTCTGGAAAGCTGCAGACACAGGAGGAGACGCTGTGAGGACCCAACAAAATGTTTGGAGGAAGGTAAAGAAAGGACATAATTACACAATTTATTTACATCTGTGATTAATCAATAATCGAAGAAATAAAATTAACTTACTTCTGTTCACTTGAAATTCTTTAACTTAAACTTTATGAACACATTTTTAAATCTTTTTTAAATGAGAAGCAGAGAGAAGATGCTTTCTGAACAAATATATCTAATATATTTTTTCTCAAGATAAAGGAATAACTAACCGTTAATAATCTCATTAAAATGATGTGAATATTTTCACTTTTTTTACTCATACTGTAAAATAACTTTTAAAGCATCTAGAATCAGGCTTTGTTTTGGCCAACAATCTGCTGCACAGCTTATCTGTGTGACACAAAGATATTGAACTTGTGTTGTATTTAAGGTCATTCAAATGGTTAAAATCACATTTAAATAGGAGAATGTGCCATGCTTGGAAAAATCTCAAACAGTTAAACAGATATAATGTCAGTGAGAGAGTTACATGTCAAGACAAAGTTCAAATTATGCGAACAATAAAACTGTTTTGCACCAGACTGCAGAATATAAGGTGCAATAGAAGCCAGCAAGAAAATAATTATTCAAATAGCAAACAAGCTATTTACATATTTTGTTGGACACACTGTTTATCTCTAATAGAGATATTATTAGACATGTGTATCTTAGCTTTGTTTTGTTTGTTTCTTTTTGTATAATTTGTACCATTTGCTGTCCTACAGGTGGAGACTTCAGCGCACCTTGTGTCAGTACGTCGCTGATACTCTGACTTACATGGCAACAGTGAAAGATTTTTATGAAATATTCTCAGAATGGAAGAATTGCAGAGAAATAGAGCATGTAAAGATGATGAATATCAAAGAAATGGCTGATAAAATTGACCCCACTTTTGCTAAGTCAGAGGGGAAATGGGCGTCTTTTAGCAAATACGTCAAGACCACCTTCCAGCTCAAGGCGGAGAGTAAACTTTTAGACTGGCTGATGTGCTGAACGACACGCTGGAAGGTCTGGAGAAACTCGACAGTTTCTTGGAAGCAGTGGAGAAACTGGCGGTCACTTCGCTCCATGTGTTCACTGAGAACCAGATCATTTACCTGCCTGAAAAGATCAGCTTTGATGACGTTCAAGCTGTGATCAGCACTGCCAGGCAAATCTGTCCTCTGCTCCTGCAGTTCAAAAGAGATGCAAAGTCCTTCTTCCTCCCTAACCTGCACAATGTGGAGGTTCTGGCATTCCTGCTGCAGAATTACATCGACACCGCCAACACAATATGTGTAATTCACAGCCAGAGGTAATCTATATTATCTATATTATTAAACATGTGATATTTTGGATAAAATAATAATATTTTAAGCTTTTTTCTTTCACAGCTTTAACTTTGATATTTGCCTGGAAATGGCTGAAGAAATTGAAGTGAATACTGACAACCTGTGTGAAAACGACACGCAAAAGATGACAGATCAGATTAAGCTACTTCACGAAATCAGGTAATTTTTAAATATTTTTTCAGTTAAATATTTGCAAGGAAGCTGGATCAGTCGTAGATTCTTTTAATCTGAAAAATAGAACCTGATTTTGTAGAAAACCTGATAACGTCACAGCTGGGGTAGCTGGTTACATCCTGCAACTTTAAATTTACAGCATGTCATTTTCATCTAAAGAAAATGTTTTTTTCACATTTGTTAAAACCAGAGTGTCTTAGAGCTGTCAATCAGGATCGTGAATGTGCTACTTAATATGCTAATGGTGGAGAAACAACTTATTGTTTCAGGAAACAACTTATTCCACTATTATTGAACTAACCTAGAATTCTTGAACGCACACCCAAGAGTGATTGACAGCGCTAAGACCCGTCTCCTGACTCTGATTGGTTGTTTTTTAGTTAGCATTGGGAGAAAGCAGAACTTGATTTTTTCACAGGTTATTTTTCTGATATTATACTGTCAGGACCAGAGTTGGGTAGTAACTATTTACAATTACATTTACTTCAGTAACGTTTTTGAATAAATTACTTTTATGAATATTTTTACTTTACTTTTGCTTGTGTCATTTTATTTTGAAGTATCTCTGCACTTACTTGAGTAAAAATTCTGCATTTTCTGCTCACTGAATGAAAAACAAACATGTTTTAACCAAACATTCGCCAGACACAGACTCCTGCGGTTTTCGTTGCGTTATTGTCAATCGCTATGGCAACGAGGCTGGTGTAGCGTCGCCACATGGGGAGAGAGAAAAAAGTGGTTTCAAGTTGTTGTCATAATGTGAGGTTTCCAGGACTCTAAGGCAAGCAACAACTACGGACATTCAAACAGTTTCAATAAATTTATTAAACAGTGACAGTTATTGGGAGGAACCAGGTCAGCGGAGGAACTGAAAGAGGAAGCAGTTAAAGAGGGAAGTAATTTAGGGAATGACAGATGGTAATCTGATGGTAGCTTACGGTCAGCGGGTTGAGGTAGGCTGAGGGGTTACTTAGGGTTCCAGCATTCAGAGTGGTGTGGTGGTTTCCAGAGGGAGGGGTTCCTGCATTGTGTCTTCTTTCTTTTCCATTCTTTTAGAATTATATATTGAATTAAAATTTGTTCCACAGGATGGACGAGAACTTTCGGATGGACTTCCTCTTCCAGAATGTTTCCTCAGCTGATTTCATCAGCGTCTTTAATGAGCAGCAACCCAAACTGCTAAAGTTTTTAGATGAGGTGGAGCAGTGTGCCGTTGAGTTAGACAAGATGAACAAAGGAGCAAAGATCTCCAGTGTAACAGGCAGCACAGTGGGAGCAGTTGGAGGCGTCCTCTCCATTGTTGGTTTGGCGTTAATCCCAGTCACAGCCGGAGTGTCTTTAGGGCTGACCATCGCTGGTGTGTCAATGGGGGTCACAAGTGGAGCCAACAGCTTGGTAACCACCTTAGCAGAGGCTGGAGTTAATTCAACTCAACAGAAAAGGGCAAACAAAGTCTTTGAAAATTTCATGGAGGATTTCCAAAAGGTCCAGGGTTCTCTTGATGAGGTGATGAAACAAGTTAATAATCTGGAGCTAAGTGACATAAATGTGTTGCTGGGAGTGGTCAAGAGTGCTCCTAAATTATGTACCATAGGAAAGGGTATTGATTCCATTGTTGATACTGCTTCTGCTTTGAAGGCTTTAAAAACTGAAGACATTGTTGCAGGTGTAGGTAAAACTGCACTACAGGATACAAAAGCTTTACGTAATGTACCTAGGGTGGCCTCAGACATTCCTGATATCGGTCAGGCAGCAGTTAAAGGGCCTCTCGCTCTCACCAAGGGAGCCAGAGCTGGCTTCATTGCACTTAATGCCCTCTTCCTTGGCATGGATTTATTCTTTATTGCCAAAGACAGCCTGAGTCTGGCCAAAGGCAGCGAGACTAAAGTCTCGAAGTTCCTCAGAGCCAGAGTTGCATTGTTCCTCTCGCAGATAGAGTCATGGGAGAAGCTCTGTAACTCTTTGTGTCAAAGCAAACTGACCAAGGAAGAAAACAAAAATATCCTACAGATGGAATTTTTTCAAGAGGACATTTAAGAAAATAGATCTGAAGGGTTAGAGAGAATAAAAGTCTGTATGACATTGAAAACTGGTACACTGTAAACGACATAATGGAGGAGCACTGCTGTGATGCCATGCTGAAGAAAGAGCAGGAGCTTCTTAAAGAGACAGAAACCTAAATTCAAGGTGTTAAATTGTGAAGTTAGATTTCTTTTCAGTCATATTTGATATATCCAGCATTTTATAAAAACTGAAGGTTACAGAGTCTTGATTGAGCTAAAAAATGGCAACCTGTGCCATTTCTTAAAGAGTACTGCCTCTTTAAGAATTTGAGTCATTCATTTGCAAATGAGACTATTAATAGGATCATTAATATAATATATAATCTAATCATTTATTTTCAGATGTGCTTCCAGACAGAATTTGATTAGTTTTCATTTAATGTTTTTGATTATTGCTGTTCTTTCTTTACATCTGTTTTACTCTTCATTGTGTATAAAAATGTCTCTAATTTACAGAGAAATATTTACCATCCACTTTTGGCGACCATTTTAACATAATTTAGATGTTTTTTGGGGGGAGGTTTTTTGTTTATTTTTTAAAGTGTATACCCTGATTTACAGTTTTTGATGGAATTTTATTCATTGCTGTGGATGGATAAAAAAAAAAAAATGTTTGCAATGTTATGTATTTTAGGTTAAACTTTATTTTCTCATTATAGATTCCACAATCTTCCATTTTAAACTTTGAACTAAGTAGACAAACCTGTTTTATTTCTGTTTATGTCATTAAAAGACTGAATGGAGAACAATACAAGTCCAGTTTGATTTCTGTTCGTGTGTGTGTATTTATTGCTGTTAAAACTTAATTATCTTACTTGATTGTTTCCACTTGGTGAAGATTTATTTTCATATCATGTATCAGAAACAAACCATTCTGGGGTTTATTTGGCAGATGCTGTGAAACTGCAGTACTGTATTCATTTAATGAACACATTAATGAAATCTAGTCAAACTTTCTGAAAGAGGCCAAACAAACAGCAAAGCGCCACTGTCAATATTTAAGAGAACGTGAAGGAAAACAAGCCCAAAGTTGTTCATAAGAACAACAAAGTTGGAGTTATAACTTTTTAGAAAGTCCTAACTTTCAGCCCAGAGTGGCCTAGTTAAAGCATTTTAATGGCCAGTTGTAAACTTTTCAAGACTGGAAAGGAAGCACCAAGAAAGTGGAAGGAACAGATTAGATTTTTCAGTTTGACCTCTCTAAATATGTGCAAAAGAAGCAGAAATTTTATGAAGTTTCTCATTTGGACTTTGACTTTTATGACAATAAAAGAGAGAGATAGTATTGTTTGTGTTTTGAAAATTTTGTTTCACGTAAAGTGAAACATTTGTCGATCTACTTTGTCTCTTTCTTTGTCTCTTTTTCGTTTCTGTTTCTATTTGACTGTCTGGATTTTTTCCGCCAGGTATTAAGAATAATTTAGAGATTGACGATCAAAAGCCTGTATTATTGTAAATGGGTCAGAAGGTTTAAGTTATCTCAGCAACTAATGCTGTAATCCTGTGCAGATCCTGGTTTTATCCTCTGTAATGAAACGAGACTGAACGTTTCCTCCCTTTGCACACAAACTAAAGAATGTTTCGTATCTCACCTTCAGAGTCAGATAAAAAGGCCAAGGCAAGCAGAGCCGGAGGTGTGTGACGTTTGTAAAAATTTGTGTTTGTATATTTTCTCTTTTAAACTGCTATGCACTGTAAAACATTTGACAGTGATTTAATTTGAAAATGAAAGTCCATCTTCTGCCTTGAAAATGCAGTTAAAGTCAAGAAAATTGTTTTGGTTTTAACTCATAACTTAAAGTTCATGAAGTTGATTTAACAAGAGACAATTTGTCTAAAGAATGTTTTTTAAGTTCCTTAATCTTGAATTATGAGTTTTAACTTAATACTGAACTTTAAACCAAATAATTATTTCACAATATGCAAGAAAAAAAACTGCCCTCGTTAAAGAGCAAACATTCCTCTACTGTTCTCGTGTTTTGGACTCATGTTGCTTTCACCCAACTCAATGGCAACAACCTCAATGTTTAGTGTGAGACAGAATTATCAAGTCAAATAAAGACATTTGAGGTAAAGATAGATTTCAGTGCCAAGTCTTTTGTAATTTCATTATTAAATTAGTGACTCAAATCCACCTGGAGTTCAGGTAATATAACTCAGAGCATCAGAAATGTTTTAATAAGCTACAAAATCTATTCCGATTGAACAAAAATCCATGTTTTCAGACAATAGACATCCTTAAATATTTATAATTTATTATGAAGTTAGAATTGTATAATCAGGCTGCTGAGCTTCATATTATTCAGACTAGGCAGTAATTTGTTTGTGGCTTTAACTTTTTCAGGCTGTGAAGAGCAAATATTCCCCACCGGGTCCAGCAGATATCGGACTTCTTCTGAGACATGAATTCTGACACATTCACATCCTGCGGTCAGATTATCTGCACAGGTGTAAGAAAGTTCAGCAGTTTAATTTTGAACTCAAATCTAACAATATAAACTCAATAAAATAACCATCCAAACTTAATGTTTAAGCTGTTTCATGGCATGGATGGAATCCAGTTTAACAGCTGAGAAAAATAATGAAATACTGCTGCTGACATTTAACCACTTATCGGGTTATAATTAGGTATTTTATATATTTTCCACTGAATGATTTCCATATTTATATTCTTTAGATGGCTCTGACCGTTACTGAACGTTCATATGGAGAAACATTACGTATTTTTCTCTCTTCCTGCAGGTGTGAAAGCAGATTTTTACAGTGCTTTCTTCATCCTTCTTTATCAACTCTTATTTTATCCTTTTGTTTTCATTATTTCTCCTGAAATAATGAAATAAACCCAAAGACATTTATAATCATATTTTATACATACAGCTCTGGAAAAACTGCACTGAACCCCATTAAAAACTTATTCCACCAAATCTTGATTTCTGAACTCTTCTTGAGTTAAAAAAAAAAAGTATTGTTTATAAATGAATATGAACTTGTTTTCTTTGCTTTACTGAAAGCACTGCATCTTTTGGTTATTTTGAACATTTCTCATTTTCTGCAAATAAATACTAAATTTGTTCTTTAAATTTCACGAACATGTCAGTAGTTTATAGAATAAAAGAGCAAAGTTCATTTTACTCAAACATAAACCTGTAAAGAGCAAAATCAGAGAAACTGATCATTTTAAGATTATTCTTTCCAGCTCTTGAATCAAGTGAAACTCTATAGTGAAAACTGAAATGCTCCATTTGTAAATCTTTTCTTCTTAGCATTTAATGAATATCAAAATGCTGGACATAAAATATTAAATTATTTTCTTAAAAAGAGATGTTCTGAATTTGAATTCAGTTTCAGAAATTACGCTTTACTAAGGATAAACAAAGAAACACATTTAAAATAATTAAAATCTTTTAATTTCACCATAAATCACAGGATTAGCAGCACATTTAATATCCCTGCAACATGTCAGTGATGATGACAGTAAGATACAATAATATAAAATGTAAGTTTTTTTGTTAGTGACATTTTGTAAATGATGACACTTTCAGAGGAAAGTTGTATTAACAGTGCATTTGAAGTTTCATCTTTGCATTAAGTGTCATTAATTATCAAATGACTCCTCACACCAGTCAAACATTTGACTCCATGTTCATTCAGTTTTATGTTTATGACAGAGTCATGTCAGTTTTATGCACAACCCTGCAGATAAAGCGTCAGCGATTTATTCCTCGTTCCCCATCCCAGCGTCTTGGTAAAACGGCGTTTCCAGCACGGCTTCCTTCTTCCTGGACGTCGGCAGGCCGTCGCTCAGCGATTGGTGGATCTTCCTCCATGACTCCATCTCCGAGCTCCACAGAGCGGACCGGGCCCTGATGAACTGCGACACCACGGACTCGCTGCCTTTGGCCAGACTGATGCTGTCCTTACAGATGAAGAAGACGTCCATGCCGAGGAAGAGCGCGTTGACGGCGATCAGGCCGGCTCTGGCCGACTTGGAGGCGGCCAGCGATCCTTTAACGGCGGCCTGACCCACATCCGGGATGTCCGACGCCAAGCGGGGAAGGCTCCGCACAGCGTTCCCCTCCTGAGCCACCGCCTTTCCAGCACTGGCCACAACCTCCTCGGATTTTAACAGTTTCGCAGCAGAAGCTAAATCAACGATGGAATCAATACTTCTCCCGACTGTCCCCATTTTCAAAACGACTTTCCCAGCTCCCAGAACCACATCGATGCCACTGGTTTCCATTTTGGTGATGGTTTGTTGCATCACCTCTTCCAGACATTCCTGCAGCTTCATCACGTCGTCCATGAAGCTCTGGAAAACCTCGCTGGCTTTCTTCTGGTGAGTGTGGTTGACGCCCATCTCAGTGGCGGTTGTGACGATGCTGTTGACCCCGCTGGTGACCCCCATCCCGATCCCGGTCATGGTCAGGGCGAGAGACACTCCGGCCGTGACCGGGATCAACGCCAAGCCAACGATGGAGAGGACGCCACCGACGGCGCCCACGGAGCTGCCCACCACGCTGGAGATCTTGGCTCCTTTGTTCATGCTGTCCAGCTGGACGGCGTTCGCCTCCAGCTCGCTCAGGAACGCCGCCATCCGCGGCTCGCGCTTGCTGAACTCCTCTGTGAAGTCGTGATGCGACTCGTCCTGGAACAGGAACACGGTCCGAAAATTTGGATCCGACCTGAGACCAGAAGAGGGAACGGATAATTTAGACATTTTCACTCAAAGTATTCATTATTCAGAACAGGAAGTGAAATATCCTCCACTGTCCTTCAGGGTTCAGACGCTTTTCCCACAAATTCAAGCACTTCAAGAATTTTCAAGGCAAGTTTTCACATTTTGGAGACAAAAAAATAACACAAATGAATTAAAGACATAAATATATAT
Source organism: Poeciliopsis turrubarensis (assembly GCA_010277015.1). Classification (NCBI taxonomy): domain Eukaryota; kingdom Metazoa; phylum Chordata; class Actinopteri; order Cyprinodontiformes; family Poeciliidae; genus Poeciliopsis; species Poeciliopsis turrubarensis. Next base: position 1,504,216 of record VMRN01000022.1, read on the forward strand.
AAAAACAAACACAGTTAACCCTTTAAAGGCAGCGCATTCAAGCAAACTAGATTTGTCCCACGGATGGGAAACCGGCAGCTAAGGGGTTAATAAATACCACAATATAAGAAAATTAAATAATGAGTTGAAATGAAATTTCTAGTTTTTCCTCAGGTTGATCTTTTGTTGCCATTCAGGGATGAAATCACAAACCTGATTTGATGAAGCTGGTTAATGTGATCCAACATCCTCTGAACATCATTTTCAGGTAAATCCTCGCCGAGGTTCACCTGAGCTTCACCGACCAGATTTAAGGAAACGTCACTGAAGCAGCTGTTAAAGACACAGTGACACGTTTTAACAGGAAGTCGTAGTTCAGGACATCAGAAACGGCAAACTGACAGAGACTCACAGCGGAGACGGGTTAGTTCACGGGCCGAATCCAAATGCACACATTAGATTTTTTATTTGCTAAAGGAAGTTTAAAAGATGACCTATTGTGTTTCCTTGAACATTTTTTGCACAAACTCATTCTGAAATAGTGAGAATTTATCCTGCTGAGAATGAGCCGTTGTCAACAGATCCACAACTGTGCATCTTTGAAAAGCATTAATGGAGCCTCCTGCACAACCAACAAGAATGCAGCAAGTGGTTTTTGGATGATAAAACAACAATAACACACTTGTCGTGCATGAAAGAAAGCACAACAAAATTTTAAAAATAGCAACTTTCAAAGGCAGGTCAAATAATTTAATTAAATAATAATAAGCCAATTTATATAAAAATATGGATGTTATAGATGGAAGTAAAGGAAACATAAATAAATAAACTTGTGCAAAATGTGAAGTCCTCATTATAGGTCCCCTTAAAAGGATTTCAAAATAAAATAATGCTTCATAACTGAAGCAGTACTTGATGTTGAATCCAAATGAAACATGTGGAGGATTCTGGCTGTTCTCGTTCCAGATCTGAACTTTGTTACCTTTTCTCCATCTTGTCACAGATTTTCTTGGCGGTCTGGATGTATCGGTCCAGCTGGTGAGCCATCACATCCACATTCTGGAGTTTAGGCAGGAAGAAGTCGCCGTCGTCTCTCTTAAACACCAGGAGCAGCGGGCAGATGAGGCGCGCGGTGGTGACGACCGCCTGGACGCCGTCGGCGCCGACGTCTCCCGGCAGCTGAAGCGCCTGGTTCTCCGCGAAGACGTGCAGCGAAGTGACCGCCAGCTTCTCCACCGCGTCCAGGAAGCAGGCGAGATTCTGCAGCCCGTCCAGCGTGTCGCTCAGCACCGCCGCCAGCTCGCTCTGCAGCTCCGCCAGCCGGCTGTCCGCCGTCAGACCGCTCACCTTGTTCTTCATGTACTCCACAAACGCCTTCCCTTTCTGCTCCGACTGAGTGACGTGGCTGAAGTCCAGGTTCACCTTGTCCGCTCTGTCTTTGATGTCCAGCATCATTTCCAACTCAGTTTCCCTCCACAGCATCCATTTGGAGAACATGGCACAGAATCCGCTGGCCAGCTGCATGGAGGCCAGAGTTTCCGAGACGTAGCGGCTCAGAGCCGCCGCTAGCTCCTTCCTGTGGCGCCAAACACAAGTTATATGTCAAAATTGACAACACAAGAGATAAATAACATGTTCAAACAATAAATATGACGTTTTTACAACGGCATATGAAGAGCATCGGCGTTTAAAAAAGACGCGGTGCATTTATACCAAAACATTTTTGGAAACAAGGAAATTTCTGAATTGAAAGAGTCAAAAATATGATTTAAAAAACCTTGGAAGTTTCTGAGACTAAAGGGTCAAACATTTTTTACTTTTGAAAGTCAGATTTTCTTTTGCTAGAAAGTTTATGAGGTTTTTTTTTTTTTCTTTTCTTCTTCTTTTTATCAAATTCTTGATTTTTGTAGCTGAGAAATTTTCAGTTTTTTTAATTTTATTTTTATTTTTTGGATGAATTATAACATTTCTTAGTTTTGGGGCAGAAATTTAGCACTTCTTTTCCTCTCTACAATGACACCCGGTTGAATATACGTGAAAATATTGCAAAATTCCTGGCAAATATTTCTAAATTAGAAGCACTGGGGGTAAAATAATCCAGACTGATTAATGTAACGGGTTTTATCTTTATATTCTGGCTCTATCAGCTCTTGAAAACATTCATCAGAATTAAAATGAGTTTGACACATTGACGTAAAGTATTACCGAGTTACTTTTCATTCCATTTTTATAAATTTGCAATAAAAAGCGTTAACATTTATTATTTTAGTATTTTTACTCTTTACAAAACTGCAAATAGAGAAAATACAGCAACAGAGGCTCCTAAAGCTGCAGATCATCCAAAAACTCCAAATATCTAAAATGGAAGATGGTTCCGTTCAAGTGACATTTTCTGAATATCTAACGATTTCCATCATCTGTGATGAATCTCCACTATCTGCAGCCATTACCAAATCAAAACATCCTCAGTCGAAGCTGTTTAAACATTATCCTGGTAAAGAGAATGTGGATAAATGTAACTCTGCATCACTGGTGACGTGGAGAAAAGAATAAAGTCAAAGTAAATGTTTTTACATGTTAACGACACATTAATAAACTGCAGTAAATACAGTAAAGCTGAACTGAATAACCTGGAAATGGTTGCAGGGTAAATTCTCACCACCATCTTTTCACTTCCTTGTCTTATAAAAGCTTTTTTTCTTTTCCTGACTGTCTGAAAACTGGTTATGTTAAAACATGAGAGGCATTTTAGACATGCGAAGGTTCTAGAGTTTCAACAACAGGATGGTTCATTTATTCCAGCTTTTCATTACATTCCTCTATAAACCGCTGCCATGTAATATTTTCATGATTTAAAGCCCTTTGAACGGCGCGTTTTGTTGCTGAAATATAAACTTATTTGCATTAATCGCGCTCAGTTCCAGGAACTGACCACTAGATGTCTCCAAAGCTCACTGAACTGAGCTCAGATCAAAGTTTGTCCCAAATTAATCTAAAAATAAAACTTCAATATTCATCCTTTTAATTCGTCACTGAGTTACTACAAACATGAAGAGTTTAAAATGTATTTTAATTAATTTTAAAGCCTTTAAATGCGCGATAAGAGCTGAGTAAAGGACGAGTTGTGTAAAAATCAATAGGTTGTTTGTTTGTGAAGATGCGTCATTTTATTCCATGTCTTTTTCAGTTCAGTTCAGTTCAGCTTCTCTTACCTGGCTGCAGACATATTTTCTCCTCTCTCTCCACTTCCTGTTGGTTTTGTTTTATTCCTGCATGAATAAAACTGAGTTTTCCGAGCGGACAGAAGATTTTATGCGGAGTTGTGGAGCAGAGCCTGTAAACTGAGCCTCGGTGAGAAAGTTTCTGCTTTGACCTGCATAGCTGAGCTCGGTTTCGTTTCTCGTTCCTCCACATCAGCAGGTTGAACCGCACCCACCGCGTTAACCCGTTCAGCGCCGCATTCAGCTGAGCCACAGATGAAAACAAAGCGACTTTTCAGTCCAACGCAAACCAGCGAAACTCCAACAGCCAATCAGATAAAAGCAGCTCACTCCAACAACCAATCACAGAAAAGGTTCCTCCCATTCAACATTTCAATAGACTCTTTGTTCCGTTCAAAAACCCGGTTTATTATTATAAACCCTTTGAGCTTTTATAACTACTTTTAAATCTACAGATTTGAGTCAGTTTTATGATGTTTTGTTGAATTACTGTCACGCTGTCATGAAATAAAAACGTTACGTTGCTCTGACAGTTTTACATGACCAGGAAACCCCGCCCACGTTTTCAACGCCCTTTCTTTTCCAGGTCACCCACCGGCTGACAGTAAACGGGCATGTATCATAATTTTATGCCATTTGTAATGTTACAAAGTGAAAACAACAACATAAGAGCAATATTATCTGAAAATAGTCTCCAAATGTTTGCTTCAAACTTTTTAAAAGATTCAGGAAGTAGCTGTTACAAACTGCCAACGCTAGAGGGCGCCGCAGATTCTGCCAAAGTGTTTCTTTGCACATGAACCATGAAAGAGAAAGAGAAGACAGTGGAGAAAAACAGAGGAAGAACTGAATGATGGAGAGATTCAGGGAGGATTAAACTGGCAGCTTGACGAGTTTATCAATAATATAACATCAGATTCAAATGTAAGGAACTTGTAGCATTTTGTTTTTATTTGTACTCAAGTAAAAGTAAGAAGTAATCATCCAAGAAATTACTCGAGTACGAGTAAAAAAGTATTTGGTAAAAAATAACTGAAGTATTGAGTAACTGATCAAATTATTAATCATTTATTATTTAAAAAATACATCATCAGATGGATCAAAATAAAAACTTGAGTGGGAATTTTGGTATTTCAAGGACCAAAATGACAATAATTTATATAAGTAACAAAATTAAAATAAAATCAGGCAAAAATATTTTTTCCAAATCAGTTTCTTTTCTCTAACAAAAACTGCAGGTTTGTGTCTGTCTGGTGGATTTATAGTCAAAACATTTTTGTTTTTCATTCAGTGGATAGAAAATCCAGAAATTTTACTCATAATAAAAATATTCAAGTAAAAGTAAAAAGTACAGTGTAGTAAAAATGCTAAAGTTACTCAAGTAACTGCGTCTGACCCCAGAGGTCGTCTGGCACATTGGGGGAAGGAAAGAAGGAAGGAAAGAAGGAAGGAAGGTAAATTCTGATCAGTGCGTCTAAGTTTCAAATATTGTTTTTTTCTGTTTTATGAGTTTATCAAAATATTTTCATCTCCATCTGTATTTTGCTGCCTTTTTTTAAATAAATTTGATCACAACCAATCAAAAAAAAAGTCACTAAGCAAAATTAAGATGATTTTATCCTTAAAGATCATTGTTGGCTGCAGTTTGTTGTAAATGAGAGAGAACATTCTGTTCCACCACCAGGAGGCTGATTTACTGCTTTCACTGAAATGTTTTACTTAAAATATAAGTTATATAAAGTATTTTAGCATTAATAGGACTACTTTGATATTGATTTATTGAGATATTTTGTGTAACTTTAGAGGAAAACCTGATTTTTAAGGACAAGAGGGTTGTTTTTATCTGTTGTAGTTACGATATGTGGCCAGCAGAGGGAGACAGAGTCCACAGAGGGCGCCTGCAGGGAGCTGTCCTTTCAGCACCACTCTGCTTAAAACAGCGACTTATATCCGACATTCAAAGATACAAATGTACATTTTATCACCAGATTAAACATTCAATTCCTGAATGAAGTGAAAATATTTGTATTTCTGTTCTTATTTGCGGTTTTATCAGTTATTTGGTAGGAAGTAAGTGAAGTTGGATGTGCCTCAGAGAGCACGCTGCAACAATTGGATCCAGAAATGCGTAAATTTCACCCACTAATTCACTATGTACCAAAAAAGTCAAACAGAAGAAGAGGATAAAATCCCCCCAGCAGATGTATTTATTATTTTTCATGCTGCAGAGCGGCTTCCGCAAACTGCTGTCACTGAGCGCAGAGGAGCCGAAGTGAGCGTGTGAACGCACACATCGTGACAACACCAGCACCGTCTCCCTCTCCTGATTGTGTAATATAGTTTTTTTTTCTCTCTCTCTCTCTTCCTTCCTCCTCTCTTCCAGCAAAAGCGAGCAAACCCGCATCCATCCGTGAGCGCAAAGGAAGAGGAGAGGAAGAAGAGGAGGAGGAACCAGAGGAAGAGGAGGGGGAGCATTGCAACGTTCATTCGAGCTCCTTTTTTCTTTTTTCTTCTTCTTCTTCCCAATACATGGCGCAAGGGCTACTACACAAGCGGGACTGTCCTGGGTGTGATCCCGCCGCGGTGAATTTGGATACCGGAGCAGCGGCGGCTTCATCATCATCATCATCAGCAGCAGCAGCAGCAGCAGCAGCATCTTCCTCCTCCTCCTCCTCCATCGGCGCCCACTCTGACTCCCCGTCCTCCTGGCTCTTCTGTCGGCTTTATGTCGAGTGATGGTCGGCTTGCCTTGCCGGATGCGCCCCGCTCTCTCCGGATCGTCGACGGCCGAGCCTCCTCTGACCGCAGACCCCCATTTTCGGCGGAAACCTGCCCAGAGCTCTAAGGCTCCATATGGAAACTGGAGACCAAAATTTTAGAAAAAAGGAAAATCTGAGCGGTTAATTATTATTTATTTATTTATATTTTTTTTATTATTTCCCCCCTCCCTCCCTCCATTCTTATTATTTCTGGTATTTTCTGTTTTCCTGGCCTGCCGATGAATTAGTTCATCTTTGATTTGCTCATTTCCATCGTGTTGATTTGACAGATTGTTCCTGGGAAGAGGACTTGAATTGTTTACTCTCTTCTGTTAAAACGAGAGAAATGCCTTCCGTCATTCATTTATGACCCACTAACCAACCCTCTAGAATATAACAATTATTAGTGATATTAGCTAACAGTGAAGTGATGCTGATCTCATGTGAGTCCCGCTGCAGGTTTGTTTTCAGCCTCTTCAGGCTTTAACTGTAACTCCGTGTTTTTATCCACATTTGCAGCTTTTCTCGCTGCAAGTGGGGGCTTCCTCTGCAGCTCCAGGCCGAGGCATTTTCCGCTTCCTGCTAGAGGAACAAGTGAAACCCACATCAGAGGAAGAGACATCCCTGCCTCTTCCTCTGCATAAACTCTAAATTTAGTGGTCTATTTTTCTCTTTTGGAGGTCCTCACCCAACGCAACCATAAGGTTCCTACCGCATCCTCCTCCTCCTTCCTCCCTCTCCTTCCGCTCGAGTCTCGCCCGGTTTTTCGGCTTGGTTTGGTCCCGCAAATTTTCAAATATTTACTTCCTGTACATCAAGAGGAAAGGGGGTCCCCCTTTCATGGAATGCGGAAACATGGGTCTGTTCGACCGCGGAGTCCAGATGCTGCTGACCACGGTGGGCGCCTTCGCGGCCTTCAGCCTCATGACCATCGCGGTCGGCACGGACTACTGGCTGTACTCCCGCGGCGTCTGCAGGACCAAGTCGATGAGCGAGAACGAGACGAGCAAGAAGAACGAGGAGGTGATGACCCACTCGGGCCTGTGGAGGACCTGCTGCCTGGAAGGTAGGAAGTCACAGGCGATCAAACTTTTCCGCTTCCGGAGCTTCCGGGATGTTCGCGCAACTGGTAGTTTCACTCCTGCAAGTCGATGCAGAAACAACAAAGTCTGAGCAAATATCAGCTCCTGCTTCTTTCGCTTTCTGCTGATTTTTCAGATTTAGTTTTTGCTGGTGTTCATGATGGGTTTTCCAGACACATACTGGAGATTTATGCCACAATCCACTGGAAAACTATAATATATACCAAGTACATTTGATGTAATTTTGTAGTTTCTATGTTTGAAATAAGAGAATACTAACTTACAATGAACTTTTCAGCAAGATTTAAGAGCTTAATAACTCCTTAATGTTGATTTAAAAAGTGCTGCTTCACCTGCAGATTGTTTCACTTGGGAGAAATTATCTCCCAGAGGAGCAAATATTTGTTTTAATATCCAGATTATTGACTTAAACAAGCTGCTTTCTCTTGTGAAAAGTTACATTTATGTCAGTTTTGTCTTATTTGAAGTGTAAGAGAAACTAGATAAAAGTGTGCGGTTCTGTTACCTTATTCTGATTTTCTCTTTTTTTGTTGTTTTATTTGGATTTCAGACTTGCTTTTGTTTGTATTTATGAATGTCTGACATGTTTTCCAGACACATATTTTATAGTACAACCAACTAAATCCACTGCAAAAACACAAAATTTTAACAACCACTTTTTATTTAGATTCAGGAGTAAAAATCTTAGTTCACTTAGAGAAATGAGACAAAACTGACATTTCAACAAGATAAAGAAGTTTGTAAAGAAGTAAATAATTCCTTGGTATCGATGAAGAAGTTTTTGTTCCAGTGGCCAAACTTCATGTCCATGTTATGAGTGAAAAAATCTGTTTTTAATATCAATATTAAGTATTAGATGTAGAAACTAGACCAAAGCTATTTGGTAATATTTTATCTTTTTGTAGTGAAGATGCATCTGTTGTGAAATGTAAATATTGATCATAACAAGCAGGACGTTGAGGAGAATGTGCTTGGAAATAACTTTGCAGCAACATTTTGTAAAGTTACACAAATCCTGTAGCAAATTATAAATCTTAGTTTTTTGTCTCTAAATGAAACAACCCAGAAAAGAAACTTCATTTTGAGGATTCAGAGAATTTTTATCTGTCAGAAGAGAGAAAAACTCACTTTAATCTTTATCAGCCTGGCCGTTAACTTCCTGTGCAGCTCGATTTAAATCCCACTTCCTGCTCCGTCTGGGCTTCCTCCCATTCACTGGGATTCCCTCTTATAGATTTTCTATAAACAGCAAACAGAAGAAATTTGCTGATCAAATAACATAAATTTTTCTGCGCTATTTTTATTTGTAGTTTTAGAAAGAAACGAATCTGTTCAGTCCGAGTTGGAGGCACAGAAATAACATTTTAACACAACATGTCTGTGCTTAAATGAATCTAATCAGGTTTTATCTGCCAAATTACATCAATATGAAACGTTGTCAGATGTTATATTTTACCATTTTGTTAAATGATACTTTAAATCCTGCAACAAATTTGACCCGAAATGAAAATGAGTTTAAAGTTTTCAATCCAAAGAATCAATTTTTCCCCTCAGTTCAGTGAAATTAAAATGTTGTGAATAAAAAAAACTATATTTTAAATGTTAGTTGATTTTATATTGCAGACAAAGTAAGAGCTGATTGAAGGAGATATAAAAAGGACCCAAATATAACAATTATGTTAATAAATATTATTTTTGCAATCAAATCAAAGCAGTTTTTAAATGCATTAAATCAGCAAGAAAATTTTCTGTATTATTTAATTGTTTCATCGACTGCAGAAACATTTTCATCAGTTTGTTAATGAATCATTTTATCACTAAAACCGAACCTTTAAGGACATTCATGATGCTGATCTGGTTCAAAGTGAAAATAAGTTTCTGATTTAAACATTATTGATGTTTCCAAAGTTCATATAAGAGGAGAAACAAGTCAGGGAAACATGAAGCGATGAAAAACTTTATTAACTGAGCATTTAACAGCCGAATCTGACCAATAAAAGTTTTTTTTTTATTTATTAGTGTGAAACATGCAACTAAACCGAAGCAAAACTTTGCATTTAGGAAGTTAAATATGTAAGTTTAAAATCTTCTGTTGGTTGTTGAAAGAAATAATATTAATTGTTTAAATGCATTTAAACTCAAGTTGTAAAAATCCTGACTTGTAGATTCTTTATCTCAGCAGTGAAACGATTCAGTGTTGGATTATTACATCAATCTGAAACCGTGAATTTAGCCAGATTAAACAGGGAAATATGGATTAATCTCATTAGGATTTATTGTGTGATATTCCTTATGTTTTTACTCTAAGCTGCAGGTGAAGCTGCTGTGACTCAGGATTGGCAAATTTATTCCAAAAACATTAAATATTACCAAGAATTTCTGGTTTCTGGAGCAAATATCTTATTTCACTGTAAATAAGACAAAACAAACTCACAAGTAACTTTTAAGAAAAATACAGGAGTCAATAATTCAGTAATATTAATTAAATAAAATGAAATAATCAGCCAGTGGAACTAAAACTGTTCATCATATTAAGGATTTATTTAGTCAAAATAAGCTCCTGTGTCTTGATGAAAAGTTACTTGTAAGTATTTTTTGTGTTATTTTAAGTATATTAATATATTTGCAGTAGAAACCAGACAGAAGTACTTGGTGAGATTTTGTGTTTTAGCGTCTGGAGCTAAACGTCGTGTGACTGTAGAGGTGCAGCGATGCTCTGCTGACCTGCCTGACAGCCAGGATGACAGCAGCACTAGCTGTCATGTGACCTCTGACCTGTCTCCAGCCTCGCCTCCTGAGCTCAGGTTTCCAGATGACCTCTAGGGTCGCCCTGTCAGACGGAGGAGACGCGTTTCCTGTCATGACTCTGTAGGGAGGAGACAAACTTAACCTTGTGAGGCTGCAGAGTTTCAGGTCTGCAGGAAAACCTTTTGTAAGTTTGTGCTGAAACGATTAATCGGATTAATCGATAACTGAAATAATCATCGACTGATTTAGAATTTGATTAATCGTTAACTGGATTATACAAATCCAAAACAGGCTGTTTGTTGAAAAAACAACAGAAGCTGTGTTTGATTTAACCATAAAATGACACAAATTGGAATTACAAAAATAAATTTGCACTCAAATTTTTCAATAAAATGTTTTTGCATTAGGATTAGGTTGTTTTCCAGCCGTATTTCACAAAACTGCAACAGAAACAATTTCTTATCGTATCACAGGAGTCACATGATCAAGAAGAGAATGTTACTACTGGCAGAAACGTCAAAGAAGACATACACAGGAAATAGTAGCAGGCTCATGACATTGCGTGAACAAACTTATTTATGTGTGATTTTAATTGCATTTCTTGTTCAGTTGAAATTGTGAAATTGTGTATTTTCAACCTTAGCAGAATATCAACAATGTTTTCAATAGAAACGCAGATAATGTCACATTATACATTTTGCATTTAAAAAATCTTTGTTTACCCAAAACTCCTCAAGTGTCATAGTTTTAGTTTCACCTGGTTCAAATTCTTTAAATAAAACTATTTTTTATTAAGCACCTTTTGCATCCGATCATTAATCGGTTAATCCAAAATATAACAAAGAATTTAGTCCTGCACTTTATTAAATAAAGCAGAAACAGTTGAGTGTTCTTCGAAGTATTTTTTAAACATTCATAAATAATTTTTAATCTGATTGATTAATTGTGAATCTTTAGTCCTCCTTTTGTTTTTGTCTGAATTCATTTATTCTCGACCACAAGCTGCGCTGATGATGCAACGCATGGATTTTTCTGGAGCGGATTAAACATTATGGAGCTTAATGAGAGTTGTCAGCTGATGTTTAAGCTTTGCAAACCTGGGTTATAAGTTCCAATCGATCGAGTTGCTGTGGGCTGTCGTCCAAATCTGCTGCTAAAACAACAAACAGCACTACGCTCTGAATTTACCCAGTGAGGTTCTGTTCTGGTCAGCCTGGACCGGTTAGCTAAAAGAGCCAAAGCTAACGAGACCAATCAGCTTCTCACCTGCTTCTAACTTAATTTTATTTCTAAGGATCATAGCAGGTAAATTTATCAAACAACAACCCTAAAAGGAAGAAGAACAGATAGTTTGATTTATATTGTAGTTTTGCATTTATGACTTTCATCACTTTCATCAGGACTGGAGCAGCAACATGACTCTAAATTTGTGTTTATAGCACAAATATTTAACTTGAATTAACACAAAACGAGCTCAGTAGCATCTCTTCAGCAAAATATAGTAGTTTGCTAAAAGTCAATAATTCCTTGGTATTGATTAAATATCAGTGAGTGAAATAATCTGTCAATGCAACTAGAACTAGATTAAATATCCTGTTACGTTTATATTTCAAAACAGAACCGCATAAAACGTATTTCACATTTTGCTCCGGACTCTGATTGGATCATTTCTCTTTCCGGTTCGTTTCTGCGTCACTGGTTTTCTCTGCATGATGACCAGTGGCGCCCTCTGCTGGTCGGCGGCTGAACTACAACACTGAAAAGAAGATCAGGTGGATTTTATTAATTCACTGGAACTATTTTAATATAATCAGACCTGGGAAGTTACTAGTTCCATTTACTTGAGTAACTTTCGGAAAAAATTTGCGTACAGTGTATTTTTTTATTCTTACATTTTTTTTATTTTTTAATTTTTTACCCACTGAATAAAAACCATGTTTCAACCAAAAATCCAGACACAAACCTGCAGTTTTTGTTAAAGTTTCATCGGTTTTTTATCGAAAGAAACGTATTTGGAAACATTTTATTTTGTCTGGTTTTGTTACTTTCTGTTTCTTATATAAATTATTGTCATTTTGCTCCTTAAAATATCAAAATTTCCACTTAAATGTATCTTTTGGTCCATTTGATAATGTAACTTTCAAATAGTAAATGATTGATAATTTGATCAATATGTGCTGCTCTTACTAGAGCAAAATGTTTGAGTACTCTACCCATTTCTGAATCTAATAAACTATTACTGGGCATTAATTACACCTGATAATCTCCTTTATGTTTCGTCCACGTTGCTTCAGATGTGAGACAATGCGGCTGTTATTGTGCGGCTCGCAGCTGGACTGTAATTGCGGCAGCGACCGGCCTTTATCCAGGCCAAGTCGTTATTTAACCAGCAAACAAAACAAGCCTGAGTCAGGATGACAGCAAAACGCTTCACACTTTCAGCTCGCTGTGTTTTTGCATCGGCACAATCGAGCTCTTCCTTCGAACTGCATGTGGTGCATTTAGGACGGAAATGAACCCAGATTTGTTATTTGTGATTCACGGATGATGTTCAGCCCTGAAGGAGGAATGGGAGTGGAAAATCAGGGGCGCTGCGTTCGCTTACTGGGGTCAGATTCATTTAAATCCTCATTCAAATGACTTCCTGTGCAGGAAATTGGGTCTTAAAAAGCAAGTAGGTCTGATTAGAGGTAGTTTAAGCTCCTTAGATTAAAGAAATGCGTTGAAACAGCTGGAGAAACACAGGCGACTTGCTGCAAACTCTGCTGCGTTTCAGTCACATCAGGTTTCAGATGGTAATTATGTTTCAGTTTCCACCAGTACCAGACATCTTGTTTGGAGATTTCTTATTTTAATCGATTGTTTTTATTATTTTTTCTCTAATAAAGACAAAAAACAGAGAACAGAGTCAGACGGGCTGAAAAAAGATGCAACTTCACTAGAGGAATGTCTCAAAATGATGAGGAAGTAGCAAATGTTTAGTTGTTTTTTGTATTAGAGAAACAATACAATAATAACTTTATTATTTCCATTTTATTGTTACATAACTTTATTTTGGTATTAGTTACTGCAACTGAATTATTGCTAAAATATGTTAATTTATTTGAATTCAAAGCCCAAATAAACAGAAGCTGTAAAAGTTGATTGTCAAACATATTGGAGCATAAACTGTAATTAGTTTACAACTTTATTCTGATAGTTTTGTTACTTTTTTTTCTTAAAACTCCGTCGTAGAGAGAGTTGGGTACGAACTAGTTACACTTACTCAACTGCATCCATAGGAGTATTTTTATTATGAAGTATTTTTACTCTTACTTGAGTAAAATGTGTGTGTGTGTGTGTGTGTGTTTGCGTGTGTGTGTGTGTGTGTGTGTGTGCGTGTGTGTGTGTGTGTGTGCGTGTGTGCGTGTGTGTGTGTGTGTGTACGCGCAGATTCAGTTGGTGAGCCAGTAAACATACATGTGTGTTTCTGGTGAATTGGCCCCTGGGGGCCGTTGCTATGAGACGCCCCGCCTGCTTCCTCCCCCCACCTGCGCCAGGTGTGGCTGCGCTGCTAAGCGGAGGCATTTGTCTTCATTACTGCCCCGCCCTCAGGCTGTCTGCAGCGGCGGAGGCTTCGGAGGGAAACGTTGGTCTTCATGATGAAGGAGGGCCACCGCTGACGGCTCACGGATTTCACATTTTTAACGAAGAAAAGTTTCCACAGCGGCGTGTTGATCTCACCGCGTCCAAATTACAAACAGCCATCAGCAAACAGAGAGATGGATGGTGGTAATATATTCTCATTTTTTGACCCGACCACAGCAGGGATCCCACACATTTTACATCTGAAGGAAGGGAGGGAGGAAGGAAAGAAGGAAGGAAGGAGCAGATAATTTTTCTGTTAACTGAATGTGAAGTCAATAATTAGAATCTCAGTGTAATCGGTTGCGGATCTTAAGAGGGTTGCTGCGACTCTTTGCATCTTTTTGCGACTCTTTGTGGCTTTTTGCGATGCTTTGCGGCTCTTTGTGGCTCCTATCAGTCAGTTTGGTCGTCCTGCCTCATGGCGTCGTGCATAAGCATGTGGGCGCAACAACGTAACGCATCAGAAAAGCCCAGTGGAAGTGTGTTGTGTGCATGCTTGGACGGCAGGAGCGTCTGGGTGCTATGAAAGCAGATAAGAGCAGGATTAGCCTCCCAGCCCAATCAGATAAGGATTACCCAGCTGGAGCTCGCCATCCCGGTTAATGTCCATCTCTAGAGTGGCATTACGCCGCATTATGACACCAACTCACCAAACATCCTGATTACAGCTAAAAGTTGGGGGCAAAGCCAAGAGGAAACCACCTGAAGGCAGTTGGAGGTGAAAGTGTTTCCTGCCTCTTCGTTCGTCTGATAACAGCCTGAGTAAAGAGGCCGAGCTTCGTCACGCCGCGCTGTCCGTCCGCCTGCAGCCGGCGATGGATGGCGGTCATTCTGACCGCGCTGGATGCACACGGCCAACATGACGGCTTATTGCCGCCTCCATCACCCACTGAACCCAAACTGCAGGACTCAGGCTGCTGCACTGGACCTTATCTGGGAGTTTTACAAAAACGCAACATTTTACCCAGAACTAGTTTATTGCGAAAATATTTTGGTAACTTTTCAGCATGAAAAAGTTATAGTTCAACAACAGATTATTTCGCTTACAACACAGGAAAATGTTTTGCTTTGAGTGAAAAAATCTGACAAGGCAATTTGACTCTAAGTGTTTGGTCTACTGAGATATTTACTCTAGAAACTAAAACCAAAACTGCTTGGAAATGTTTCGCAACCAAAATGTCCCCAAGTACTTGTTGTAAATTAACTTAACTCGCCCAAATCTAATAAAATCAGCTCATAAAGAACTGCAGCTGACTAAAACCAAACTGTAATTCTGGTCACAGTCAGACAAAATAAAAAAAAAGGATTTGTTATTACAACAATAAAAATCCCTGGTAGCAGTCCAGCCTGGCAGCTCTGGACAGCTGGCGGCAGGAAGTGTCTGCAGCTGCTGCTAAAAACTCAACATGTGTTGAAATCTGAGAGGAAACCGATGAAGATCTGCCAATACGACACTGATACGGTTCATTTCCATCAATTATTCACAGGAAAAACATTTTCTGGAGATTAAACAACCTTTTAAAAACTCTTGACGGATGAGAGAAAAATATTATTATTGTATTTGTGTTGAGATGAAGATGAATGGATGGATGGATGGATGGATGGATGGATGGATGGATCTCATAATCCATCAAACCTGCGACAGCAGAACAGTCATCATTTTGGGCGCCATCTTGTAAATTAGCTTTGGTTGGTAAGTTCAGCCTCTGATTGGCTGTCAGCAGAGCCAATCAGCCCAGTCAGCATCTGATTGGCTCTGCTGACAGCCAATCAGCAGCCGAACGAGCAGCAGATGACTGCGTAATTGGTTTAGTGTACATTTAATGTCTCTGATCGATGGGAGACAAGAGGAGGTAAATAAACCCGACTGTAAACCCACAGTGTCTAAAAACTAAACCTGACGCTTTGATGACATCACTGAACTGATTCAACTTTTGATGGCGGCGGAGCGGCGCGTGTGTCCTGTTATTTTTAGCCGTAGCTGGTCCTGTTGGGTGGGGTCTATCTTTATCCTGTGTGACCAGAGAACAAATCGATACGCAACATACCCTGGGCCAATATTTGTGTAAGCATGCAGTGGGGCGCCGCAACTCACCAGAGCATGAGCTGGGCGCCGAGGCCCTGCGGCTCAGAGACGGCGGCTCCTTCCAGAGCTTCAGCACCCATGGCAGGGGAATGTGGCGAAACAAACATTTAAAGGGGATCTACTGTGAAAAATTCACAATTTACACGTTTTTGTGCTTCTAAAAACATCCCAAGAGCCGAATTTCAGCAATAAGATAATATGTTTTACATTCAGATCATGTTTATTGTTAGACTGCAAGAAAAACTCGTCTTACTAAGTATTTTTTAAGTTTCTTGCGTAAATATTTTTGTTCACTTGAAATAAGTGAAAAAAGTTTGAATTTAAAAAAAATAGCAAGGGAGAGGGAAGTAGCTCAGTTATGCTAGCTTGACTATGATAAAGTAACGCGTAGATGTGTTGTGGAATTTGATAATTCTCATCACATTATTTTTTAGTTCTTTTGTTTTTTTTAAAGTCAACCTACACACCAAATTTGACCAGATTACCAGGTGTTTAAAATAGCAAATTAACCACGACGGTGTTAGCTTAGCTAATAGCAACAATAGCTAATCTACTACAGCGATCACTTATTTAATAAACGTCAAGCCTGAGAACATAAAACAGACTAAATGTTCTGCTCTCTGTGTGGGAAATGTTTGACTGTTTTTTTGGTGTTGAATCCTGAAACATGAAGCGATTGTCAGTTGCTATGGCAACGAGTCTGGGTGTAGCGTAGCAGAAAAAAAAGTGGTTTTGAGTTGTTTTTTAACGGTTTTTCTATATTATTTTTTCCTTTGCTGAGGCGCAGCTCTCTGAATTAATAATCCCTCCAGGATTCATTTTGGTAACTTTTATTGTTTTACCGCTTTCTGCCAACGACCACACACACACACAAAGATCAGATTTCACAAAAAGGTCAGATTTTACAAAAAGATAAGATTTCACAAGAAGATCAGAATGGACGCTAATACTTTCAGTGTGAATGGAGCCTTCATCAACTTGATCATCATTTCTAGCTTAATTTTAATTCAGATGGAGTCCAACAAACTGGTGAAGATGCTGGGTTTCCATGTTGAAGTGATTTTTAGTAGGTTTGCATTGAATTGATCCCAGAGAAAGTGTAATTACCAGCAGGCTCATCTCGCAGCTCCGCTCTGCTCCTCCGTATCCTTCCGCTGTGAAAACGTCCCAAAGAGACCCTCTGCTAAATGATAATTAACTGCAGATACAATCCATTCATTTTAAGGAGGTGCAGTTCACTCCTCCTCTTTCTTCTTTCCTTCTCCTGCAGTGGCACGGAGCATGCACAGCAATCTGCTTTTTGATTAATCGCTGGTGTCTGCGACGCAGTTCATTTGCAATCTATTACGGAGTATTTGCTTTGTGTCACAGCGCACCTTGGACACACTGCATCATGTCAGAGCTGGAAGACGGTTCAGGGCAGAGTTTGGGTTTATTGGTGGTTTTTCCCCCACAGGAATATCTGCAGATATTAATACGAACAGGGCCGGTCAAAGCCTTTTTGGGGCCTGAAGCAGATTTGTATTTGTGGGGCCCATATCAGCACCGGGTGCTTTATCGCTCCTAATCTACTCTCTGTGTGTAATATACCTACTGTAATTAGTATAATTTATAATTAGCTTACATCATGCCAGCGTTATTATCCCTGGTGATTTGGTGACAATAATTCATAAAAGTAACAAAAATAACAAAATTGGACAAAATAAAATTTTTCTAAATCAGTTTCTTTAAATATAAAACTTATGAAACTTTCACAAAAACTACAGGTGTGTTTCAGTGTCTGGTGAATTTTTGGTGAAAACATCTTTGTTTTTCATTCAGTGGGTAGAAAATCCAGAAATTTTACACAAGTTGGAGTAGAAATGCTTCACACTAAAATTATTCAAGTAAAAGAAAAACGTAAAGCAAGGTAAAATTATCCTAAAAGTAATTTTTTTTTCAAAAAGTTACTGAAGTGAATGTAACTAGTTACTGCTCCTGTTAGCTGCAGGTGAAACTCAGACAGAGACGTTTCCACCTCCACCAGCTGCTCTTAGCGCTCGGTGGGAGAGCAGATCTCACTCTGCAGCTTCCTGGAAGATAAATAAGTTTCAGGCCGAGGCAGGCGGCGGGCCGGAGGCTCCCGGGTCAAACCGGGGCCGGGTGGAGGACAGCTGGAGGCAAAGTCAGCGGGGCGTCGCCGCGGCGACAGATGGGGGACTGAGAGGGCTAACGCTTAACATGATGTCGCTCTGCTGATATGTGTGATCAGGATGAAGGTGATCTGATCCAAATGGCCCAGGAACACATCTGCTACTGCGATCTGAAATGCAAATGCGAGTTTGTTATCAGCTTTTGACATTCTGCAGCACTGATTTGCATTTGAAGGGCGGCCTGGGCGAGAAGGTGAACAGTTCTTCTCACACGGTGACGGTTCCAACAGGAGGATGGAGGAAAAGTTCAGAAAACAGCTTCACATCCAAATCTGTAACCTCCAAACTAGTTACAAACATTTTTCTACAGGAATTTACGTAGAAATACTGGACTCCATTTATAGTTTGTGATCATTTTACATTTTCTAGCCTCTTATTAGAGAAAAAAAGTTTATTTTTCAAAGCCATATTTTCTCATGTTATTCATTCATCTATAAATGTCACAGCTTCAAACTTAAAGCTTAAATTAGCAGGCAAAATATTCAGTGTCAAAATAAATACTAAGTGAACAAAACTAAATATTTAGTCTGGAAGTAATTATTTAGTTTCAAACTTGCTATTTAATTAGCAGGTGAGATATTTAGCTTGCTGACTAAATATTTAGTTTAAAGCTAATGTTTATAAACAAATGAATAACATGATGAAAATATGACTGGCTTTGTCTTGCCGTGTTACTGTTGGGCGGCCATGTTGGGCGGCCATGTTTGGTGGCCTCCGGGTCGCCGGCGCCGCCTCATGCGACGCTGCTCAGACTTGCTGCGTTTGCTGCGCTGCAGAGCGAGTATTTACTGGGCTGGCAGACCCCACTGTCACAGCAAATGGTGCTGTTGGGAAAACAAACAGTTGCAATGAGACGGGATCTGCCAGAGAGGCTGCTGGACGCCGCGCCGCTCCAAACACACCAGGCTGGCGACGGAGGGAGAGGCCAAAGGTTGTTCAGTTACACAGGCTGAACCAGAAACCTTCTGACATCCGGGTTCTTATGACTCATGTCCAACTGCTTTATTTTAGGAACTGGATTGAGACTGAAACGATTAATCGATTATTGAAACAATCATTTAGTTTAATCGTTAAATGGAGATTTTTAAAAAGGAAACACAGAGAAGTAATTAAGCCAAAAATGTAAAACATATATACACACTTTCCATTTGAGATAAATGAAAGATAAACAGGTTTAGTTTCACTGGAACAAAGTCTCTAAAAAAGAAAAAAATATTTATATATATCAAGCATCTTTAGCTGTTATTAATCTGGTAAAACAAAATAATCACCAGATCATCTCTACAGTCTTGACGTTTAGCAGAAAGGACTGAGCTTTGTTAACGTTAAAGTTTTCACACAATGTTCGTTTGTTTATTTTTTAAACAGTTGCATTCTGCTTTGAAAAATCACAATAATTAATATGAGTGACAAAAATAACAAAATCAGGCAGAAAAATGTTTCTCCAAATCAGATTATTTCAATAAAAAAACGTCTAAAACTTGAAGTAAAACTGCAGGTGTGTTTCTGTCTGGTGGATTTTTGTTTGTTTTTTATTCAGCGGGAAGAGAAAATAGAAATGTTCTCAAATAAAAGGAGGATAATAATAAAAAGTACAGCAGAGTAAAAATACTCCTAAAAGTGAACTTAACAAAAAGTAACTGAAGTAGATTTACTGAGTAACTATAACTAGTTATAACCAAATCTGTGAAAAACATCCAGTTAACCTGGTCATCATTTTACGTTACATTTTAATTCAGATTTAGTCCAATAACCTCTGAAATTGCCAGGTTTTCAGTGATTTTCTGACTTGCTGAATTGATCCCAGAGAAAGTTTATTTAAAACTCTTCAAAAAAAAAATTACTCAAGTAAAAGTAATCTGAGTAAATGTAACTAGTTACCATCCAGCTCACGCTGAGGCTGAGGCTGCCGTGGCGCCGTGACGTCACGCCCTCCGTCCCTCTCCCCGCCGCGTCTCTGTGGCTGCGCATGCGTGTCGGTACGCGCTGCTCTCCGTGTCTCTTGGAGAGCAGAAAGGATGCGGATGAATTTTTAATGAAACGCAGCGTGGCTCCTCTCCGCTCCCTCAGATCGCTTTCCAGGACGGCGTGTCTCTCATGATCACAGCAGCGTGAAACACAGCCGGTCACACACAAACACACTTTCACCTGGAAATCAACGCTGTGCAGCACACACACACACACACACACACACACACACGCACGCACACGCGCACACACACACACACACACACACACACAGCAGAGCTGTCTCTTCCTCACGTCGTCCTTTGGATGACTGCGTGGACAAGTTGTGAAAATGAATCTTTTATTTGCCCACAGAGTTTCTCACTGTTTTCACACCGAAAGCTGCACAACTAAAACCCTGGAAATAACATTTCCCCGAGATTTAAAAACTATTTACTCAGCGGTTCTGTGAATAAAAACCCAACAAATATGACTTTCGAATAGATTTGAAATGGGAAAACAAACAGAAGTGCATCTCATGTGTATAGAATGATATTCTTATCAGTTGCATCAAAAGCTGCTTTCAGAGCAAAACATAAAAAATAAATCTTACAAGTTTCTGATTTTGAACTTAACTGTGTGTTAAAATATAACCTTACACTAGAAAGTTGTGTTAACTTTTTATTAATACATCATCAGTTGTGTGTTTTTAAGGAAACTGTTCATTAAAATTGATCAGTTTCCAAATCTGAAAACAGAAATCTAGATGTAGCATTTTTCTTGCATAATGTGAAATAATTTCTGGTGTAAATTACAGTCTTGGATTATAATAACTTGCAGCTAAAGATTTTTAATCTGTCAGGATTTTAAAAAAAGGTTTAAACAATTTAGATGAACTTTATTATATTGTTAAAGCAGCAGGTGAAGCTTTGTTTTCAAGTTGAATCAACATCAGATGTTTTACAGTGAACGTCTCATTAAATATTACTGTATTCACCTCAATTCTGGGAACTTTATTTGGATTTCTCAGCTCAGTTTGTCATATTTAATTCATTAAACATTTGTAAACTGGAGAAAAACAAATTACTTACCATTTTATATATTTTTTTCTGTAGCGTAATTTCACCAAACTTTTCTGATTGTTTTTCTAATTGACTCTGTGGAGTCAGACTGCTGATGTGGGTCACAATCTTCTCCAAACATCCTTCAGAAACGTTCTCGTAGTTCGCAGAGAGACGGGCTCGTCAGAGCAAACGCTAGCTGCATGCTGGCTTAATTAAAACGATAATCCAGCAGGATTAAGTGGCGATCAGACAGCCTGTCGTCTTCCACAACCCGACCCGATAACGTTGCATCTCCGAGTCCGCAGAGGCTGGCAGCAGCGGCACGAGGAACCGAAGAGAAAAGGACGATTAGGGCCACTGGAAAAAAATCTCAAAATTCAGATTTTTATCTCAGAATTCTCAGAATTCAGACATAATTTTCAAATTGATGACATTTTCTCTAAGAATTCTGACTTGAATCTCAAAATTTTTACGTTTTTCTCGAAATTCTGACTTTATCTTCAGAACCTGACTTTAATCTTGACTTTTTTTTGTCAGAATTCTAACTTTTGTTTCTAATTTAATCTGATTTTAATCTCATACATTTCTTATTTCTGACTTTTTTTCTATGAGTTGTGATTTTAATCTAAAAATGTGTTTTCTCAGAATCCCGACTTTAATCTTAGATTCCTGACTCTAATCTCAGAATTGACTTTTTTCTCAAAATTTTGATTTTAAACTCAAATTTTAAAAAACATTTCTCAAACATTTCACTTTTTTCTCATTTAATCTGATTTTAATCTCAGAATTGTTACTAGTCTTAAATTTCTGACATTTTTCTGTTTTCTGACTTTAAATTCTTTTAAGTTTTTCTTGTTATTCCGAATTTCTGTCTTTAATCTCAGAATTAACTTTTTTTTGTCAGAATTCTTAATTTTGTTTCTCATTAAATTTGATTGAAGTCTCAAAAATTCTGACTTCTTTCTCAGAATTCTGGCTTTAGACTCTATATTTTTAAAGTTTTTCTTTGAATTCTTACTTAAAACTCAAAATTCTTCCTTCTTAACTTTCATTGAACTCAGAATTATGAGATTAAGTCAGATTTTTCGCTCGATGGCCCTAATCCTGCCGCAGGTCGTCTTCTGTCAGACTGTGAGACGAGGAAGGGATGTGAGCACAAACAAGTCGACAGCGTTTAAATAAACACAATGAAACAGTAAAATGAACAAACGCCTGCCTCCATCCGTCCCCTCTTCCTATTTCTCCTCTTCCTCCTCTTCCTCCTCCCAGCATGCCTTGCTGCAGCAGGTCAACAGGAGACATGTGGACACTGTGTGAATTCCTAATGGGAACCGAACAGGAGAGAGACCAAGAGGAGGTGGCCTGACGCATCCATACTGCAACCATCGGCTTTTTTTCTACATTAAAGATTAGAAAGAAGAAAAAAAAAGATCTGCAGAGAGACGCCACGCTGAATACCGAATGCTTCCCCCCAACACACCTCCACCTCTCATCCCGCTCCGAGCTGCTCCGCTCCTTCGTGCTTCTCTGACCCTCTCTCACGCTGCCTCGCCCTCTCGATCTCTGTCTCCCACACAGGAGGAGGAATCAATAGCCACAAATTAATCATTCTGCCATGGGCAGAGCATGGGAGGCTGCAGGGACTGGGGCGTTTAACCACTTAGAGAAACTTTCTAAGAACATTTATTTCTTAAAGTTTATTTAAAACCTCCTGATTTTTTCCAAAATGAGGGAAAAAATTCAACCGTCTACTCAAGCTATGCGTAGTTCAGATGTGATGAACTTTGTAACTGACAGACGGTTGCTATGGAGTTGCTATGACAACAGTAAGCAAGCCATAAGCTTAGCACTATCTAACTTCTAAACAATATAAATGCTTTGCAGCTACTATTGGATCACAATCTCTGAGTACTACCAGTGATATTTACTGTCGTATTTACTGCCGAACTCGCAAAATTAGCGTAGCTAATGTAGCTTTTATATGCTAGCTAAGACAGACACGTAGCCTTGGTGTTTGTTGCTACATGTTCTTACTCTGCCAGTCCTTACAATCTGTTTCAACATGGATTGTATGCATCCTCCACTCTTCATGTTCACTGGATAGTTAGCTATATCACAGCATGAGATCAGAGGCAGCTTGTCCACGTCGTCTGACATGTTTTTATTCTCCGTCTCATAGGGGTCGATTCCCACCGCAGCCATTTTGTTCATGTATTTTTCTCTCACTAGTCAGTCGAGAACGTCCACACATTTTCTTTCTTCATTCTCGAAGCCATCAGTCTGCTATGCATTGCACATGAGTTTGCCTACCAAGATGGCGCAGATCACTTGTGGGAACTATGTGTGGAGAGGGAGGGAGGGAAGGAAGCAAGGAAGGAAGGAAGGAGTGTTCCTCAGCTTCACTGGAAAACTTCCGATATGCAGAGTCATCAGAGTCACTGGAGCCGCTCCACTGATGACATCACACCCTGTGGCTCACAGGTATTGATCAGTGTATGGCAGGCCACTTTAGTATACAATCACTTTCATTTCACTGTCCGTAAATACACTCCAGATCAGAGGTGTCCAAGATTAGGACAAAATTGTTAAGTTTGGAGAACACAAGAGCTACTTTATTGATTAAAAGTTTTGTTAGAAAGCCGAGTTCCACCCGTCACTTAGCAACCCAAGTGGAGGTGCAGCATGTTTTTGTGCTGTACAATGGCTGCTGGAAAAGGCAAGCGTTCTGTTGTTGACCTGCTGCATTCTTGCTGGTTGTGCAGTAGGCGCCACTTCTGCTCTTCAAAGATATTCTTTTGTACTTCATGTGTAGTTGACATCCTAGTTTAGTTATCCATCTAGTAAAAAAACAATTTTTATATATGTGGAATGTAAATGTGGTGAAACTGATTTTATGTCAAAACGGGCTGCCGTATCAATCCATTTAAAGACATCTGAGTCACGTTATTCTGATTTTGTAACAGAATAACTTCAGCTGGTGTTATGTTCATCCCTGCTGTACATAACTGCATTTACCTCACTGCCTGTAAATGTTGCGCCGAGTTTTGGTTTTCTACCACTTTTATCTCCACAGAGACTTTATCTTTCCTGAAAAACCTTTTCTTTAAGGTGCTTAGTTTCAGCAACAGGGAGACGAGTTTGGCTTCTCACAAACTGTGAAGAAAAGTGTTGCAACAAATATTTAAGCTCAAAAACCTTGAAAATGCTTGAATTTGAATTGTTTTCAAGGTTTGTAAATTGTTTGATATTCAAACTGCAGTTTTGTCATAAACTGCATCTTATGTTTAATTAAAAGTTTTATTTACTGATATTTTCATGCACACAATAAGACACATTTTTCTCTCTCTTTAAAGTTAAACCAGATTAAACTTTTCTTGTTTTAAGTGAGAATAACCAAAATTATTTCTATTTGCTGAATCCTCATTGTAGCTTATTTTCTATATTGTGTTTAAGCATTTAATTTAAGGTGATTTACTTTAAATCATTAGTTTGGATTGATTCAACGTAATGAATATTTATTTTTCCTAATTGCTCAATGGCTTATTGATCGTCGTATATTTTACACATTTAATGTTATTAAAATTGTCTTTTGTTTTTTGTTAAATTAGTGTTTTGTTTATTAGAGACATTTCAAAACATAAAACTTTGTTATATTCTAGTTTATCTTGAATGTAGAATACTATCACAAGTTATTATCAATAATACTAACAAATTATATTATAAAATTGTGTCTTTTTCAAGTGAGTTTTGCCGTTTTTCTCTCCAAAGTGTGAAAACTTGGCAAACTTACCCTGGAAAAGCTTCTTTTTTTTTCCTGTTTGTCAGATTGGTCTGCAGTTAAACTCATTAAGCTGCCAGAGTCACTGTTTGTTTTAATCAGTCAGCGCTCCGTCTTGATCTTTAAAAACGATCGCACACGTCCTCCAGTCACACGGCTGTGATCCATCCATCTCTCCATCCATGTCACAAGCAGTTGGCAGCCAGCGGCCGCGTTTCTGCGAGGACACGGCGTAAGTGTCCCTGCGGCCGCGTCGCCTGTGATCTTAGCTGGAGACGGACGACAGAAACATCCTGTTTGCGCTGCACAAACTGACATATGAACATAGCGTGAGTCAGAAGCAGCTTAAAGGCAGCCAACTGTAACAAAAAATGCAAAAAAAATAAGAAAATGTCTCAGTCGCAGTGAATTTGATTATGACTGATATTCAAAGTGGACACCTACACTGAGAAAACATTAATCTGAGTATTTTTGTTCCAGTTTCTACTGCAAACTAATTTACCAGTAACTTTTTAGCAAGATAAAGAAGGGGGGTGTTCAAAGTGCGGCGCGCGGGCCATTTGTGGACACATTTCTTGTGGCCCCAAACTGTAGTTCAAGATTGATACAAATTTGTATTTGAAACAATATTTTTTACAATGAAAAATATTAATAGCACAAAATATGTATCTTTTTATAACCAAACTTTCATTATAAGTAGAACCAGAACCATCTATATCAGAGATACACCTTTTAATTTACTAAATAAATTAATTCATATTAAATTTATTTAGGTCATTTATTTCTTAATTTGTCCAACGTACCTTAAAATAGTTTGTAAATTTTATTTGCTGTGTTTTTTGTGTGCTTTATTTTAAAAATCAGGAATATAACACAATTTAAAAAGCAGTTACTTGTTGCAAACTCCATGTTATTTTCTATAAACACTAAATATCCCAGAGTTTTTCCTCGACCTGCTGCTCGAATCTTAGAGTTTTCAGTAAGGGAACATTTTTAGTTTTGAGATCATTTTCAGCTTTTCTTTTTAAGCAGCAATCAGAGGATTAGCATGAACTGAACGTTTCCATCCTAATTAGTGAATTAGTTTGACATTCAGTCCAGGAATGAGTCAACGCTTCAGAGTCAGCATCTTAATATCTGCTCTGAGATTATTTTTCCTTTCCTTTTACATCGTTGTTTTCATGCAGATTGGGTTGTGAAAACGTCCCCCGTCTGTTAATGAGGGTTTGCTGCAGCTTTCCCAGCATTCTCTGTGTTTATCGGCGTTCCCCCATGCGGAGCTGATTATACGATTGTGATGCGCGTCGGTGAAGTGTTGCCGTTATTTGTCACTGCGTGGCTCCAGTCTGGGAAAGCCTCTCCTCCCCCCGGACCCGGTCCAACCAGAAGGACACGATGCTCTCAGCTGCCGTGACTCACTGGTGCGTCTGTTCCCGAAACTGGGAAATCTCATCCCACCATTCCCTGTAAACTCCACCGAGCAGCACAGATGGGTCCAGGCAGGAGGACCCCCAGCTGGTGGAGTGATTTGCTACGACAGAGCCATGTTACTAAATAAAACTTACATTTATTATAATTAAGTGGAGCAAAAAACAGATATTGTTAAAAAAAAAATTTAAAAAACACTATTTGGAAAATGAGTCGTTTCAAAAACCTTCCTGAATGTGACGTCACTAATCAACAGAGTTCCGCCCGTTACCTAGCAGCTCCAGCATGTTTGGTCAGCTGGTTTTACCACTGCATGCTCTGTACAACGACTGCTGGAAAATACGAATCCTCTTGTTGCTTTCTTGTTGGTTGTGTAGAAGGCCACATTTCTGCTTTTCAAACATCAATTTTTTTCACACAAATAGAAATGATGATTTGGGGTGGGGGATGTCGCTAGCAGAGGTTTATTTGGATTTAAAGTGATAAGATGCCCTGAAACAGCTCATTCTGAAATAACTAGACTGAAGTGTCATTACCTAAGAATGATTTGCTGCAGAAAGTGTGATGAATATGTTTTGAATAGACCATAGATTGATCCCAACTGGAACAAGGACACATAATAGGTCACATTTAAGAGAGTGGTAAATATTCCTCCCATAAATATTTGCTTTATGAAATTTTCACTGTTTCAGGTTTAGAGTCTTTTGTTTGTTTTACCAACATGTCTGGAGTAGCATTAGCTTCTGGGCCGGCGCCTCCGTATTCAATAATTACGACAATCAGACTGGTACCAGTACCATTGCCAGATTATTTCACTTATTACATCAGGAAAATGTCTTGTTGTAAAAGAAATAATCTGCCAACGCAGCTAGTTATTTTTAACCAGTTAAAAAAACATAAAACTTGTTTACTTAAAATAAGCTCCTATTTCTTTCTGAAAAGTTTCTTGTTAATAACTTTTAGACTTATTTAAAGTGTTTTCAGACATTTGCACTAGAAGTTTAAAAAATATATTGTTTTTGCAGTGCAGGAGGTCAAATTTTGCATCTCTATCAAAACAATATCAATATAATCGACAAACAAAAGCTTTGGATGGAGTGTTTCCTTAAAAACCCTTAGATATCGTTACCTTAAACGTCCTGATTGTTTCCCAACCTCCACACCTTCCAGTGACAGGAAAACTGTCCGATTCTATTGTTCTGATTGGTTTTTAATTAACTGCAGCCCTCCACTGCAAAAACATCTCACCAAGTATTTTGGTCTAGTTTTAGTGCAAATGTCTTGAAATAAGACAAAACTAACCTAAAATAACTTTTTAGCAAGATATAGGAGCTTGTTTTAAGTTAGTAAAGGAAAAGTTCTTGTTCCATTGTCAGATTATTTCACTATTATAAGACATTCTAACATGTTATGAGTGAAATCATCTCCTAGTGGAACTAGTGACTGATGAAAACGTTGGGAGATTATTTTACTTATTACATGACATTTTCCCCATGTTTTAAGTGAAATTATCTACCAATGGAACCAGTACTTTTTAATCAATTTTGAGGAATTATTGACCTAAATCAAGCTCTCATAACTAGTTTAGTCTTATTTCATGTACTAATATTTGTTCAATAGAAACTAGACAAAAATGCTTGGTGAGTATTTGTGTTTTTGCAGTGTTTTTGCAGTGTTTTTGCAGTGTTTTTGCAGTGTTTTTGCAGTGTTTGTGCCGTAGCGATGAGGTCTTCCCTGGTTCTGCAGCTCATTACTGAGACAAATATCCAGATTATGTAGATGAATAAGGCGATTCGGAGTTTTGTCTTCCAGCTGGGGGGCGTTTCAGGCGGTTGTGCCAGAGGTTGTCGTCATGTAACGTTCAGCAACTCATTACGTTTTCATGTACATGAACAGTGTGTTTGATTAGCACCTTTCAGCTCTTCAAACCAATCATGAAACAAGCAATTTTATGCAGTTTTCAGGAAGTTTGTTCCAGATTCGTGGTGCGTAGAAGCTGAATGTTGCTTCTCCATGTTCGGTTCTGGTTCTGGGGATGGTGTATTTACTATTAGTGTATTTAAAAGACTCCAATGGAAACACATTTTTTTCACATCACGACTCACATGATTAGCAACTGCATGTTTCTACTGGTGGAAACGATGAATAAGACAACAGGAAGTGGTTTGATGATAAGGCAGCATGTTTTTTTAAAGGCTCCCAGCGTGAACAAATGTATTCACGTGCGATTTCAGCCGCTTTTCGGAGTATCAAAAAAGTTTTGCGGACATTAGAAAAGGAAATGCAGGTGCTAAAAACGCATCAGCAGCTCTGTCCGTGTCGGCCTCTGCCTCGTTGAGGCCCAGATCGCCATGGCAACAGAAGCAAAAAGCTCTCTGATGTCCACATGGCAACGGCTGCTGTTGGGACTGAGGACAGAGGTGGGAGGAAGAGGAGGACACGGGGGCAGGGAGGAAGGCAGGGGGGCTCTGGATGCTGACGCACTCAGTGGCCAACAGGAAAGTTTTCGAGAATGCCGCCCACCGCCGGATCCAAAGCGAGCTCCAATCTTCTCCGTCTCTTACCGTTTCGAACTCTGTCTGTTTTAAACGGCACCTCCTACTCAGTCAAGTCCTTCTGACCCCCTGCAGCCTCCTCGTCGCTTCGCCCTCCCCTTTCCGCCAGGCGCCTCCTACGTGTTTGTGTCTCATCAGAACCTTTGTCTGTGTGGAGCCGCGGCAGCTGTGGATCCATTTGATCCGTGTGATGAGTGGGCAGTCCTGACCCGGATGTCTCTCTCATATGGCGTCCAGGAAGAAGCTGACGAGTCTCACTTTCCTTCTACCTGCACACAGAGTGACGGCAGTCAGGACCAACACACTGTCAGTGTTGCAGAGTCCGTCATGTTTTATGGCAACAGAGTCACAGTTAGCAGTAAAAACTCCAACAAATCTTTTTTTGTCTCTCTGTTATCAACATCGTTCTTCCAAATCAGTAAAATCGCTCCGGCTTGGTCCAATCGGCAACAAAAGTTGTCAAATTTGTTACATTTTCAGCTTTTGCAGTTCGCTTTCACACTGCACTGTCACTGATTTATGGGCATTGATTTAGTTAAATTTGGGGGATTGGTGATCGGCTGATGTTTACACGTAAAGCTCATCTTATCCCCTGATCTTATCTACCTCAACAAACGGCTACAAATCAACCACTCAAATATACACGTTTGTATTGCACGTATTGTATTGCAAAAATTGCACGTTTGCAATTAACTATATTTAGAGACATTTCAGAAAAAATAATTGGTATCGGCCGAAATCTGATTGCTTAAAGATCGGCCAGAAAACTGTAATCAGTGCTAATTGAAAACCTGTTCCCCTCCTCGCCTGTGGGGGCGCTGCACCAAGAACTACTGAGGGAAACCACAAGAAAACCCTGAAGAAGACACAGAGCGCAACCGTGATTGTATCAGATTTTCTAGTGTTTCTCTGCTGTCTTTGTTTAAAAATCACAAACCATTTTTGCCGTAGCATTTGGTTGTATTTACCCAGAATGCCCGGCGGTATAGTCCACTTCCTGTTTCTGAGACGCTGCGATAGTTTTAGGTGATCACACACACCTTCCAAAATGATCCAGTTTTGTTCAGACAACAGAATATTTCTGAGGTTTTAGCTCATAGATTTCATTTTGTCCAGTTTCTGTTTCCGGTTGTTGAAACTTTCTGGGTTTTTCTGGGTTGGTTCATAATTTCCTGATTGAATCAGAGTGATTTTGATGTAATAATCTCTCTTGCTGCATGTTTTCTCTCTTTGGTCTCTCTTCTCTGTGTGAGAATTTTCTGAAATTCTACATCATTTCAGAAAATGATTTGCATTTTAAGAGCTCTCAGCCGTCAGCTTACATCTTCAGGTCAGGTGATAATCATGCCTGGGAAACTGAGCTCAGCTTTCTAACAACTGCAGTTCAATCAGTTCATTCATGATTTGACAAGAAAGTCAATTACTTTTCCCAAAGGGCCGGGTTGATTTGGATCGCTTTTTTCTCTTTATGAATTAAATCGTCATTTGAAAACTTTCTTTTTTTGGACTAACTCAGGTTATCTTCCTGATGATGTGAAGCATTTATGTTGGTTAATGAGAATCTCTGAACTTTCCAATTCCGAATTGTAACTTCAGAGTTCAAATGAAATCCTGCATAATTCATTTGAGACTCATTTATTTTTATTTTTTTAAAGAAAGTACTTTAAGGCAGCGGCGTCAAACTCATTTTCATTTTGGGCAAATTAAAGATTATGAATCTTCTTAAAGATCCTGAATGTATTGATAAAACCCAATAACAAAGTGTTAGAGTCTGAATAAATCCTGTGTCTGCATTCAGCAAGTAGCTCTAAAAATTAAATAATGATTTAATTTTTGTGACTGTTTTTGTGATAATCAAGATCAAGATTTTGTGGTGATAATCTAGAAATATTTACGCTTTTGTAAGACATTAAATGTAACTTTTTGCTACCGGTCACAGATGAAGTTTTCTGCACAACTGAAACGCCATCTTGGTAGGCAAACACAACACAGAGTTGATGTTTTTTGTCTGAAATGTCACTAAATATTGCAAGAAAGTCGCAATAAATAGGGGGACAGCCTATCTATTTCGAGACTTTTGTGGCGGAAGAGAAAATCAGTAGATAAGATTTGTTTAAATCAGTCCAGCCCTAATATATGTTTCTGCCTCAAAAGTGACAGAAACTTAAGCGCCACACTCCAGATAATCCTTCTTTCCCCAGTAGGACTGCAGGAGAGGCATTGATGGTCTTAATAACTGGAAGCCAGGATCCACGTCTGCAGTATCAGTCGTGTTCATCTGAGCTGGAGCTGGACCAGAACTCTGCACCTCCATGTGAACGCAGCCTGGCGAAAGCTTCCTTTCTCCCAGCAGCACGAATAAAGAGCATCACTGCGACGTCACGGCGCCGTGAACAGTCGATCTGCACGGTTTGTGTTTGTGCCTGTAAACGAGCTGACCGGATAAACCCCGGTCCCTCAGGACTCGGTCCAGAGCCTTGCTGTGTTGTGCGACTATAAATCTTCAACACACGCCCTCTTTCTCCTTGCCACAACAAGCCTCCTCTCTCTTTGCTGCACTCCACTCTTGAGAGGCCCTCAGTCTCTGCAGGCCGGTGGTAGTGAAGTGCTTTATGGCTGCGGAGGGCAGGAGGGGAAGCAGGAGGCTACATGGAGCCGCATCGGTCTGTGGGAGCAGCACCAGGAAGATCCGCCTGCAAAGTCGTTTATAATCACCTGCTTGGAAAAAAAAGACGTTCACAAACCTCACAGCACGTTATTTAAGTACAGAAAGCCATTTGTAGCACAAATCACTGTCTGGTTAAAGTCAGCTGGTTTCTGACTTATAAATACACCTGAAATAAGACAAACTTACAACTAACTTTTCATCAAGATATAGGAGCATGAAGGAGATTGTATGAATGTTTATGACTGTCATAAAGTTTAATTCTGTAAATAATTTAAAATGAACTATTCAAAAATACCCAGTGAGTTTGCTGCATCCCTGCGTTGACATTCATGATGTTGGCTGGAGACGCCTTGATGCTAGCAGCCTGCTGTGTTGACATGAATTACAAGACGCAGTACATTTACAGCGGTACCTGTCATATAAATCTTTTCAACACGTTAATTAAAGTCCTTCCCCTCCCAACAGCTGCAAACCAAATCCTGCTTCATAACGTTATTAGGACACACATGGTGCCTCTGCTGCTGCTAGTTAGCCCAGACAGCTCCACCGGGACAAAGTCATGCAGCCGTATGTAAACACAAGTCATCTTCCTGAAATACGCTCAGAGAGGAACTGGAAGTGTGCACTTTTCTTCTTTCAGTGTTGCTGTTTTTAAACACATCGGGTTGGAATCAACAACTTTGGACGAGTTGTTTAATTTTGGGCTGCTGTTTTCAACATTTGACAAAAATTTAGAAAGAGTTCAGAGGAAAATTCTTTGGAAATAGTTGGCAGAAAATGTGTTATCTTATTTATAGTTCTCATAGGTTTGAGCCGTGATCCACGCCACTGAACCGCCATCTTGGTAGGCAAGCACAGCAGGAAGCAACCAACAAAAAGAAAGTAAGAGTACTCAGAAATGATTTAGTTATTAGTTTCATCAGAGGCTGAGATTTGGGTTGGGTTTTTTTTGTTTTTGGAGTTGGTGGGAGTTTTTTTACGTTTGGGTTGGAAGCAGTCAGATCTGGCAACCCGGCTTCAGACAAACGTATTGTTATTTCAGGTAGGCGGCGGGTCGACACCTTCAGCGGTGTGTGAACAAAGCTTTAGTGGATTATGTCCCTTTTATTTTCGGTAAGATTCGGCGTTCACCTTCCAGCTGATTACGGAGAACCCGACTCTAATCTCCAGTGTGAAGGAACTTTGATCGGAGCATCGAGTTCAAAAAGTGTGCAGCTCTGTTAAACTCTGGAGGGCTTTTTCACGGCTCAGCAGTTACTGTACCACTTAAAACTGATGTATTCCACCTCCTCCCCGTCTTTCTGCTCCCTGTCCTTCACAGCCTTTCTGTTACCTGCTCTTCCTGCTATTATCTCTCCGTTCCATACTCCGTGAAATTCTCCTCTTTTTTAACCCACATGCTTGTTCTAATTGCTACAGAAACCTGTTGAAGGAAATCGATGTTTTTTTTGATTATCTGCCAATGCTGCGTCAGCAGAAAAAAATACGTGTTACAGAACGATGGATTGGGACTAAGTGGGATTAGTGGGAATATTAGCACAGAGGTTCCCACGCTTGTTTGGACGTCGAAGGAAAACAAGGTTGCATAATTTATTGGTTGCCAGTCAGTCACAAATCCGGTGACAATTTGTAAGGTATATTTAAGATTGGACAATAAATGACTAACAATATTGTGATAGATATGTGATCAATATCAATAGATAAATGATATTAAATATCATGTAGACAGAGGAAAACTTTAGCTGTTCAACAACGCACAGCTAGCTGAAAAAAGTTGTTGGAATCAACTCACTCACTCGCTCTTTGGTTACCTAGCAACTCACTCACTCTGGTCACCTAGCAACAACATGTTAGCTTACAGCAGAAGTTTCAGGTTTCATAAGAGTGTGTCGTGAAACCTGTAGATAAAAGTCATGGTACTTGGATGGAAGATATTTAAAACAAAAAAATATATATTGATTGATTATCAATATCAACTGATATAAAATGCTAATATTTGCTGTAGTTATTCTGCTTCCTTAAATTTAATTTGTCATTATGAGCTCTATAATATTATGCAACACATAGGAAGCCCAGGTATTGTTTGCATATTCAAAATAAAACATTCAGATATTGTGAAAAGCTTTTCAGCCATGTTTAGCTTTAGCATAAGAACCAGAACAACATCAGAAATGTTTTCATGAGAAAAGATGCTAACAAAAAGTTAGCTATATTAGCACAGTTATAGGAGGAGAAACATGTCAAAAATGTCCTGATCAAACCAAATCTTGTTTTGTTGAGTTTTAAACAGTAAAGTTTAAATACTAATGATTGATGTTTCCATCAGTTTCTCAGTAATTAAGTTAAAAATATATTGCAGTGCTTTAGTACAACTTTTAGTGACTCAACCCACCTCTTGATTGTTCACAAAGTAAAAAGCTCAGGCCGCTGTGTCCATCACACCCCGCTGCCAAAACCTGCCCTGCAACACCTGGCGCCATGGCAACCAACACCTGCTCCCCTAATTAGCGGGACACCGGTGGGAGAGGAGATGAAAATGTTAATGAAACTCTCATCTGGTCCAATCAAATGCCTCCCCACCGGCCTGCTGCTCGCCGCCATTGAAGACCCAGGTCACCGTAATGGCCGCCTTACGGAGGCCTCTCCCTGCCAACCCCACCTGGAGTGACCTCATCAGTGTGAAACTGCCTCATATCGGGGAAAGTTGCCGCTGCGCAGCAGCTGGAGCTGCTCCAGGTCGCAGCAGCTGCTCCGCTCTTGTTTACAAGCCGCCAACTGCTTCAGGTCTTCAAACAGAGCCTCTGATTTTCGCTGCTTTGACGCGATCCGGGCTGGCCACTACTTGATATTACTTAAATGATCAGATCAAATCCACCTGTAAGCCAGAAGGAAGCAGTCAGAACCAACGGTAATCTGTTTAAAACATGGAGGCAAACAGAAAATTAAAACCAAATGAATTCCTGCTCCTGATGTTTTTCTGCTGGTTATTGGCTAATCTTCTTCAACGGAAGAAGATTAGGGCCAACAAAAGATAAACAAACGAAAAATAATTAAATTCTAATCTCAGAATTTTGACTTTTTCTTATAATTCTGACTTTAATGTCAGAATTCTGTTTGGGGTTTTTTTCTCTCAAAATTCTGTTTTCTCATAATTTAAATTTTCATCTCAGAATTCAGATTTTTCTCAGAATTCTGGCTTTAAATTGTAATTCTGTGTCAATATACATCAAAATCTAAATGAATAACTAAATATTCTTAGG
The DNA here is from genome assembly GCA_010277015.1 of Poeciliopsis turrubarensis. NCBI lineage: Eukaryota > Metazoa > Chordata > Actinopteri > Cyprinodontiformes > Poeciliidae > Poeciliopsis > Poeciliopsis turrubarensis. The sequence continues at coordinate 1,538,631 of VMRN01000022.1, forward strand.
CATATGTCATTTATGTTGCTAATATATAAAAATAATCACATCACTTTATCTTCCTTGAGAATTTTTGTTTAATTGCGAGAACATATTCGCAGAAAAAAATATCTTGGAAAAGTTGTTTTAATGAGGAAAAGAGCTGAGATGCAGGATTTGGCCAAATAGACTCGGTTGTTTGCATGATAGTTTAAAAATCCTGGTATTGATCACAATTTCATGCATATGAGCTAAAAGGTATTCAGTATTCAGTATTTAGCCTTATGTGTAAAACTTAGCATAGCTTCACAAGATGCTCAACAATCCTAATTTAAGTTTTTATTTTTCCTGTTGGAGTTTTCATAAACTTATGACTTTATTCTGGTTATGATATGAACTTCATTCTTGTAATTAAACTATTAAATATATTTTGTTGTACAGTTGACCTGAATTCAGTCCAAAAGAATTAAATATTTCCCAAAATTAAATATCCTAAAAAGCAAATATGTAATTAATCGATCAAATGATTTTATATCCCTAATGAAAATGATTTTTTATTCACAATCAACCTTGTTTGTCTAACTTTTAAGGAGACTGTGGGTTAACTCTCCAACTTTCTGTGTTTTTTCCCTGCAGGAAACTTCAAAGGAATGTGTAAACAGATAGACCACTTTCCCGAGGAAACGGATTACGAAGCGGATCCATCAGAGTACTTCTTACGTGAGTATCAGACAATCCTCCGCCTGCGTCCTGCTCCATTTTGGTCCTCTGCTCAGCGGTGCCGGCCAGCCCGGGCCGAGCCAGAAGCAGCCCGTCTGTTTCTGCTGTGTGTAACGTGCAGTGTTACAGTCAGCTGTGTACCCTGTAAACACAGCACATCGATTTCTGCTCCCATCCCCTTTGTGCAAGCAAGACAGAGATGCTTGTCGGAGTCGTTTGATTACAAATCCTAAACATCACAGCAGCTCAGGAAGAGCTGCACACTGCAAAAACACAACATCTCACCAAGTGTTTTATGTGAAAATATCTGACTGTATTTGAAATAAGACAAAACTCACTTTCAGTAAGTTATCAAAGCTTTCTCTTAGTCAATAATTTCTTAATATTGATGGAAAAGTTTTAGTTTCATGAGCAGATTATTTCACTCATAACAAGACATTTCTCTCATATTATAAGTGAAATAATCTCCCACCAATATTTGGGAATTATTCTGGTAGTATTCCAGCTTTTTTATTATTAAAACTTTATTCTTGTAATTTAAAGGTTTTCATTTTCCCAGTGTGGCCCTAAAACGACGGAGTATTTATTATAAGAATAAAGTCATAATCAGAGTAAAGACTCTACTCAAGTAAGAGTAAAAAATGATTTAATAAAACATCTACTCAAGTGAGAGTAACTGATCAAATTATCAATCACTTAATATTCAAAAATGACATCATCAGACGGGCCACAGTGTAAAGTTTGGTGGAAATGTTGGTATTTTAGGAACCAAAATCACAATAATTCATATAAGTATCATAAATTAATAAAATCAGTTTCTTTCAATAAAAAACTTATGAAACTAACAAAAATTGCAGGCGTTGAAACATGTTTGTTTTTTATTCAATGGGGAGAAAATCCAGAAATTTTACTCAAATAAGAGTAAAAATACTTCATAATAAAATTCCTCAAGTGCAAGTAAAATGTAATGCGTAGTAAAAACGCATTACATTTTACTTCATTTTTAGAATACTTCATTCTAAAAAATCAAGTATTTCAAAAAAGTTACTGAAGTGTAAATAGTTAGAGCCCAACTCTTGTCTTCATATTGAACTTCAGTCATTTTATGTTTTATTTTGTAGTATCTCCCTCCCTGCAGACACGGGGACATTTGGAGCCCCTTCAGGTTTTCCTCTCAGTGATCGGAAAGCGTCGCTCTGATCTTCTCCCACTGCGGTGCGGCAGCCAAGGCGGCCTCTCGCCGCGCCGCGCCGCGCAGCGCAGCGCCGCGCCGTGCGTGCCAGCCCTGGAGATAAACCCGGCCAATTAGGCTGCGTTTGACTCAGCGCTCTGAGCGCTTGTTCCAGTCCGTCTGTGCGATGGAGAGGGGTTATGACAACGGCTCTGGTAATGGCTCTAACTGAGCCGCAGCCGCGACGGCGGGAGGTGGGAGTCGTAATGAGGCGTCCATCAGGGCGGGGATGATCCGCCGTGTTCTTTGAGTGTACGTTAACCTCTTTGCCGCGCTCCTCCCAGTGGCTTGCCAATTAGGACACTCACATCCATAAATATTTCAGCCTCGTTCTTATATAGGTCAGGCCTCTCTTGATCGCCCTCTTTCTCTGCATCTCTTCACACTCCTGCTATTGCGTTGCACTTACAGTCATGGTGATTCATAGCGTTACACTTCTGAAGATCTCGATATTTTTTATCCTTTGCTCGGTGCACGATGGGGTCACAGGAGGCGGATGCAAATTTGTTACTGTGGTTCATGAATTTCAAAAGGGAGGATGCATATAATGTGCCAGAGTTTCCTAACCCATCTGTTGTCAATATAAACATAAATACAGAAAATTAACAAGCTTCTTCCAAAACAAGAGAATAATGATAAACGTATTTTTATCTGAAACCATCAAGTCACAAATTTAAAGACCAAAAAGTTACAAAGCACAAAAGTTCAGCTCAGAAACAAAGAATAAAAAGAATAATTTTATTTTCTAGGGCCCATAATTTAATTTAATTTTATGGGTGTTTCAACACCTGATAGTCTGATGGACTCGGTTCAGTTTGGGATCAAAATTACAACATTTGTAACATTTCCAGCTGCTGTGGTTCTCTTCCTCACTGCTCTGAGTCAAACCAACAAAACCAGTTTAAAAACCTCCTCGCCAGTAGGGGCGCTGCAACAAAAACCGCTGCAGGAAACGCCAATGAAGAAAACACTGAGCGCATCTTCTATCATTACAAAACTTAAAACCCTCCTGTGGTCCTCGGGTCACACGGACCCAAGAGAGACACAGACAGAGAGTGGCGGAGAGAGAGCCGAGGAAACAGGAAGGGTAAACAAAAACAGAGTAGCTCCAGATTTCAGTGGTTATAGGATTTATTTTTTGTCTTTGGTAAAAAACTAAAAGCAATTTCTCTTTAATTTCCCGCTAGTGCTGCACTCGCGTTTGTTTTGGTTGTATTTACCCAGAATGCCTTGCGCTATAATCTGCTTCCGGATTTTGGTCGTGGTTGCTGGTCCACTTGCCATTCACATATGCATTTGAACGGCACCAGAGTTCATTTCAACTGAACCGAGACTGAAGTTTGTAGGTGGACCAGAGTTTGCTTTTTTATTTGGTTATAGGTATTCAGAATCCCGAAGGAACCAAACTTTCTAGACAAATGAACAAGAGTTGGATTAAAGCAAACTAAACATGGCTGCACCTTAAGTTAGAAAATGATTTAAAAGATTCATCCGTTCTTACGCTGTCTGGTATTTTAGTTTCTTTAAAAACAACGATGGCTGATAATTTCACATTGTAACACGAGAAAATGTGTTTTCATTAGTGAAGGAATCTGCTGGAGGAACAAAATAGTTTATTTACTGAAACTATTTTGCAGGGAAATTATTTAAAAGTCAGTTTTGTCTTATTTCAAGTGAACTAAGATATTTGCACTTGAAACTAGAGTGTAAAATACTTATTCTCTTAATACTTATAAAATACTATTTTATATTTTATGTGAGACAAAATCATAATGTTCATTAATTTTTTTACAGCCAATTTAAACAAACAGCATCTTCCAAGATTAAACTTAAGAGATTTTTTTTCTCAATAAGAAATTTGAGTATTAAATTAGTATCAAACTCAAACCAATTATTTAAATTGTTTGGCCCACCTGGTCTGTCCGTAATGCGAAAAAAAGAGGCTGGTTGAAAAATTGCTCGAGTTACGCAACGACAAAAAAAGTCACTTCAGGTGAAGACCCGCCGGAAATGACATCACAGAGGAACTCGCTGGCCCAAAAATCATGCTGATGTCATCACGAAGCGTGGCGAGGAGGAGAGAGGGGTTTCTGATGATGCGGTTGCCAAGCAGAAAAAAAAACACACACACAAATCCTGACTTTATTCTCCTAAACACTCAAACGTTGATGAGCTGTCGTGTGTGTGTGTGTGTGTGTGTGTGTGTGTGTGTGTGTGTGCACTCCGCTCCCTCCAGCAGCCAGGCAGTTTGCATATCCGCGCTGGGTTATATAAGCCAGCTGAGGCACGCTGGAGCGCCAGTGGGTTTTTAGATCATGCCGTGTTGGAGCTCCCATCATCCGCTGCTCTACTGGGCGCTAAGCAGCTGAGAGGAGATGAAAGAGGGAAGAAAACGCCCAGTTATGCAACACGCTAATACTATAACCGCAAAACATGACTTCTACGAGACGCAGAGGCCAGGTGAGGCCAAGTAGGGCTGATTAGCTTAAATCTGAAATTTAATTGGATTTAATTATTCCGTCATCAGGATTTGAAAAAAGAGAACTGCTTGATGAAGAGCCAAAAATCATATGAATACAATCGTTTGTTCCATTAATTCATGGAAATCCTCCAGAAAAGAAGTGTTGACATGGTTAAAACATGGAAACAAATGAGTCTTTAACGACTGACAGTTTACTAGCAAAGTGGTTTCAAGATCTTTTCACACCTGATAATCCGGTAAATTTGGTTCCATTTGGGAGAGAAATTGCAACATTTGTTCCATTTTCAGCTCGCAGTGTGAAAGTAAACCAAACCATTGGACAAACCTGTTCCCCTCCTCACCTATGGTGGCGCTCCACCAAGACCCGTCGGAGGAAATGACACGAATGCGACGTGATCGATTTTATCGGCTGTAGAATTTCTCTAGTCGGTAGTAAAAGACTAAGCTATTTCTCATGCTAGCATTAAATTTGCACATGTTTTGTTTGTATTTACCCAGAATCCCCTGCGCTATAGTCTGCTTCCTGCTTTTGGAGCGCTCTCCGGTCCACTTCACGTTCACATATGCATTCAAACCATGTGCAATTGCATCATTCAAACTAGTTTAGAAAAGCCTTTCCTGTGTGAAGTTTTTCTCTATCTTATGTTTAGTTTAGCTTATTGTACACAATTAAAATAAAGATGAAACATATCAAAGGTATCTTGTAAAATTCACATTTTGCATGTTTTTGTTCTTCTATTTGGATTTTTACTGGTCTTAAAACAACCCGGACATTTTTTATCAATAGTTTAATGATTTTTGTTGTCTGGAATATGTTTCAAAAACCTTCAGAAAGTAGCGTCACAAATCAGAAGACACTGCCCGTTACCTAGCAACCCCAGCAGAATTCCGCCCGTCACCTAGCAACACAAACGCACAAGTGTTGATTTAAAGGTACAGAATCCCTGAAACAACTCATTCTGAACTGAGCAGGCTAAAATGTCATTATCCAAAAATGATCAACTAACAACTTCAAAACTAAAACTAAAACAATCTGGGACCAAACAAAATCCAAAAACATCCCCCTCCCTCTCAAACAATGGATTTTCCCAGTGAGGCCGATTGAACAGCAGGTCCTTGTCAGCGCTGCTTCCATGGCAACACATGACCAGGTGACCTCAAAGAGAAGAGAGAGTGATTGAAACAAAATATTAAATAAAGCAAGTTCCTTCCTCCAAACAAAATCAATACATTTACCAGATAAAATTATAATATAGGAAGTAAAACAGCAGCACCTGTTAGGCTCGGGGGTGAATCCCTCACAGTTTCTGTCTCGCCGTTATGAGCTGATCTGGGAGTGTTTTCTGACATTGACGAGGCCCTCGTCGCCCTCGGGGCGTCGCGGGGTGCTGGACGTTGGCCTGAGCTGGCTTTGGTGTCGCCCGATAAAATCAATGGGTCTGGGGCGAGGGCGTGTAGGCCAGAGGCTGGGGGTGATATCAGCAGCCAGGCCCGGCTGTCACATGACTGCATGATGGGTTCGTTCTCAGCAGAACAGTTTACTATCTGTTCGGCTCCTCAGGCATCCCGTACACTGCAAAAACACTAAATACTATCAAGTATTTTTGGTCTAGTTTCTAGTGCAAATATAAGATCTGCACCTGATATAGAAACAATTCTTGTGCCTGATCCATAAGGGCAGATCTATTCACTCTAATTCTGTGCTTTATTATTATTATTTTACATTCCGTAAAAATTTCCTAACTTCACTTTCTGAACCATTTTAAATGTTTGTTGCAATTTATTTTTACATTATTTTGTCAGTTTCAGTTTATTTATTTGAAATCAGCCATTATACTCCTAATTTCACCGAATGAACAAATTAAAGTCGTTTTTACATGTTTGACCAAGTTTGTGAAGCTATTGGTGTATTTAATTGTGCTGCACTGGTGCAGAGTCAGGAAATGCCCTCTGAATTTAATACATTTATGTCTGGGTTTATCAATAAATATGTTTTAAGTTGTATCAGGGCCGATTTTCTGTGTTTGATCGGTATCGGCCGATTCTAGATCCCAGATCTAAAAGCACTTTGTTCAACATGTGTTGTTTTTATGTGCTACCTAAATAAATTCATTGACATTTGCACTAGAAACCACAGCAGGAGGATTTTGTGTGTTTTGCAGTTCACTGTGACACGGTGCATTCTCGTATTTTCAGTGAATGACGAACCCGATGACCAACACATAAAACACACCGCATAGAAATGATGCACCAGTGAATTGATGGCAAATCATTTTTGTCCTGATTGACTGAGTGAACATCAGTCCTCAAACTTTATGTGTTATGATAGGGGAATAAATAGGTCGTAAAACAGAGGTGAGGGAGTTCATCCTCCTAATAAGCAGAGATCAGAACAAATGTAATTTTACTAACTTATGATCTTCATTTGGCTCATCTGCGTAACTTTACCGGTGAACATTCATGTGGCGGCCTGCCTCCAAGCAAGACTCAGGTCTGACTCTTTTTGCAAAAACATTTGCAGCCAAAAGCAAAGTTGAAGAAAAAACATCCAGTCTCCACATTGCACAGCTCAAAGAATAAATCCTGGATAAGTTAAGTAACTGAGATGTGCTTTCAGGGTTACAGACGTGCGTATTATCTTTTCATTGACTCCAGCTTGGATGCATCATAGAAAAGATAATTACTGAGCTTTCACTCAGCTTTCTGTGAACTCCTGTTATTTTATTTAGAGCTGTGAAGCAGACGTTTACGCTTTTGTTCTAAAGTAGCCAAACAGATTTCTACCTGCAACTATAAAGTCTTGGCTTTAACTTTTCTCTGATTTGCGGGTGCAGATTGTTAATGGAATCCATTATTCTCAAGGTGTTTCCACACCTGGTTGTCCAGTTGACTCGGTTCAATTTAGGGCCCGAAGTTGCAACATTTGTTACATTTTCAGCTGCTGAGGTTCACTTCCACACTGCATTGTGTCAAACGAACTGAACATTTAAAAAACCTGTTCCCCTCCTTGCCTGTGGGGGCGCTGCACCAGGAACCACTGACGGAAACGACAAAAACACAAAATGTAAACAAAATGTAGTGGCGTCAGATTTTAGAGGTTGGAAGATTTCTCTTTTCAAAGCCATTTGTCCCAGGAGCTTTAGACTTGTGCATTTGTTTTGGTTGTATTTACCCAGAGTTCCCTGCGCTGTAGTGCACTTCCTGCTTTTGGAACGCTCTCGTTCACATATGCATTCAAATCGCACCAATGGTCACTCAACTGAACTAGAGTTTGATTAAAGCAGATGAACCAAAGCTCTCTGGTCCTTCAACTCTCAAATACGTCTGTGAACATCAAGCGGCCTGGAGACGCTCCAAAAGCAGGAAGTGAACGACAGCGCAGGGAATTCTGGGTAAATACAACCAAAAGAAACGTGACAATCAAGAGAAATCCTACAACTCTTAAAGTCATTCTTGTTTATATTTTGTAAAGAAGAAAGTTTTCTTCAGAGGTTTTTGTGTCATTTCCTTCTGTGGTTCTTGGTGCAGCGCCACCCCAGGCGAGGAGGGGAACTGGTTTTTCTACTAGTTTGGATCGTTTGACACAGATCAGTGTGGAAGAGAAGCGGCGCAGCAGGAAATGTAACAAATGTTGCAACTTTGGTCCCCAATCGAACCGAGTCTTCTGAACTATCAGATGTGAAAACAGCCTCAGGCTCCAGCAGCTTTCTAGACGGACTCTGCAGAAACTGTGCCGTCCCTTCGCCTCAGGAAAGTTGTTCATAAAGAGTCATTTATTTCTGATGCAGCCACCAGTCTACCACCACAACCCACACAATCCCTTCAGCTCAGCGATGTGTGGGTACCGGCAGCGGAAGCAGGTGTAAGGATGCATCGTCTGCCGTCCTGCTTTTCTTTTCTTTTTTATTTCACCAGACATTATCACCCCTAAACGCTGCAAATGTGTTAGGAAGATTTAGGGCTGCATTTTATTTGAAGAAATATCACCAAGTCTAATGGGACTCTAAGACATGTAACCCGGATCCAACTTCTGATCTGCTTCTCTGTATATAAATAGAGAACATTGCTGTAGTGTAAAAGTGTTTTGAGTCGTTGTCAAGTCAAGAGAAGTGATATTTAAAGTTTATCCCATTTCTATTAATTTCCTCCTGAGGTCAGAATGTGTAAAACTCTGGTCAACTGCAAAAAATGAGAAATAAAGGAGTGAGCTCTTGTTGCCTTTCCAGATCCCTGGTTTCTGCTTTTTCTGCTCCTCTTTAAATCTAATCTGATTGCATATTTAGAAAGACACAGTGCACTGCAAAAACACAAAATCTCATCAAGTGTTTTGGTTTAGTTTCAAGGCAGTCGTCCAGCATGTTTTTTAGTTAAAAATGTTCAACGTTGACAGGAAATTTGAAAATATCAGTGGGGAATTATGTGCTGTTGGGAGATATTATTAGCAATGCCTGAACACAAAGTCTTAAAAAAGATAAACAATAAAAAATCTAAAATAAATAAATAAAGTTTAGTCTGGCGGGGCGTAAATAAAGCCTGGTGGCCCGCCAGGTTTATAAAACATTGTAGAAAACCCTGAGTTTCTAGTGCAACTATCTTCAAATACTTGAAATGGGACAAAACTGAAAAGTATCTTTTCAGCAAGACATAATAGCTTGTTTTAAGTGAATAATTCCTTGATATTGATTTTAAAAAGTACTAGTTCCATTGGCAGATTAATTCAATTAACACCTTCAATGTTATTGTAAGTTAAATAATCCGGCAGTGGAATTAGTAATTTTTTAAAATCAATATTAGGGAATTATTGACTAAAAACCAGATCGTATAATTTGCTTGTCAGTTAGTTTAGTCTTATTTCAAGTGCATTAAGACATCTAAACAATGTTTGGTACGATTTTGTGTTTTTGCAATCGCTCCTGAACGGCTGCCAGAGGAGATTCAAGGATTTCTCAAACAATCATGAAATAATCAATGCATGTTTTTCAGGAAGAAATAACATTACAACAAATAAGCCAATTTGACACAATATTACTCCTTTAAATGTCTCCGATTTTGGAGCAGTTGATAAAACTATCTTCTCTAACTCTAAGCCTTGTGAAGCTGATATCAGCTGATGAGTAATAGACTGAAGAATGAATAAATAGATTATTACACTTTCAGGAAAACGCAGCGCAGGAAGAGAAAATGACTGGAGGTGTCCTCACTGTCCCGTTGGAACATCTGTGCTGCTACTTCACAAATATCTCCGCCGACATTTGCATCCATTATTTTCTGATCAGCTTCAGTCAAAATCTACTTCTGCTTTGAGGTGTGTAGTTAGAACACAGTCAGCTAAATTTAGTCTGAAAACTGTCAAAACATTTCTACTAAAGCTACAAAAAAAATTGTTAGCGAACGTTATTTCACAGTGTGTGTTTGACACTTGCAGAGTGTTTTATTTAACGTCGGGTTGATGGGAAGCGTTGGGGGGAGGAAGAGGACGGTGCAAGGGCTGAGGAAGAGGAGGAGGCGTGGAAGGGATTAATAAGCGCTTGTTGTATTAAATCAATGCGCCTGCAAGCTCAGGCACCTGATTAGCATGACCCTGTCCTGCACATCAGCACATTCAGGGCTGGAGGAGGCTGATTAGGAGCCAATGCTAATTTCCTCTCGACCCTGTCAGGAACAGTGGGGGGGGACAGCAGGTAGAGAGAGGCGGCGCTTTCTGCCAGCTTCACACCAGCAGATTTCACTGAGTTTCAGTGATTCAGGACGTCAGAACGCAGGAATCCAAGACGATCAGGAAAATATCATTCCAGAAGATAAATTATAAAGCAGTATAATAGACAAGATATCGCCTAGGATAGATCTGTAGATCTAAAATAATTCTTTTTTGGGGGGTTTTGCACAGGTTAGATAATGACGTTTGACATTAATCTAAAAGTCTTTTTTTTCCTGCAAATTTTTGACTTTTGACATCTGAGATTTTAATCTGAGATTTTTTTTCTTGCAGATATTTTTGTATCCCCAAAAAAGTTTGTTGTATAATTCGTGTCAAAATTTCAGAGTTTTTTCGGTGCAATTTTATGACTTTTGTAACTCAGAAATATCAGGATTTTTTTCTTATTTTCTTGCCCATTTTTGACTTTTTGAGGTCAGAAATTTTCTTGCTTATTCTAAAAACTGTCAGTTATTTATTTCTGTAAATTTCACATCAGCAGAGCTTCACTGATTCAGGTCGTCAAAACGCAGGAATTCATGCGAGTCTTTCTAATGAAGATCAAGAAAATGTAAAACAAGTTGCAAGATTTTTATGAGGTAAACATTTCAGAAGACATTTAGAAACTTATAAACATAATAGACAAGATAATTCTTAAAAGGAAAGATGTTATGCTGAGGGTAGAATAAATTTTTTGTATGAAATCATTCACTGAATTTCTGAGATTAATCTAAACATTTTCTTAACAGAAATTAACTCTTTGTTTTTAAAAGATTCCTTATGAAAAACAAAAAAAATGTTAATGCCAATTTACTTCAATAGTCATTATTTTTTCATCCAATGTCAGAGAAAATCCTCGGAGAAACTCGGTTTCAGTCTGATGTGTGGATTTCTTCACTGTTTGAACAAAGGCTGCGCGCGCAGGAGTCCACTGTTGCCCCGAAACCGAGCTGCAGCGCTGCATGGGTGCTAAGTCTCATTAAGCCGTTTGTCAGCCAGCAGCAGAAGACTGGTGGTGTTCGGACAGCAGCCTGAGTCGGTGCCGTGCCAATCAATACAGAGCACACAGTATCCACTCCTGCACCCTGTGACTGCGAGCGTGTTGGCACGCGTGCCGGCAGGAACAGCCTCCACTGTACCGCTCCAAACGGCAGCACTGTTACTCAATATGACTCATTACTGTACTGTAACGCTTGGTGAGCTCCACCACTGACGCCCATGTTTGGATTTAACATGAGAGGAGTCGAAAAAGGGGAACAAAAATCTATATTTGGTTGGAGTAAAATGCGACACATCTGAAAAGATTACAATCGTAGTTCAGACTGGGATAAATAAATCTGTGTTTAAAAAGTGATTTCATTTATTGAGGGGAAAAAGTGATCCAAACCAATCAGGTTCTACATGAAGCACCTGATTCTTCCAGTCTTGATTAAGATAACTGGCATCAAGTGTTGCATCAATGTGGATGATTTTTGATTTGCTCTTTTTTGTAGAATTTTTACCCCAGTAACTTTAATTAGGTTTAAAGGAGACCTGCTAGCCAAAATCCACATTTTGCACGTTTTTTGATGCTGTCTAGAAAATTAGCTTTTCAAAAATCCAACAGATTGTTGTTACCTAGCAACACCGGCAGAGTTCCGCTCGTTACCTAGCAACCAAAGCTAATCTCCAACATGTTTGGCCAGCTTGTTTTACCTCTGTGCTGTACAGAGTGTTTTGTTGTCAACTTACCATCCAAGAAACCACTTGCTACATTCTTGTTGGTTACACAGGAGGCTCCACTTCTGCTTTTCAAAGGTGTATGGTTATATAATTGTACATCTGTTTGCAGCCATTTTCAGATGAGAGCATAAAGCTGAGTTTTCAGCAGATTATTTGGATTTAAAGTGACAATAGGCCCTAATATTAGCTAAAATCAAGAGATTTTCACTCTGGTTTGTTAGCACATCTTGGATAGGAGTGCCTGTCCTTAAAGGGACAGTATAGTGTCTTTTCCAGAGACATGGTGCCATTTTACAGCACAATCAAGTAGCCATGTTACCTTGAGTTGTTATAAAAATGCATAAAAAAATAACTTAAAGAAAACCTGATGCCTTAAAAATGGGATTCTGTCTCTTTAATACTGGGGAACGATGTGAGATACAACTGTGTCTAATTGACGTTGCTGTTGGTAAAATGTTTTAAATGACACTCATTTATGTATTTTTGAGTATTTTTTCCACCGGTATTCTTTGTGTCATTTTGAACCATACTGATTTGCTTTTTGACCTCCGAGATCAGATCTGATAATGAGGATTTTAACGGTGCAGCTCATCCTCCCCTCCGGTTTTCCTTTAACCTGTCTTTCTCTGTCGACTTTAACAGCAAGCGTCCCTCAATCTGCCTGTTTTCACCCCAATCTCTTATGCAATTTGCACTCAGTCAGGACAGTTTCAAAGATAACATTTCATCTCAGCCTGCCGCTCTCCTTGCCTCCTCGCTCGTCCACAGGGGGAGTTCGGCTTGATTACATATTAAGTTGTCCTAAGAGTTTGACCCCTGGTTCTGCGTCCCGCCCCGGACTCCTTTTAAATCTCCAAACGTCTCTGCTGCCTCCATTCCTGGAAGTATCGACGCGGTCGTTCACAGCACATTACGTGGGAGAGGGCAAGGGGCCTCGCTTTCATCCATCAGCTTCATTTGCCAAGACAAAAGAGGAGAAGAGGGCCAGCCAGATTTATTGATTGTTGACAGTGGGATGCTTAATGATGCGAGATCCCAAGGTGACACAAAAGTTGAAGAAGAAAAAACTCATTTGGAGAGAAATTGAGAAAAAGGAGAGTTGGTCTTTGTTTTTACACTAAATTAAGTGAACGAACCAAATAAATGGAAAAAGCTGTTCCCTTCCTCACCTGTGGGGGCGCTGCACCAAGAAATACTGAAGGAAGTGACACAAAAACTTCTGACAACGACATTGAGTGCAACTTCCTTCTTCACAACACGTAAACAAACATGGAGTGGTGTCAGATTTTAGCAGAGGGAGGATTTCTCTTTTGTTTTTGGTAAAAAGCCAAGAGACTAACATGTTTGTTTTGTTTGTAATTACCCAGAATGCCCTGCGCTGCAGTCCACTTCCTGCTTTTGGAGCGGTCTCCGATCATTTTTTACATTTTCTTACAAAATTAAGCAAATGATTTTTGTACAGCAATACAGAAATCCTCGTTAGAAATGCGAGCAAAACTTTGACAATACTCCATTTTAAAAAACACACAATTAAAGTCACATGATCAACAACATGAGTTGTTGATCATGTGACCATAAAATGATACAAAAAATGAGACTCCATTGCCGTCTTGCAAAATAAACAAATTTCAACATGGCCAAAAACAAACCCTCCTCACACTAGCACAAAAACTTTTTAAGTAAAAAACCAAATTCTTTTCAAAAGTGCCTTGTTTTCATTAAAGCAGCCGTATGTAACTTTAATTTCAAAAATAATTTTTTACACATTTGTTAAAACTGTTACCATAACAAATAATCTGAAAAGATCGATCTCCTGCACCTTCTCCTTGAGCTACTATTGCCTTCTGAAGCACCGCTCCGACAAGAAACAACCAAACAGGGTCAGGATGAGGGTCTTAGCGCTGTCAATCATCCTCATGTACTCACTGTTAAATGTTCTAATGGCAGAAAACAACTTATCATTACAGGAAAACCGATTATTCGCCATCATCGTTGACCATGCTAACTAGCATTAGCATTTACAACAAGTTCTGCTGTTAGGAAGAAGCTGCAGCATGGACCCACCTCCTGGCTCTGATTGGTTGTTTCTAGTTAAGAAAAGCCAGAGGAAATCAATATTTTTCACCGATTATCTCATACCAATTTCAACAAATATGTAAAAATATATACATATTTTTTATAAAAGTTACATTCACTTTAAGCCAATTCATTTTCGTAATTCCAACTTGTGCAATTTCATGGTGAACACTTACTTAACCTTAAAGATCCTTTTTCTAAATTATTAAATCTCTCTCATTAACTCCTGCTGCTTCGCTAAAAAGCAAAGTGGAGCTTTAACTTTCCAAGAAGACATAAAAAAAAGGCCCCAGTGCATCAGCACGGCTTTCAGCTTCTCCAATCCACATGATCCCCTGCTTGAACATCCAGATCTCTATGAGGAGCAGTGACCTTTGAGGCGACCGGCCGGCCGGCCTGCAGCGGGCCTGCAGCGGGCCTCCGCTGGGACGGCGCTGCAGTTCACTGCACCAACATGGCCCTGGGTTTGGCTGACCGCGCTCCACCTCTGAAGGAATCGCTCAAGTCCCTGCAGATTTTTATGAACCCGGTTCTTGTTCACAAACGCTCACTTGCCATTCGACGCGGCCGGAGCCAGTTCCCTGAGGCGGTGCAGCAAACTGCTTTATTTACAATCGCTCTTTTCTCGCCGTGTTCTCCGGGTTACAAAATTTCACGCTTTGTTTTATTAAGGATTGGCTCCGTCAGGATGCTGTATTCTGCCTGGAGGGATGCTTAAACATGGCAGCATCCCTGCGGGGAAGCAGGTAGAAAGACTGACAAGCTGACAGGAAATCAGATGCACTCTGCACACTTAGCCTTCATTAAATATTACATCATGCTGGCACATTCAGTACCAAAGCAGCCTTTTTGACTTGAACATTCCTTTTTCATCTGATATTTTTGGTCTTTAGACTCAAATTTTAGCTGTATTTTCTATTTATTGGCTATGTAATCAAAAATAGGAATTTCACTGCAAAAACACAAAATCTACGTAATTTTGGTCTAAATTCCAGTGAAAATATCTCAGTACACTGGAAATAAGACAAAACTAACTTATGTAGAAACTCGTTTTAAATTGATTTCTTAATATTACTGACAAGAAATTTTTCCATGTTAAAAGTGAAAAAATCTGCAGTGGAACTAAAATGTTTTTATCAAATAATCTCTTTGATAAATTACTTATTATTAAGTTATTTTTGTCTCATTTCAAGCTTATTAAGGTATTTGCACCAGAACCTATAAATACTTTTTGTGTTTCGAGAGTTTCATAGATTTGTCTCTGCACAGTTCTGCATTATGTCCGATTATTTCCTCCTGTCCGGCATCCTTCTCGTAGGTTTGAAGCTGTGTTTAGGTCCGTCGCCGTGGTGATAACCCAGTTTGGGTGAAGCTTCAGCTGCCAATCTCAAAATGAATCAATGATTTCAAAGCTCATTCCCTGAGGCAACAGAACAAGCCCAGATCACCTCCCCTCCACCACCGTGCTGTGCAGGTTTCATAAGAGTCGGATTTTATGTTTGTTGTCATCAGTTTCTGCTTTGCTCTAATTTATCTTATTGGACATTTTTTTGTAATTATTGTAGTTTATTCAAATGCAACTCTGCAAACCTACATTATGCTTTTATGTTCTGTTAAAAACAACCTGGAAAACTTTCTGAACACAACCCTCAGGCTTTATCTAAATGTCTGGGGACGAATCTTGACGGGACCTTTGAAGTTTTTGTTCTTCGATTTGGGTTTTAACAGCTTCTAAAAACAGACCTAAAAAAAAAAAATAAAACTCACCCAGCTGGTTTTGGGCAATAAGTTAATGTCGTTAGGTTTTTGGAAAATGAGGCGTTTCAAAAACCTCCTGATTGTTAAGTCACATTTCACAGGCATGCTCCGTTACCTAGCAACCAAAGCTGAGCTCCAGCACGTTTGGTCAGCTGGTTTTACCACAGTGTTTTCAATGGCTGCTGGAAAAGACAAGTGTTTTATTATTGACTTATTATTAAGAAACCACTTGCTGCTTTCTTGTCGGCTGTGCAGGAAGCCCCATTTCTGCTTTTCTCACTTGAGTTTTGCATCTCACCAGAATGAGGAACGTTCTCATTGAGTTTTCAAATTCAATACAAAAGTACTTTATTGACGAATAAACATTTATTGATCCCAAAGGGAAAATAAATGTTATTGTGACTCATTAATTCAAAACCTTCAAAGAGTTATTGTAGATAGTAATGGCTATCTCAATAAACTTATAAACTTTTATAGTTTATAATTAATAAGTAATGTTCTCCTGAGAACAAGTTTATTTCCAAGCTCTGGTGAGTAAACCCTTCTAATCTGCACTTATTCTTATTTTGAAGTTTTCATTTTATTTTATTTCTTATTTTTTTTACATTTGTGTGAATAAATGTGCTTCCATTTTCCTGGTCACACTAATAGAAGCAGCTGGGTGTACTTAGTTATTCCCTAAAATATCTGTGTTTGATCACATTTACAGTAGGGCCGAATCGCCATGAAAGCCTCGTCACCGTTTCCTCTGAGTGACTGCGACGCTCATTAGTCGTACATCGGTTCCAGCTTTGCGGAGACCTGCTGGCCGCCGATTATCTCTGCCAGGGTGACATTACTGAGACAGAGGGTGGCTCGGATCGCTGCAGTCCTGGGACTCGGCCGTAAACGCCGTGTAAAAATCCTGTCATTTTTTTTCCAAATGAAAGCTTTGACCTCTGTTCTAGCAGCTAACGATGGAGACGACCTTCACAGCATTTTGTGTTTCTGAAGCCATGAGAGGGAGGCTCTCCAGAGTGCTGTGATTAGCAGAGAGGTGACTGCTTAGATTGGAGCTCAGGGCATTTAACAACAACAAACTACAATGCAAAAACACTAAACCTTACAGTATTTTAGGTGTAGTTTCTACTGGAAATATCTTAGTACACATGAAACTTTTATGGGAGCTTGTTTTGAATCAATAAAACCCTAATATTGATGAAAAGTACTAGTTCGATTGGTAGATTATGTCACTTTTAACATTGAAATTGATGGAAGTTGATCAAGCATGCTGGAACCCAGCTTGAGTTGCTTGGTAACGGGTGGAGTTCCACTGTGGTTGCTAGGTAACGAACAGTGCCTGCTGATCACATTCCGCAGGTTTTTGAAATGGCTCGTTTTCAGGCCACCAACAAATGATGAACTTATTGTCAAACAAAACAGCTGGGTGGTGTTTTTTTAAAGTGCTTTGGCTGTTTTTAGAAATGGAAGTATAAAAACTTAAGCATGTCTCCTTTAAGCACCACTTCTTAGGTTTTCTGTGTGTTGAAGTTGGGAGCCCAGCAGTTCCCACGTCCAGCCAGCTGTTAACCGTATCCTGTCAGCTCAACTGTGAGCTCAGGGTGACTTTCCCTCCGCCCCTCGCAGCCGCCATGATGCCTTCAGGTTCCGGGGATGAACGAACGCGGGATAAAGAGCGAAGCGAGGAAGGCAGTGATGAATGTCAGCAGGTA
Source organism: Poeciliopsis turrubarensis (assembly GCA_010277015.1). Classification (NCBI taxonomy): domain Eukaryota; kingdom Metazoa; phylum Chordata; class Actinopteri; order Cyprinodontiformes; family Poeciliidae; genus Poeciliopsis; species Poeciliopsis turrubarensis. The sequence continues at coordinate 1,555,997 of VMRN01000022.1, forward strand.
CAGGCAGGCAGATGGGCCCTGGGGACCCCCGGCCAGTCCCTGTGGAGCTGCAGGCAGCCAAGTTCAGCATGAACCGCCCGGCACGGCGTCAGCACTTTGGGGGAGAAACTGGGAAAAGTGCTGAGGCAGGCAACTGCATGGGGAGATGAGGTGAAGTGGTGAAAATTTAACCACCCTGATGAAAGTTTAAGTGCACATGTTAAACAGGAGGTGACTGCATGGGACACTTTCACACAGTTTCTTCTGAATGACTCCAGACTGCGCTGCAGACCCTGATTTTACCTGACACCGCACTAACCCTGGCAAAAGTAACATCCTACCCTGCTCCTAGTTTCTGCTTCCTCATAATTGGCGGTGAGGAAGCTGTTTGGTTTCAAGGACATCGGCAGCGTTTCTCTGCACTGCAGTCTGGCCGATAAATATGCCAGAGCCTCACATGAAGGAACTGAAAACCAGGGAAAGACACAAACCGATGTCTGCAGAGCTCGGCTGCAACTAGTTACATTTACGTTTTGGAAAAATAATTCTGTTGGTTGTATTTTTATTATGAATCATCACAACACTTAAAATACTAACTGATTGATGTTTTGTTCCATGATGGCGTTTTAGGGCCTTGCAGATAGAAAAAAAATAAGTAAATTTTCACTAAAAATTATCAGAAATTTTCCTCAAAAAAAAAAACAAAGAAATGTCTGAGTTTGAAAAGTTGAAAATTTGCGAGAAAAAAATTCAGAAATTATCAAATTAATCTCAGAAATTAAAATAAATAAATAAATAAATAAACTGCAAATACCTCAGTTTTACTGACAATCAGAAAATTCCCCGTTTTATTTTCAAATTAATTTGGAAACTTGAAAACAAACCCATTTCTTTTGCCTAATCATGTTATTTTGTAGCTGTTATTTATATTAATTATTTTCATTTTGATCTTTAAAATACCAAAATCTTCGTATGAGAAATACCCAAAAAATATATTCTACTGAAAACATTTCAAAATTATTTGCAATAAGTGCAACTGCAATCATCGTTAGTACAAATATTCGGATGCAGGTTCTGAAACACAAACTCTTGATGAAGTGGTTCTGGTCCTGGAAACGAGCATCTGGTGCAGAACCGTTCAGAACCACAGAGACGTGAGAGCGCTGGTTACATAAGGCTCGCTGTGGGGAAACACACTCACTTCACAGTGTTGATGGAGTCTTTCACAGACCTGATAGGGTGTTGATTAGGATGTACTTTCCCACAAAGATCCAGCGTGGAAGTAGATCCTACCGGGCTTTTCTGCCTCCGATCATCGCTCCTTTCTTTGACTATTCCTTCTGACTGAGCTCTGAATCAACTGGCTCCAATTTCTCTTTTTGTATTTCAATCACTAGCTGTGTTTCTGTTGGCCATATAATTGCACAATTTAACTTTTCTATAATAAATTGTGATGATGCAAAAACGTGTTTAAATTGCAGTTTTGTGAAGTAAACCAATTTTGAAATGGTGATTAAAACAACACCTCGTCCTGGCGCCAGAGCGTTTCACCAAAAATTATGAGTTTTTTCAGAATTGGCTTGTTTCCATTGAGCAAATTTATTTCAGTTGTGCAACTGTATGGTAAAGGGAAATGCAGCTGGTGTTCTGCTAATGCCTATCAAACACACTTTTGCAATTGCTGATTTTCCATCAAATAAGAAAAACTATTGAATTCAAAAGGAAATATATTTATTCATGGAATAAATCAGTAAAAATATTTGTCTCACCACCATCCTCCAACTACTTCCTGTTGTCGTTTTCCTGTTCTTCGTTCCACCAGAGGCAACATCTGGTTGTTAATGTGATATGAAAAAACTTTTTCCATTAACAGTTTTGCAAAATAAACCAACTTTGATACGGCCAAAAATCCACCTCATCCTGGCTCCAACGTTCTTTGCCGTGTTTATATTAAGCAAATTTATTTTCAAAATGCTAAGTTGGGTGATTATGTGTCAACGGAAGCACGGCTGTTGAAGTTTAGAGAACTTTTGTAATGGCAGCTGCTTTTGTCCTCCTGCCTCCTCCAGGTGCGGTGCGAGCCTCTAGCATCTTCCCCATCCTCAGCGTTATCCTACTATTCATGGGAGGCCTGTGCATAGCTGCCAGTGAGTTCTACAAGTCACGCCACAACATCATCCTCAGTGCAGGGATCTTCTTTGTGTCTGCAGGTGAGTCAAGCAGCAGCAAAGTGAGGCACGGTGGACGAGAGACTCTGATTTTTGTACTGAAGCTTTAAACCATTTCATCTTTTGCATTGTTTTTTTTTTTATCTTGTTGCTAGGCTAAACGTCACCCTTTGGGAGTCATCTCTAAAAATATGGTGTCCCTGACACACTTTCCTTTTTATCCATCAACATTTAACATGTCAAAATATTCTCTATGATTAAACCTAATAAATTGAAGAATTCATTCTGCTCTTGGCTTGACATTGAACATTTGATTAGAAAATAACTCTGTAAAAACAACATTTTATGATGTCCCAAGGTGTAGTTTCTAGAGCAAATATGTTAGTACATTTGAAATAAGACAAAACAAACTTACAAGAAACTACAGAAAGACCTATGAGATTTATATTAGGGTTATGAAAAAGTACTAGTTCCACCGGCAGATTATTGCACTTATGCCACAAGACATTGTTCCACATCTTAAGTGTCAGTGGATCTAGTATTTTTTCATCAATATTAAAGAATCATTTAAACAAGCTCCTGTTGGTTGGTTGGTTGGTTGGTTGGTTGGTTGGTTGGTTGGTTGGTGGGTGGGTTGGTTGGTTGGTTGGTTGGTTGGTTGGTTGGTTGGTTGGTTGGTTGGTTGGTTGGTGGGTTGGTTGGTTGGTTGGTTGGTTGGTTGGTTGGTTGGTGGGTTGGTTGGTTGGTGGGTTGGTTGGTTGGTTGGTTGGTTGATTGGTTGGTTGGTTGGTTGGTTGGTTGGTTGGTTGGTTGGTTGGTTGGTTGGTTGGTTGGTTGGTTGGTTGGTGGGTACTCTGTTGCTGTTGTTTCAAGTGTACTATTTGCACTAGAAATTAGACCAAAAATACGTGGTGACATTTGTATATTTTTCTAGTATTTAAGCTAAAAAGTCTTCAATCTAACCAATTGCCACTTGTTTTCAGCTGACACTTTCTCTTTTCTGTTTCTTTCCCTTTTTTTTCTAATCTACTCATGACTGACGATGATCCTGCAACGTCCTGCCAGGTCTGAGCAACATTATCGGGATCATCGTGTACATATCAGCCAATGCGGGGGACCCTTCAAAAAGCGACTCAAAGAAGAACAGCTATTCATACGGCTGGTCCTTCTACTTTAGTGCCCTTTCCTTTATAATTGCTGAGATGGTTGGCGTCTTGGCCGTGCACATGTTCATCGACCGCCATCGACAGCTGCGAATAGGGGCGCGCGCCGCCGACTACCTCCAAGGCTCGGCCATAACACGGATCCCCAGCTACCGCTACCGCTACCGGCGCCGCTCGCGCTCCTCTTCCCGCTCCACAGATCCGTCGCATTCCCGCGACGCCTCGCCCGTGGGCCTCAAGGGCTTCAGCACGCTGCCGTCCACGGAGATCTCCATGTACACGCTCCCCCGGGACACCCTCAAGTCGTCTGGCACGCCCACGGCCACCTACAACTCCGAGAGGGACCACAACTTCCTCCAGGTCCACAACTGCATCCAGAAGGACCTGAAAGACTCGAGCCACACCAACACAGCGAACCGCCGCACCACGCCGGTATGAGAGTCCGAACAGGCCCGGCGACCCTGGAGATACGGGAAAGCCCTGTGTGCGCGGTATGCCCCCCCCGGAGAAGTTGGATTTCCATGTTTATAGACATTTTGTTTAGGTTTTTGTTTATTTTTGTTGAAATGCATGACTTCCATAGCCATTGTTGAGAGAGTTTCAACTGGACTTGTCCCGAGTAAGTGAAGATCTGTCATACTTTTGGACAGGTTTGTTTTATTTTATTTATTTATTTTTTTTTGACGATTCGGGGAACCAAAAATCGGGTGGGAAGGGCGGGGCATCTACGAGATAATCAGTTCCATGATTTCATTGCCCTTGAGTTCGTTTGGAGCCAAAGGTCAAGCTCCCCCTCAGCCAGCTTACCGCTTAGCTACATGCGCCCTTTTTTATATTTATTGACTCATCTGTTAATTTTTTTGCATTAAAACTGTGAATTGTTACAGCTTGGGATTCAGTAAGAAGTACCCCAATCTGTAATCTCTAACAAAGGTACTATATATATATATAAATATATGTATTACTTTTATAAATAAATTATTACGTTAATAATCAAGCGATAACAGACTTTACCGAAGCAAAAAACAAAAAAAAAGTGAAAAAAATTCAACCAAGTGCTGTTGATAATACAAGTAAAGACTTTTCTATCTCTTCATTTGAAGGTCAAGAACAAGCGAAGGTCCTTTAGGTACCAGAAGCAGACGCAGGCATTCAACAGTAGAGTATTATATATTCTTTTAATAGAACCTTCTCGTCTTTTTCTCCGTCTCTGTTCTCTTTCTTTTTCGGGGGGCGTTGGTGTTAGACCTCCAACCCCTATCAGAAAGAGCCAAGAAAATGAGTCAATAGCTGTGTTTCCACTGACCATACAATAGCACAATTTGAATTAGAAATAAATACGCAATTTTGAAAAAACACATTCAAAAACGTTTTTGCACTACGATGATGTGTTTTTTTCCAGGGATATAAAATTGTTTTATTTTGAAAAACTGCAATAGAAACATATTTTTGCATCACACAAGTCACGTGATCAACAACTGGATGTTACTACTGGCAAAAACCACAAAGAAGACGAAGACAGGAAGTAGATGGAAGATGATGAGGCGGCATATTTTATAATGACTTATTGTGTGAATAAACTTATTTACATGTAATTTTAATTGCATTTCCTCGTTAATGGAAATAGCACATTGGCAAAATTGCATTGTTGTTTTTTTTACATCAGTGGAATACTGAAAGTTTTTCGCACACTAGTAATAGAAATTGACATAAAACTGCACAAATTGGAATTACGAAGATAAACAGCTGTCATGTTAATTGTGTTTTGTAGAAACACAGCAATTTTTTGACATTTGCAAAATATTGACAGATATTCCGTTTGTAATGGAAACGCAGCTACCGACTCCAAAACACGACTTCTGCAAAACGAAAAGGAAGGAGCAGAGGGGAAGAAAAAGAAGAGGACGCCAGACATAAAAACAAAAACAAGTTTAATATGAATAGAACAAGAAAAGCTAAGAGACTCACAATTTCAGAAATTAATTGCATGCTATAAAATTACAGCAAATTTGCTCTTGAGAAACTTAAGTTTTAAAGGTTAATCATTATAAGGGGAAAAAAGCAAAGACGCTAGTGTTTAAAGTATTAATCTTTTCATGTGTGGTTTTATTATAATTAATTTTTTATTACTATTATTTAGCGTATTTTTTCTCATTCCATTTGTCAAACAAGCCAAACAATTTACATTGAACAAAACGGCTTTTTTAAAACAGTTTGGTTGATTTCTTTATAAATATATAAATAAAAGTATGTATGTATTTTTGTTTAATTTTTAAAACTCACACAGCCTTAGTCATTTCTTTGTTTTTGTTCATTTTTAATGTGCTGTTCAAATTGAAAATGAAATCTTTAAAAGGTGCCAAAAACCGAATGATCCTATACTTGGATGCATCAAGTCCTGATGAATAAAAAAAACGAACCCAAGGGGGAACAAATCATCACGTTTCTCTGCGTGTCTCTTACACACTTCACCAAACAACACCTCCGTTTCTCTCAGCTTTAACTGCTAACTGTCTGTCGATTCTTCAAATCTTCAAATCATGCTCCTGCATTAGTATTTATGAAAATCAGATATAAAACCATTTCTGCTCCTTTTTATTTTTGGCCACTGACCTCTGTCGAGGTCAGTGATTGTTGAGGTCACAACAACGTTTGTTGTGAGACGAATATCTAAACGTGTTTTCTTGTTGACATTTAATGCATGAAATTTGGGATCCAGCAAGAGCAAAACTACAAATGAAAAATATACAATACATAAAATATTCTTTTTAAAAGGGACTGATTAAGTTAAATTTACATTTTAAACGTTTTCATGCTTCCATTTGCATTTCCACTGATTCTAAAAAAAATCCAAACTGCTTAAAAAACACAACCAGTTTTTGGCAATAAGTTTCAAACACCTCAATGGAAACTCTTCTGTTACCTGGCAACCCCCGCAGAGTTCTGTCCCGTTACCTAGCAACACAAGTGAAGCTCCATTTAGTCAGCTGGTTTCACTGCTCTATGGGCTGGAAAAGTCAAGTGTTTTGTTGTTGACTTACCATCCAGAAACCACTTTCTGTATTCTTGTTGGGTGTGCAGAAGGCCACAATTCTGCTTTTCAAAGAGGTATGGTTGTATAATTGCACACCTGTTTGTGCAATTTTCATATTTTCATGTGAGAATGTAAAGTTTGAGTTGGGGGGGCGCGTGGACAGGAGCAGCTCATTTGGATTTAAAGTGACAGAACGGAGCAGGCTAAAATCTCCCTTTTTAAGAATGATTTTGTGCAAAACTATGTTTCGTATCACGCATAGATCAATCCTAACCTATTCAAGGAAGCATTATAGGTCACCTATGCTAAATGAGGCCTGCAGAATCTGATTTGGACATCTGAGGATTAAACAGCCTGACCTTGGAGAAAATCTGCTGCGATGTTCACTCCAGGCAACTGTCTTCTTCTTTTCTTTTCTTTTTTTACAGTCTTCTCGCCGTACAGTGAAAAACTTGAAATAATTTGCTTCTCTAAGGTCATTTCTAATCTTTTTCCACCTTGACAGTGTAGTAAGAGTCGAACTGCCCAATCTTCTGCTTTTACAGAACTGATACACATCAGTTAATAAACTGTATTTAATCTACTTCCTGTCTTAAATCCTGTGGCAGCAGTAAGGCTGTGCTTAGTTTAATAAAACATAACATTATGGAATCTGCTGCATGTTTTTATACAGTTAGGGATAAAATTAAACAATTTTAGAACCTGGTAAAATCAAGATCAGTTTTATCATGTCCAGTCTGATAATCCCAGAGCGTAACATGGTTCTTTTTAACATGATTGTAATTTAAAGAGCAGAAGCCGTAGTATCAATGTTTACAAAATAAATCCGACATTTTATTACGGAGCCCCCTAGGGGACATGGAGATTTTTTTTTTCTTTTGCGTCCCCTCGCAATACTTTTGCGTCCCCTCGCAAAACTTTGCGTCCCCTCGCAAAACTTTTGCGTCCCCTCGCAATACTTTTGCGTCCCCTCGCAAAACTTTTGCGTTCCCTCGCAATACTTTTGCGTCCCCTCGCAAAACTTTTGCGTCCCCTCGCAATACTTTTGCGTCCCCTCGCAAAATGCCAAAGGTTTGAGACAGCGTTCCGGAACAAGACGAAGACGACAATGGAGCAGACAGTACGACTGTCGGCGAATTAAGCGTAATGCCAGTTGTAATACGCGTTCAGTGCCAGTGGAAATACAACGCCAGTAGAAGTCAGGAAATTCACGTTCAATATCACTTTGTTCAACCCACCAGTTATCTGTACATGCTGCAACTAGGTCTTTTAGTACCTCACTTCTGTTTCCAGATAATTTTACTGGGTCTGGAAAGTAATTTTCTTTTCTGCGAACGGTTGTTTTTTTCCCGAACCACCAGGTGCAGACAGTACGACTGTCTGCTCCATTGTCGTCTTCGTCTTGTTCCAGAACGCTGTCTCAAACTTTTGCATTTTGCGAGGGGACGCAAAAGTATTGCGAGGGGACGCAAAAGTTTTGCGAGGGGACGCAAAAGAAAAAAAATTCCCCATGTCCCCTCGGGGGCTCCGTATTTAATCACTTTATGAGGAATAAATTAAATATTTTTAGACACAAGAATAAGTTCTGTGTATTTAGTCATATGAAATTTGAATAAGAAGTGTCCTACTTTATTCTTTTAGACATATGACAAAGTCATTCATTAATGGTAAAAATGACTAGCAGCGTTCTATGACGCCAAAATACAAAGGAGTAATGTAACCTGACACGCTATTGGCTGGCGTTTGCAAAGCAGCCAATCCAGGAACGCCGTTGTTTCCTTGGCACTGATTGGCTGAAATCCCCAAAGGCGGAAATAGGGACAACTAAGCCAACGAGGATATTAGCTTGGCTTCTCCGATAGCGCTAACGGTTTCCACTGTAACTATTAATTCATATTACGGTGTATTCGGTGTTTGAACTATTAAAATAGGTAGTTACAAGTGTTTTAGATTGTTTTAATTGTTCGCGGGCGGCTGGGGAAACTAAAACCTGTAAATGCCAGGTTTTATTACTGTGAACCAAATTCGATTCATGTGTAAAACATTGAAGTTGAATAAAAAAAATAAGCTAAAATCCTGATTTTAGCTCATTTCCATAAAATCCTAAGGAGGAGAAGTGCTCTCTCACTGCACTGTATTGACTGTACTATGTCATAAAAATGACTAATTTATTAATACATTTTCAAGTACAAAGTTCACCAGAATAATTAGCAAGCACTGGTACTGAAATAATAAGTAGCTGCAAATCATGTGGAAACATCTGACCTCATTTTACCACCTTTTGGGAATTATTTAGTGGTTTGCATTGCTTTTGGTTGTTTCCAATGTATTTTTACATTATTTTTTAGTGTTTTGCATCTATTTCTGTTGTTTTTATTTGTGCCTTTTAACTAAATAGATTTTTTTTAGCATTTTATTAGGTTTTCTTTTTTATTTATCTTGGTTCTACATCATGCCAGAAACAATAAAGCATCTTAAAAGGAGCGATATAATTTGACAATAATGTGGTGCACATGCAGAATGCTAAACCTTATAGAGCACACCTGACTTATAATTTAAAGACTTACAAACATATAACCTTTTTGTGCAGTTTACCGATGTAGCAGCCTATTGTCAAAGTTAGTGCAGTCAGATAGGAAACCATGATTTTAATCCTGTAGAAGGACAGAGTAAATGAATTTAGACAGAAATTAGAAAAAAGCAAGTTAGCTCTAAAAAATATTGGCATCAGCGCTCCCATAAAAATAAAAGCTGACTTGACAGATGTAAAGCCTTGTGTGCTCTGCAGAAATCATGGCCTCAGCCTGCTGTTGTAAAATGGTGATAACACATTGTAAAGGACCACTGGGAGCTGTAATCCAAAAATATCAGAGCTAGCCATCAAATATCTGAGTTTACTGCATGTGGACAGTGAGAATGTTTGTTTTATGCTGCAGAGAAGCTTCAGAAAAGGCCGTTTTTGAGTCCTAATGCCATAACTTTGAAAAAGAAACACTGGATTCTAGGAGGATTTTTTTTCCTACTAGAGGTTTTTCTGCAACGTTTTTCTACTCCGCTGAAAGGATTGCTTTCACTTCCTGACGTCCGGCTCTGAGTTCTCACATACCGTATGATACTGAACCTGATACACAGTCAGACTAAAATCGGTTTGTGGATCAGGTTTAAGTGTTTGGAGTTAGGAGAGTTGATACCTGAGAAATATAGAAACACTTTTATTCACTCAGCATTGGGATGAATGGCTCACAAGGTTTGTGTTTGGATTATCTGTCTAAACAGTTTATTTTTGTTTTAAGCATAAAAACATAAAAAGGGGGGAGAAAGAGGAGAGAATTGAAAAATGCTTTCCACCACCAATTTTTGTTTTTGCTATATTTTTGCTTAATATATACTTATATTCTGTTTTCTATAATCTATATTTTTTCTACATATTTTATATGTGCATGTAAATATGTACATATATTTTTAAGTTCATTGACTGTGGCCTTCCCTGCTCCCACTCTGGGGCTGCATGTTTAGAGATTAAGTTAGCAAAAAAATGGCGTATCTGACATTGTTTTAAGTCTGAAACATGTAATTTTATCTTAAATATATAAAAATAAAGAACCAGAATTAGTGAAAAGGTTCTAAAATTTCCCAATCTGAGCTTTAGTTAACCTCGTTTTTCTCCTCCTCTTCCTCCCTTTCCGTTCTTCCTGCTGTGGCGATCAAAGCGTGCAGTGCTGCGCGATCAGGGCCACGCAGGAAGAGATACTGCTGAGAACATTTAGAGCAAACACGGTGGCGTTTTCTCACTGTCCGGCTTTTCTGTCGCCTGCGGCGCTGTGGCGTTGCATAACCTCACATCAAACCTAACGTTGCCCTTTCTGTGACCTCACTGGACTAAACGCTCAGAGATGCAGGCGCAAATGAGCTATGAAAAAATATGTTACACACAGTGAGAAGAAAACTATAAATCATGAAGAGGCACAGAAAATACATGGAAGAAAGTGCAAGAGGAAAGATGCAAAACAAACACTTTTATGACACGTGGTGTTGGCAGCATTATGCTGTGGGGAGAGTAAATGGGCCGAGGACTGCGGGAAAAAAGAAAGAGGGCAATCCAGGAAGAAAATCTTTTAGAGAGTGAAAAGACATGAGGTGAGGGTGAAGGTTCTCCTTCCACTAAACTTAGAGTCAGCGATAAAACAAAATGGAAGGCTTTCCATAAATTATATGTTTTTCTCTGATTACATATAAGTATGTTTTAATTTTTTGTTTTCACTTTTTCATTTGGTTTGGTTCTCTTTCACACTGCCCTGAGTCAACTGAACCAAACTTACTGAAACAACTGTTCCCCTCCTCGCCTGTGGGGGCGCTGCACCAAGAATCAATGAAGGGAATGACTGAAAAACCTCTGAGAGCAACTTCCTTCTTCATAAAATGTTAACAAAAATGGAGTGCCGTCAGATTTGTTGTTGGCAAAAGACTACAAGTCATTTCTCCCGCTAGCGCTAGGCTAATGTATTTGTTTTAGTTGCATTTACCCAGAATGCCCTGCGCTGTAGTCCACTTCCTGCTTTTGGAGCGGTCTGCTCGGCGTTCAGATATGCATTCGAACTGGACCAGTTCTCTTCAAACGGACCAAACTCAGGTTTGCAGGTCGACCAGAGTTTGATTGCACATTCACATCTCCCCAAAAGAACCGAACTTTCAGGAAAAAAAATTATTTAAAGCAAATTAAACATGACTGGTGTGAATGCACCCAACAAAGGAGTCAAGCTTCAGTTTTCTGTTTCTCACAGTGTAAAGTTTATATTTAGAATAAACCAAAGTCACTGCAGAGCCTGCTGGACTGATCTGGAAATAAAATTCAACTCAAAATACCTCAATTTATGTGCAAATGAGCAAAATATCTGTTCCCTGTCCTTCCTGTGAGTTTACATGAGCATGAAAAGTTGAGTCAAGATAATTTGAAGCCTTTAAATCCAGCTTTGAAAAGAGGACAGCTATTTAAAAAGAGAGAGAGATAAAGAGGAGGAATTAAAATAGTCTGGAGCTCACACACAGCTCTGCCGGATGTGTGAAGGAGAAGCAGCGAAGCGCTCTGCCCCCTGGTGGTGCGGCTGGAGCAGCGCAGGGAAGCTGCTGCTGCCTCCATCAGCTCAGGGAACGCTGTGTCCATGAACGGGGCTGGAATACTGATGCAGGGCTGCAGGAGCTGCAGTGGGGAAAGAAGAGCCTGCACTCACTGATGTCTGCAGCAGAGAACATCTGGTTCACCTGGGAGACGTTTGTGAAGTTACACGGTAAAAAACTAAAAAAACTGCAATATTTAGGTTTATTTAGCTTGTTATAGAGGAGAGGGAGATGGGTGTTTAAGTCGAGCAGCCAAAAATTGTGTTGAAGTAGCACCACTTCAACACATTTATACTCAAATCTGCTCCAGTACTGAGTAACTAATCAAATTATCAGCCACTGAATATTTAAAATGAACATAATCAGAGTGTCAAAATATAAAGTTAAATGGAAATGTTGGTATTTTGAGGACCAAAATGACAATAATTCATACGAGTAACAAAAAAATGACAAAATCAGGCAAAATAAATGTTTCCAAATTAGTTTCTTTCAATAAAAAACTGATTAAACTTTAACAGAAACTGTTTCTGTGTCTGGTGATTCTTTGGTTTAAACATGTTTGCTTTTCATTCAGTGGGTAGAAAATACAGAAATTAGGAGTAGCAATACTTCAAAATAAAATTACTCAAGTAAAACTAAAAAGTAGAGCGTAGTAAAAGTAAATTATTTCAACAACGTTGCTCTACTGAATGTAACCAGTTACTGCCCAACTCTGCATTTATAAATGTTCGAAACTAAATATTTAAATTACTAACAAACTAACATAGCTTCCATGTAATATTTCAGCTAAATGATCATTTCATTTCTGATCTGTCTGTAGTAACAGCCTCTGAGCTCATTCATGCCTTCATTTCTCAGATTGTAGTCAAAAGGTTTCGTCTCGTCGTTCCTGGTTTTCCGTTTGTGCCGTTTCAGCGGCGATGAAAGCAGAACTGATGGACAGCAGCCTCAGCAACCGTCGCATGTTTCCCGTGTCCTTGAGCTGTGATGCTTTCATTCAGCTGACGGCGGCGGACGGTAATTAAGCCGGAACTCCAACCCTCCACTTCAGCAGGTGATGAGGAGGCCTCTGAGGGCCACTTAGGTGTCCGGCTGAAAAGCCTCTCTGGAACTTTGCTGCATAATATTCAGCGCTCTTTGCAGAAATCTGGATTTACTGGGAGTTTTTTCAAGGTCCCACTCACCTCACATTAAGCCTTCAGCAGAGGCAGCTGAAGGACGACGTCTCGTTAAAGGATTAAAGGCGACCTACTGAGAAATTTTTTATGTTTTCATTTGGGTTTCAGATGCTTCTAAAAACAGACCCAGTGCTTCGAAACCACCCAGCCATTTTCTGGTAGTAAGATAAATGGAAAATAAGCTGTATGTAACGTCACAAATACATGCAGAGTATGGTCGCTACTTAGCAACCCCAGCAGAGTTCTGCCAGTTACCAAGCAATCCAAGCTGAGTTCCAGCAAGTTTGGTCAGCCGGTTTTACCTCCCTGTGCTCTGATCAATAGCTTCTGGAAAAGACACGTTTTGTTTTTGACTTTTGAAAGACAGAAATTTCCCTGTTTTATTTTTCTAGAAAATGTCTGAGATCATTCTCAAAATTTTAGTGTTTCTTTCTAGCAAATCTCTTTTCAAGCTCAGAAATTGGCTTGTTTTTTTCTAGAATATTTCTTAGACAAATCTCAAAATTGTGGGTTTTTCTATCTAATTTTGGACTTTTGAAACTCAAAATGTCAAGTTTTTTCTAGAAAATTTCTGAAGTTAATCTCTAAATTTTCTCTCATGTGGGGGAAAAATTCAACCTTTTTTTATCTAGAATGACCCAAATACAAGGAGCCAAGTGGGCTGTTTATGTTTAGATTAGGCGCTAAATCTGGTTTTAGAAAAGGGAACATAAGTCAGAAATTATCCTAATACAGAAACACCAACCTTAGTGTGTTTCTGTATTTGTGTGTGTGTGTGTGTGTGTGTGTGTGTGTGTGTGTGTCCCTGCAGAGGGACCTCCAGTCCAGAGCTGTGGTAGCAGCTGTTGTTAGTGGGACGGCAGCCAGGTAACGAGGGGACACGCTGGGCCAGCAGAGCGGAGGGCCAGGACTCTGGTTCGTGTGGATCAGGGTGTGAGTGAGCGCTCTGCATGCACACGCATGTCAGCGTGCTTTCTGGCACCGCGGACGTCCGGCTGGCACGGCGGCAGCGGCCGGGGAAGTGGCTGTGCGTCTGACAGGAGGGGACGACTTCAGACTCCGGACCGTTATCACACACGATCCGGCTCCTGCTCCAACAGAGGGGCAGGAAGAGGCGGTACTGTGTGTTTTCCAGCCACATAAAGCCATTTTATAGCACAATCAAGTAACTATGTTGCTTTAAGTTGTAATCAAACAAAAACCTTTACTTCCTGATTCAACACTTTGAAATTGGGCCTCTGTTTCTTTAAGAAGCTCCACCTTGAGGAAGTCATCAAAACATGACTCCTCTGTTGACTCTAATGATTTTACCAGCATTGCTCTGAGAAGTAGCTCCTATAATGAGCTCTACTGATGCACAGCTAATTGCTGCTGGCTAGTCTGAAGGAGCTGTCCACTAAGTCCACCCAGGGGTTTTAGCTGAATGCCATGGAGATTAAAGGTTTTCTCAAACAAGCATTGAAAGATTCAAAACACTCCAGGTGTGTTTTTGATGAGGGAATAACGTAATATGATGGAAAGATGAAAAATGTGAATTTCACCTAACAGTGTCGCTTTAAAGTTTCCATTTTACATATTTCATATTTAGAATGTAAAGAATAAATTAAATATTTGCCAATTTATTCTTTAAATGAACAAACATTTTTAAACCTTTGTAACTAATGATGAGAAACGGTCCAGTCAGAATTTTCTGAAAGCATTTATCGTTTTTTTTCTGCTGGATGTTTTGCAATCATTTACCATCACAGCCGTCTAATCGTGTTGCTCACAGCAGGAAGCATTTCGCTCCGCAGGTCAATCAGATGTCCTGCAGATGAAACTGGACGTGACGTGGGTCTCCCTCTCTGCAGCGCTGCATTAGTATTCCAGCTCCGTTCATGAACACAGCGTTCCAGCAGCAGCAGCGCTGCAGTTCCCGCATCGCGCCACCAGAGGGCGGCGTTTCACACAATGTCTAGGAGCTGGAGCGAAAAGGGGGAAAATGTGAATTTTATATGTAGAAGTGAGTGAAGTACAAAGAAATTGTAGTCAAGTAATTGTAGCGCTACTTCAACATATTTTTAAAAGTAGCCATTAAAGAAATTATTCCAGTACGAGTAATAAAGTGCTGAGTAACTAGTCAGGTAAAGTTTCTCAAATGTAATTGAGCAAATTAAACTAGTTACTACCCGACTCGTATCTGGTTTCAACTATAAATGTTTTTCAATCTCAGGCTTTTAATCAAAGGTTGGATGAAGCCGTTTGGATATCAAATGTTTTCCAAACCAAACTGAAATTCATGCAACCGCACAAATCCTCGTTTTCCTACCTCAAACCGATTCATTTAGGTTCCTGGTGTAGTTTAGAGCTGGAGTACTGTCTAAAATGTTTTACATTCAGATACTTCATGTTAGTAATACATGTGTAAATGCATGTATATTAATTTTTTTATATTGGGCCAGTCTCTCCTAACGGCTCAGAAACCATGTCGTCACAACATGGATTCTTGATTAAACCTTAAACAGTTTAGCCATCAAGTTGCTCCTATGAGTTCAGATGATGCAGTCCCACTTAGGTGTTTGCTAATTGCTGGCTAGTTTGAAGGAGCCAAGTGGGGGAGGAGCTACATCTCAAAGGCGGAGCCAAGTCCAACCATTCGTTTTGGTAGATGTAAAACAAAAGTAACAAATCATATTTAAATCATTAAAATGTTTTTTTTTTATTATTTTATTTTCTCTAACGGAATAAAAAAAACTAAAGGATTTAATTTTATGACGTGAAGCTAAAAATTTATTTTCTACAACACTGCCTCTTAAGACGTTTCAGGGCACCTCTGTTTGTGTACGCAGTTTTTATTAAGTTAAAAAGAAAACAAGTTGTTTTTCTTTCCAGATCTTTATTAAACTCTGCAGAACAGCAGTGACATTTCCTGTCGCCACAGCAGACGTTAAACCGTCTCCTCCTTGGCGATGCGGTCCTTCTTCAGAGGTCCCTGTGGAAAACAGAAAACAAACCCGGTCAGTTTCACGTCCACAAAACAGAACCCGGTCCGGGCTCAGAGCGGGCCGTGTTCCCAGAGAGTGAACAGGGAGCCGGCACAAGCAGGACCGGCTCCCCTGCCTCAATGGAGGTCACTGTGGCACTGGAATGGAACCCAGAGTTCACACTGGAGGCTGAACCAGGTTACGAACAGTGCAGAGCCAAGTTCAGCGAGGGCCGAGCGCGACTCACCATGAAGTTCTTCTTCTCCTCCACCGTCTGGAAGCGGCCGTGGCCGAACTTGGAGGTGGTGTCGATGAACTTGAGGTCGATTCTCTCCAGAGCGCGGCGGCTGGTCTGCACCAGCAGAGACTGAAGAAGAAGAAAACAGGTTTTAGTTTCAGGTGTTTCATCAATTCAACACCTGAGAGCTTTTAAAGACCGTTATGAATGAAGTTTTACACTTGTTGCACAAAAAAAACAAGCCGGTTTTGAGTTTCTAGTCATTTTAAAACATTCTGGTAAAACTGCATCTTATTCTGCTTATACAAATTATTTTGTAATCAAAAATTATCACCAGAGGAGCTTAATTCTGTCACATAACTCAGAAAAGATCAGAGAAAATATAAATTGTAGAAAATATCTTCAAAAGTGGCTTTTATTTCATTTTAGAAAAGAAAAAAAACAAAAAACATCTGAAATAATATGGGGGAAAAAGAAGGTTTTATTTTGAAGGCACATCACCTGGCCCAGCTAGCTAGGTTAAGTTAGCAGCAGTTAGCGATAGCCTCAACATTCAGCATTTAAATTTTATTTTTACATCTGCATCATTCTGATAATGACTATAATCTTGTATGAAATGTAAAAAAAAAAAGACCTTGTTATTACATTGACCTGAAATCAAAGTCCAAATTAATAAAAGCTGGAAAACTCGCTTGTAAAAAACAAGATGGCCGCCCAGGAATTACTCTGAACTATGAAAAAGTTTTAATTTCCCAAAAATTGACATCTTCAAAATCCAAACATTCAGTCAAACCTGGTTTACCACCAAGTCCAGTTTTCATAACTTCTTAAAATAAAACATTTCCTCCTCACCTTGCGCAGAGTCAGCACCCTCTTCTTGGTTCCTACGACGCAGCCCTTCACCATGACGAAGTCGTTGGTCACCTCTCCGTAGTGAACAAATCCGCCCTGAAACCAGAAAATAAACGGACTGAGAAACTTCACACTTTCAGACATTCTGATGAGAGGAAAGCGAGCGTCTCTTACCAGGGGATTGATGCTCTTGTTGGTCAGATCGTACTCTGTGGAGGCATTGTTCTTCACCAGCTTCCCATCCTTGGTGTGGTAGCCCTGGCCTATCTTGTAGATCTTCTTGTTGATCTCTGTTCGGTGGTGGTAGCCCTTCTGACCGGCGCGGGCGACGGAGAACGCCACACGGGCCGGATGCCAGGCGCCGATGCAGGCCACCTTACGCAGGCCGCGATGCGTTTTGCGGGGGAGCTTCTTGGTGTGCCAGCGGCTGGTGACGCCCTTGTAGCCGTGACCTTTGGTGACGCCGATGACGTCGATCATCTCATCCTGGGTGAAGACGGTATTGACCGCCACCGCCTGCTCCAGCTTCTCGCGGGCCCAGTCCACCTTGTCGGAGATGGTGCCGCCGTTCAGCTGCACCTCCATCAGGTGGGACTTCTTCTGCCTCAGAGGCAGCAGGCGCATCTGCACGGAAACGTAACGCGTTAGCATGAACTTCTTGAAACGCAGACAACCCGGTTCAACGCCGCATCGTCTCAGAAGGAAGGCAGCATGGAAGATCTCCTCATAAGAATCGGGCGCCATGCCTGACGCGGTTTCCGTGGTCTCATCACCGACAGGTAAGGGATTTTCTTTCAGAGTATTTAAGTATTTTTACTGGATTGGACGTCATGTCAACGTGCGCCGTTGCTAAGCATCGAGTTGGAAAACTTACAGAATTACACCAAGAATGTGAAAATGAACAATCATTAAAAGCTCCAACTTCCTGTTGTCGTTTCTGCCAGTAATAATATCTGGCTGTTGATCATGTGACTAATGTAATGAAAAACGTTTCCATTCTAGTTTCACAAATGTAAATTTACTGAAAAATCACCTGATATGTGAAAACATCCGGGCTAAAAACAGTTTTTTTCAATCTGATCACTTCAAATTGTGCAACTCCATCATTAATGGAAAAGTTGTCCACTAGCTGCAGCGGCTAACCGGCGCTGTCCAACCCAGTAACATACAGAGCAATGTTTCCTGCAGACCAACCTGTGTGTGAGCGATGACTCTGATGACCTGGCAGTACTTCTTCATGGCAGCAAAGTCTTTCTCCAGCTGCTTCTTGCCCTCGTCATCCTGCCATTTCTTGCAGTACTTGGTGAAGGCCTTCTTCTTGGATTTGTACCTGAGAGCACACCACAGGTTGGCACTGGCCCTTCATGACCCCTGCAGGGGTCAGCGGAGGGGCACGGTGCACAGCTCCCAAGCCCGATCAGACCAGGCTGGACAAACGTTTTGGCTCATGGCTCGGTTTCTAAGCAGCACTTTCCACCGGCCAGCGGAGCCCGGCGCTCATCGGGGCGCGCTGCACCCGAGCGGAGCTACCGAAGGATCGCCGCCAACGTTAGACTCGCTCAGCTTTGTCCCCACTGGCGACCAACATCTGCTTCAAACAAAGATGGCCGACTACAGACGGCGCTCACCAGTTCTTGTAGAAGCGGCGCTTGCATTCGTCGCTCATGTGCTCGGCGAAGATGGTCTTGAAGGAGCGCAGGCCGCGGGGCGTGTTGACGTAGCCGATGACCCCGACTACGATCATGGGCGGAGTCTCCACGATGGTCACGGCCTCCACCACTTCCTTCTTGTTGACCTCTGCGTTGAAATAAAAACACGTTACGCTCATCTCTTAACGCTGATTTCCGTATTTAACTGCGCTGACGGGATCGACTGCGCTCAGGACTCGACATTCAGCAAGGGGGATAAACCCGTTCTGTCCGCCCGTCGAGAGTCTCATCACAGGCAGAACTCTGGCGCTTTTAAACGCAATGAGAAACATTTCATCTAAAAACACAAAAATTAACGTTTCTGCAACAAATGCTTCCAGAAAAATTCATTTCACTATTTAAACATGACAGAACTTAAATCTGATGGGTGACAAAATGTCACAAAAATTACTGCAATATTAAGTTAAAGTCTCTCAATTTTTAAGTTTAGCTACAAACCTCATTTGTAAAGCTAGTAGAGAAAACCTCTGGTCATCAAGTCATAATTTAACCTTTGATTAAACACAAATATTTAAACTATAACCAACCAGAAGTGCAATTAAAAATAATTCAACATAAAAGTAGTGAGATGGTCGTTTTACTGTAGCATTCAGCAGGAAACCTTTTTAATGTTTGCCTCTTTGCTGATTTAGTGCCCTTAGGAGTAACGGTGCTTACTTGACCCGGGTCTGTCCACCTCCCGCACGATGTGCGTCATGCCGGCCTTGTAGCCCAGGAAGGCCGTCAGGTGAACCGGCTTGCTGGGGTCATCCTTCGGGAAGCTCTTGGCCTTACCGCGGTGACGGCGACTCCTTTTGCGGGGCAGGAAGCCCAGGGATCCGTGTCGCGGAGCCGAAAACTTACGGTGGGACTGTTGGGTAAAGGATAATTAGCTTTCTAAATTGTTAACATTATAAAGCTACATTTGTGGAAGTGGTGCGGGAAACCGGCTATCAGCATGCTATTAGCCATTAGCCTACATGCAACTAGTTTGAATTAACATCACATCAGCTTTCAATTCTTGACACACTGAAATGTTATTTTCCTTCATAAAATGAATCAAGCTAAATGCTCAGGGTTATTATTTGTTATAAAAGTAACGTTTCGGCCTTGTTCAAGAGGCCATGTTGGATCCAGAGCCTGCGGACTGTCTCCACATGCACGACAAAAAGTTGAACATTTCTACTAAATCTAGAAGAAATTTATGCAAAAATAAAATCAAACACCAACAGAAAGGCGTTCTGTGTGTTCTTATGTATGGAACTATGAGCGATGGATGAGATTAGTAACGGATTTATCAATGAAACACAATCAAAGGAACCCATCTCACCATTTTGTCTCCCGTCCGATTGAAAGAGGCCTGAAACGAGGCAAACTACGAATATATATCTCAGGAACTATCGCGGGAATCTGCGTGATTATTTTCTGAAAGTGTTACGCCTCTTAAAAAAACTTTCTACATGCAGCCACTTGGTGTCGCTGTTCTATTAGACGACAACCAAAACATCAGTTGTTCATTTTATTATAGATAGAAACGTTATTTCAGACTCAAGGTCCAAACAAAGCAAAAAGAACAAAATAAGAAACAACCACACAGAACACATATTCACAACCCTCCGAAAAAACATGTAATTACTATAACATACCATACCAACTTTATTTATAAAGCACTAAAGCACATATGTAAGTATGTAAATGTTTAATATGCAAATTAAACATTTACATACTTGTAAATTGTTTAATTTACAAGTATTTAAATTAAACAATTTACATACTTACATGGGCGCGTTAATATTTTAATATGTAAATTAAACATTTACATATTTTCTTTAAAGCATTCAAGTTGCACTTTTATTTGCTGTTTCTTACCCTACATAAACAACAAGCGTTTTTCTGGACTTGGTTTAATACAAAATCATAGTTTCCGACATTTAAACTATGTTTGGGGGTAAATTACACTCCAGTAGTACATTTTGTCACTTACAACAAAAAATTTATGTGTTGCCAGGAGTGAGGAAAATAATTTTATCCAAAAATAAATTCATGGATAGTTGTCAAAAGAAAAAATTCTTCACCTGAATTCAGTCTTTTTAATCTGATCAATATAAAATTTACTGCAATCTCAGAAGTCACTTTATGTAGAACAACCCGTTTGTAAAAGAATCTCACTATGCCTGGCATTTTAGTTTAAAATATCTTTTTTGTTTCTGTTTATCTTACATTATTTTCTGAGACATTGAACGTTGGATTTTCATTACAATCCAAAATCACCAAAGTTAGAATAAATAACTTTGGTTATTTATGGCTTCTTTACCACTCTATATGTATTGAATAAGAGTTTGACTCAATTACTAAAATAAATTAATTTCTTGATAATATTTTAATTTAGAAGTAATGACTAACAGTTCGGGAGTCATGGAGGCATGTCTGAGTGGCTCATAACTCTGTAACTTTTAAAATAAAGTTACGCAACTCCAGTTCTTTAAGTGATATCAAATGTTTTAGTGTAGAATCAGAATCACAACTTTAAACTTTAAAAACTTTATTTCTCTGGTCAGATTGACAGTAAAACATGATTTTCTTCATCCAAACATACATTTGAATCAGTCATCACTTGTTTTACATGTAAACATTTTACTTGTAGTCTGCGCTGTCTGAGTCGGACTGGCCTGGGATTATGATGGGTTCAATGAAGTGAAGGATCTTGATTCGATTAGGATCCCAGACGCAATCCTCCTCCAGGCCGCTCTTCGTCATCCCACAGTTGGGCGGCACCCAGGCGGTGTCATACCCATGGTCATGCCAGGTCTTCTGCATTGGGTGGTACTGGCGATCAATTGCTTTCACTTTCCCCACATCGACCAGAACCACGATGACCACCTTATCCCGTTCAGGATGCTTAAGAGGATAGCGACTTGCTTTTTCCAGTTCTCTGCTGAGGTAGACCCCACGGCCAAGCATCCCATCTTCAGACTGACGGAAACCGTTCTGACGGATTAACTTAGCATTCTCCCTGGAGGTGCCATGATACATGAGGTAGGTTTGACCGTCTGCCGGCTGTGGAGTAACCAATCGAGATACTCCAAAAGGAAGGGTAAAGTCATCTTCAGCCCACTGTACTCTGCTCATGTTAGCGTCAGAATCCCTGCAGGAAAGGATGTGAAACATTTAAATCTATTCATGTAGTTTATCAAATCAAATTGTGAAGTCATTCCAGGAGAGTTTTCTACTCACTAGTTTTCTCAAACTCCATGACTGTTTCAGTTACTGCCCTGTTTTATAATAATAATGTTCTTAATTTTTTTTTTAAGTTTCATTTAAAGAGGCAGTATTATGTGTTTTTCAGTCACATAGTGCCATTTATTATCTTGAAATTAGGCCTGCATCACTTTAAAACTTCTACTCTTTCTGAAATTACACCTCCAGAAAGTCATCACAACATTATGACTCTGTTAACCCTTTGATAACAAGGAGCTCCTTCAACAAAACTCCTAATCAGTTGATTTTTGCTTCTCTTTAACCCAGTGAAACCCAGTGATCTTTAAAACACAATATCCAACTGAATTTTATCTTGATTAACAGTTGAAGCACAGATATTTCCAGTTAGAAATCAACCTTATTAGAGAAATTTTAAAGTTTGTGTCCTCCTGACTTACCTCTGTCTGTGTCAGGCTCAGAGTGCAGCCTGAACCTCACCTTTCCTCTTATAAAAACCTCCAGGAAGTCCAAACATGGACTTAGCTTGTTTAACTTTCATTTCTTCTCTACTGTATTTTCTAGGTGTGGTCAACCTAAGTGAAGTTTCACCTCTACCAACGGCTGAGTGGGTGAATCTGGATGTATCTGATGCGCAGCAGTAAAGAAGTTTATCTACAGTTAATAAAAACCAGCAGGCAGTAAATCCTGCAGATTTCTGTTTCATGTTTTGTGAATAACACTGGGGCCCCTGAGACAAAAAGGGCTGAGACATAAATCTTTTATATACAATTAAGTCTCTAGTCTTTGCATGTCATCTGTGGCCTCAAGTGCAGTTTCCGTGCCTCTGAGTCATAAACTTGTATTTTCTGCCAGGTCTGTTCTCAGTCTGCCTCCAGGTAAGCTGCTCCCAACTCGGCTCGCTTCTTGCTTCTTGCAGGCATTTCTCACAAAGCACACCTTCCGGAAACAGACAAAGAATCTTACAGTCCTGAATTATAATGATTAGTATTTATATGTGTCATTAATTTTATCCTATCAATGATGGAATTACATTATAATATGATGTGAAGCTTAAAAAAAATGTAGATTTTACAGAACAGTGCTCCTTTAACAGAAAACTGAGTGGAAGGAAGGAGTGTATTCTGAAAAGTTGCACCAGCAACAAGGAGAACGGCAGCCTGGAGAGGACTGCCGTTCAAGAATCTGGGAGCTTCCCAAAGAGTGAAGATCCGTTACACGCAGACGGATGCCACACCTGGGCTGAGCAGATCCAGAACTGGACTGATGGTGTGTAGTTCAATGTCTTGCTTTCAGCTGAAAGTAAATTCTGCATTTCATTTGGAAATCAAGGAACCCAAAGTGTGGAGGAAGAGAGGAGCAACACAGAATCATCCAAATTAAAGTTTCTACGGTCAGTGATGGTTCGAGTGGCCATCCATGTTCTCTCCTCGTTCTGGTCCACAGGATTTTCTAAAGTCCACAGTCAATTACCAGAACATTTTAGATCACTTCATGCTTCCCTCTGCTGACAAACCTGGATGCAGATGCTGGTCTTGTTTTGGGACTTGGTACCGACCCACACTGCCAAACAAGAGTTGGTCCAATGAACATTGTGGTACTGTTTGATTAGCCCAACCTGGCTTGATCAGAATCTCTAAACTGTTGAGATACTGAAATTTTGTAAGTAACAGAATTTTGGGTGTTTATTTTCTGAAAGACACAATTTTTAAATGATCAGAAATGAATCATTTTAACGGATGTAATTTACTGCACAGTAAATTAAAAACCTCCTAGAGGTGGTTAAGTTTCATTGCTCGCTGTAAATTAATGATGCCCTCCTGTTTAACATAAAACAGCTGCTTAGTTGTTAGCAGTTTCTTACTGTTTATAGTTTTGATGTTATATGTTGCTATATGAAGTACGTTTGACACACAAAAAAGACTTGAATCACCGAAAGTACATTCTACCACAGTGAAGCACGGTAGTGGCAGAACAATGCTGAGCAACCAGTCAAAATACTAGAAGATCAAAGTCAACTTCAGTCCACTTTACTGCTCATTTATCAACATAAAGTTTCTTTTTATTTTAATGTAAACAAGTAAAAAAAGACAAAAAACATTAAGAATAAGTGAACAGACAGAGACAAACTAAAATATACAAAAATTAGATGAAAGTCCAGTTGATAGATTTAGATAAATACAGACTAAGAGTCCCGAGAACTCCAGTTTACGAGGTTCAGGAGAACTGTGGTTTTACAACTTTGGATATGCAAAGCCAGGATCTTGAGAATTAAGCCTGAGGACAACAGCTACATGAAAATAGTCTCAATGTTTGGATTAGAGATTTGTGACTCTGTGTTGGCAGCTGTGTTTCTGTTTGCCCCTCTTATTCAAATAATTTGTAACCTAAGCAACGCCTCAAGGTAATAAATATGCAATTACAAGGGAGAACTGGTATGGAGGCAGAGACAACGCGGTGTCTCTCGGCAGCATTTGGAAATTTAACCGTCTTCCTGTGTCCTTATTAATATCTAAACAGAATGTCAGGTTATAGATCTGACACCAGTTTAGACATTTATTTATTCATGGTGCAGTGGATGAGTTTGTTTTATACGTTTCACAAACAAAAAAAGAGGTTGCTTCACAAAATAATACAAAATGTTCTGAAATGAAATAAAAAATAACCTATGCCACCCTAAGTGTTTTTATGAGTTTGTTCAGGAGTTAACTTCCAAAATGTCTGATTTTTACAGTAATTTTTCGAGCTGTAAATTAATGATGCCCTCCTGTTTAACATAAAACGGCTGCTTAGTTGTTAGCAGTTTCTTACTGTTTATAGTTTTGATGTTTTATGTTGCTATATGAAGTACGTTTGACACACAAAAAAGACTTGAATCACCGAAAGTACATTCTACTCTCAGTGAAGCACGGTAGTGGCAGAACAATGCTGACCAACCAGTCAAAGTACTAGAAAATCAAAGTCAACTTCAGTCCACTTTACTGCTCCCAGCAGAAAAGTAGGTATAAAAAAAAAGTAAAGCTAAAATGTATTTGTGTATTTTCTATTCAAATTGCCATGTGATTTAGCAATTTTCTAAAACTAATCCTCTTATTTCAATATTTTTTAATATTGTTGCTTCTATAAGAAAATACTTAAGTTTTATTTAGAAATCACAAACTGGTACAAGGCTGCCACCTGCTGGTGGTTTGCATCTCTTTGAAAAGAGAAACAATTTGTGGAATATTTAATGAGTATCATGTTAGATTAGACCAACAAACAAAAAACATCCACAGACGGAAACATGTTGGGGCAACGTCAGGATCCAGGGACACTTATCCTCAGAAAGGTCAGGGAAGCTGGTCGGTACGGACGGGAAGACGAACGGGTCGCCTTTAAATCGCATTTCCCCACTTATTTATTTCCCATAACTTACTTTTTATTAGCTATATTTACCAGACTGATATCACGATGACATATTTTGCAATATATTCTTTAGCCCTAATTAGATTTCTCTCATAATTAAATAAAACTGGAAAAAAGTCACTCATTCAACAAGAACCAGGTTGTAACATTTTAATACAATTTCTTATAAAACAGAAAACATTTACATTCTTCAACATTTTTTCATGTTCTGGTCCAGTGTCTAAAGTTTTCACTCACCAAGTTCTGAGAATCTCCTGAAAGATCTCAATGAGCTTCAATCTCTACCCACAGGTCTATGAAAAATAACTCAATCCGCATCCAAACATTTTTTTAAAGTCATCTACACAGCAGATAGTTGCAAAAATTGTCGTGTTTTACTGCAACAAGACAACAGAAAATGTGGTAAAGTATTTTATCTGGACCTCATGCTACAGTACGGATCAAGTTGCAGTCTTTGAGTTTGCGCTGCTGCCATGCACAGCGGGTGAGGGGTTCCGGTTCACAGATGGGTCCAAATGTCTAAACGTAAGCGCCAAACTTTTTCTTAACACTTTGTGTTATCAGGCATGCAGGAAGGTTGGAGGTGCATCTTTCATTTCCAGGCTAACCAGCGCCCCCTGCAGGCGGAGTTCATGGCGCCAGGCGCTGTCGGTCCAGGTTCACCTTTTGGAAGAAAGTCTTCCCGAACTCATAGCTGCTGATCATGACCGCGCAGGCCGGCGCCACTTTGATCACTCTGGGCAGAAAACCTAAACAAAAAACTGTTTTTTTAACTTCCTGGCAAAGAAAACAAGAGATTTTTATTTAAGATAAGCTGTGTGTACCTGCAAAGAGGCCTCTGTAGCCCAAATCAGTCCAGATCTCCTTCATGATGTGCCAAGTGGAAGAGGTTCCCTTTCTGGAACCTGGAAACAAACAGCAGCAGGTTCATTTTAAGTCTCTTTAAAACTTTAAATCTTTTTGAATACAGATAAAGAGCCAACCTCCCAGAGCGTCCATCTCTCCCAGTTGGATCTGCCGCCGAGTCTTGACCACGTCGAACGGCAGCGTCAGGACAGCAGCAACCTGAACACACACACACACACACACACACACACACACACACACACACACACACACAC
>VMRN01000022.1:1582126-1593571 GCA_010277015.1 Poeciliopsis turrubarensis
CACACACACACACACACACACACACACACACACACACACACACACACTGTAAAACTCAAACTTTTTTTTTTTTTAATTATGTTTCTCTCATGCACCTGAGAACAAAAACCAATTTTAACAAAAACATCCCCCAATTTCAATGATATTAGTTTAAGGTACAAAATATAAGCCAATTTTATTTTGATTACACAAACCAATAAGTTATTGGGCCATAAAAAATAATTATTACTTTTATACAATCCAAACTAATCATGTTCAACTCAAAATTAAATGCTTAAAAGTAATAAGAAAGTTAATTAAAAATAAATTCTTGCACAATTTTCTATTATTTAGCAAATATAAATAATTTTGGTTATTCTAACTAACCAAAAATAAGTTAAGTTTAGTCAGATTTAACTATAGACAGTGAGGAAAAAATCTAATCTTTTTATTAAGTGTTTGAAAATACTTAGTTTAAACTGTAAATGGCATTTAATCAAACATTATATTACACTTTACTACAAAACAGTGCAGTTTGAATATCAAACACTTTCCAGTTTGTGATAAATAAATCACAAACTTTCTAAACCTTGAAAACATGTGATTCAATTCAAGCACTTTCAAGGATTTCAAGCACCTTTATGAAAACTGCATGCATACGCAGAATGAAATCAAGATAAGATGGACAGACGCAGCGCGGAAATAAATTTTGTTCAAAGTCAAACTTTCTTTTCCCAAAAGTCAAATTAAATTCTGTTATTTTCCGACTGTCAGCGTTTAGGAGACATTGAAGCCGGTATCTGCTGTAGATTCTGTCATTAGTGCGACTGAAGACTCACAGCTCCAGAAACGGCTCCAGCAGTGAAGCTGATGGAGAAGTTGGCCGTCGGCGTTGCGTACTGCTCACACAGCTGGGCCTTCACCAGTTCGTAGTTAAACCAGTACAAAGCTGCAACAACAACAACACAAACAGCACTAAAACAAAGACCTGGTATCTCTGAGCTCCACCTGCAACAATAAATCTATTAATCACATGATAAGTTAGAAAAAACTCAATCATTTCCATTTGCATGATTTGCTGTTTATTTCTTTTCTCTTTTTCTACCAAAATCTGGATGATAAAAGTCTCCAGTCTGGAGTTTTGGTCTCACTTTATTTGGATCTACAACCACAAATTTGTTTCAAATAGTTCGAAAAGGAGTGGAAACGTAACTCTTTAACTAGGATGTGAGTGAATCTCACCAGAAAAAGGCACGTCTCTGAGAACAGTGGGCCCCCAGCCCCTCCACAGCGACAGCATGCCGCCCTGGGCCACCGCCGAGCGGATGCACACGCGCAGCTCGCTGTAGCTCAGCTTCCTGGATTGCATTTTGGTCCTGACCAGCTCCAGAGGGCAGATGACCGACACGGCGCCCACTACCATCAGAACAACACGTTACAGATAAACAACAACAGAAAAAGGACAACAGGAGGGTTTTATTTCTTCCTCTTACATCTGGCAAGCCCTCCGGCCAGAAGAGGAACGTGGCTGCCCTGCAGGCCCAAACCGAACCACAGGAAGTCCCTCAGCTGGTCGTAGCAGGTGAAGTAGATCACTGTGGCCGGGACGGCCATCACCCTTCACACACATTAAAAACATGCAAAGATTTATTTAGAAACAAATAAATTGCTCAATAGAGTTAAACACATAGAATCATGGCGAGAAAATCGATTGTTTCGCCCCGTCAAAGAGCCAGTGGTCGTTTCTTTTAACCTTTATATTTACATTTATTTGGATTACATGTGTCTATATAAGCTATTTTTCAACATTAAAATGGAATATTGGGCCAAACTAAGATAATTCTTTATTGAGAATAAAGTCATAACAGCAGCAGGATAAAGTAAAAAAATAAAAGTAATCTTAATAACAGCAAAGTTTCCAGAGATCAGGATCTGATTCTTTAAAGATAAACTCAGTTGTTTCTACAATCATTTCAAAATTCTGCTATAACTTCACAAGATGCCAAACATTCCCTGTTTTCATATTTTGATTATTTTTCAAGGCGTCCTCATCAAATTAGGACTTTATTCTCATATCATTACAACTCTCAATCGATCAAATTTTATTTGCTCTGAAACTTTATTCACTGCGACTCTCAAGTTCCTTTTACTTTGGAAAATAAAATCCGTGGTGTTCATGTTTACTTGAACCCAAAAACAGATTCAGGTTTTCAGACTTGAATCCGTTCAGTTAATGTGTGAAAAATCTTTGACTAGGCCGCATCTCTGCAGTCATTCAGCAGCTTTCTATCTGTTGTAGTCAGACTGTCTGAGCATTAGCTCTGAGCAGAAACCTGCTGAGTGGACAAACATGTCCGTCCCCCTTCCTGCCCTACGGCTTGTTTTCTTTCCAATTCATGGAAAGTTTCCTGCAGTTCAGGGAAAACCAAATCTGAACCATGCGACCTGCAAAACGAGCCGGACTGAATTTAAGTAAAACAATAACGCCTTAAAAACAGGCAGAAAACAAAGCGCCGGCCTGAAACTCACAGCGTTGGTGGCAGCCCACTCCACAGAGAGCGGAGTCCCTCATGGCGGGTGATTTTCACAAAAGCATCCTGCGTCAAAACAAAAACAAAGCAGAAACATCTCAGTGAATCACACAGACATTAAAAAATCATCCAAAACCTGCAGCCGTGATGCAGCTCACCAGAGTGCCACTGAAATGCGTCGGCGTTCGGTACCAGCTGGAGCAGCTGGTTCCGTTCTGGCAGACGTAGATGTGATCCATCAGGCCGTTGCAGTACAGAAAACATTTCCCTGCAGAGAAAACACACAGCAAAGCTTCAGAAGCTGCTAATCAATAACGTACATATTTACTTTCTCCCATCAAACTTAGCTTCTGAAAATATCAACGTGAGACAACAAAAACAGGGCAACGGCACCGCAGATGAGACCAGGAACGACCTTGCTACAGTTTATTTTAGGTTGACTAATGTCCGAATAAATAAACTATCGGAGGTTATTTTAGCTTCACAAGCAGACAGAGTTCATGAAGGCTGAACAGAAAATACATTTATAGGGCTGCAGCTGCACTTTTAATTACTGAGATTAATTAAAAGTGGCACATTCTGCAGCATTTTTTACAATATTAGAAAAGCATGAAAAGATGTATATGAAAAATTAAATTAATCTTTGAATAAGAAAATAAATGTTTTATTGATAAAATGCAATAATGGCATTCCTTTAGTGAACATTTGATCATTTGCAGCTAAAGAAATAACTTGATTGTGTTAAAAGCTCACAATTATTAAGCTACTGCAACTTAATAATTAAGTTATGAAGTTGATAAGTAAGTTGTATTGATATGTTGATTATTTTTTAAATGACTGGTAATTAGTTATCAAAAGGTGTTTAAAAGTTGAGATTTTTTTCACAGAATTTGAACCATTTGAAGCTAAAACTAGTCCTGGAGGAGTTCTGGGTAGAAAATAATCACAGACAAAATGTTTTTTTGCATCTTAAATGCAAAACAGATACATATATTGCCCATTTTTAGCTTAATTAAAGCTCTGAGTCTGATCTTTCAGCAATTGACC
Organism: Poeciliopsis turrubarensis; assembly: GCA_010277015.1. Lineage (NCBI taxonomy): Eukaryota > Metazoa > Chordata > Actinopteri > Cyprinodontiformes > Poeciliidae > Poeciliopsis > Poeciliopsis turrubarensis. The sequence continues at coordinate 1,585,684 of VMRN01000022.1, forward strand.
TTTTTCCAGTTAATGAATGAATGGTAAAAGGTTCTCAATAGGAAATTGTTTTATTTACAGAATTTGAACCAAGTGACATTAAAACTGCCACTTGAGGAGTTTTACAGAAAAATTTTGCTATTTTTTTTTCTAATTTGCAAAATCTGTGTATATTATTTTACATCTTGGCTTAATTACAGCTGTGAGTTGTTTCTGCAAATTTTATATGGGTGAGTCTGTACATTAATTACTCAATTACTAAATTAGTTGGCAATTATTTCAATAATCAATCAATAGTGACAAATCATTTCAGCTCTCATCTTTATTATTTTTGTTTTGTGATTTGCTTTCTGTGAAAGAACTTGTGAAGCAGCAGCTTGTTTGAATTCCCAGATCAAACTGCCAGCGTGAGATGATTAATCAACTACTAAATTAGTTGACAATTATTTCAATAATCACTATTCGTTTCAGCCCTATACATTTTCCAATCAGACTGGAGCGCAGCTGCTGCAGCAGATCAATACTCACATTTGGACGAGCGGCCGACTCCACCCCATGGAGCGGATTCACGGCCCAAAGCTAGAAAACGAAGCCAAGGTGGAGCAGAAAGAAAGCCATTTGAGGGGTTAGCTTCAAACGCAGAAGCAGTTAGAGACCAGCCATCTTAACGCGACGTGAGCAAACAGTTTTCCTACCCTGGTGGAAGGGAGTCTGCTGAGCCTGCAGCCTTATCTTCACAACGTCCAGCGGAGTGACTGCAAACAAATCCACACAGCCAATCACAACAGGGGCAGCGAAACGGATGCAAATAGAATCAAAAAGGAAGAAAACATGGGAGTAAAAACTCTACGGCTCTTTCTCTCGTTGCTTCTATATAAGCTAACCAAATAGAGATGTGAGGAGGGCTCCAGTGCCAGAGGCCAGCATCTGCTGCACTGGAGAGATCGCAGCCACTGGGCCGCCAACGGTCCGCTCCCCCATCTTGCCCACCTGTCAGACCAAACAAAAACATACAAAATAGCAGGTCGAAAACATCATGCACTGCTCCAACAAGCTACAAACCAGCAGGAGTGAAGAAAGCTGCGATTTGATGCAGATTTAGTCCAAAAAAAAACAAAAAAAAAAAAACCAGAACAAGATACTGACTCCTAAATGGAAAAATTACCGTGCATTGAAGCCCGAGGTGTCTTTTTTTTGACTGAGCAGGGTATGTCTAGGTGGAGTTGTTAAAACAAGGTCCTTGAAACATTTTGATAGCTTATCTTTCACATGCATGCTGCCCCCAAAGCCTCGCCTCCTGATCTACAACAAGTGACAGCCGTCTCAAACCGGTTTCCCTGCAGGAGGAGGCGTTTCTGCTGGCCTGTCCACTTCCTGGGGACTCACTAATAATAAAACGTGGTCATTGCAGCTGTATGAGGCATACGGTTGGACCAAATGAGTCAGATTCTTCAATGGTCACAGGAATTAGCTTGAAAGCTGCATAATCTTAACGGAAATCTCTCACGTCACACGACAAAAACACCAAAACAGCAGTTTTATGTTGACAGGATGCACGTTTGTTGTATGTAAAACACTAGATCCATAATCTGGCTTCATTATACAGTGGATTAAGGCTTCATTTTGTTTATTTTTTAGCAAACATTTCAGCAGTTGAACACCATGTTCTTGTTAGCAACGCTGAAGTTCGCTTCCGTTTGAGCGCTTGAGAAAACGTGTTTTAACAGCTTTTGAGGAAGTTGGCTTTCCTTATATTAGGTTCAGGAGAAATGTGGAAAATATATAAGGAGATCTAAAAAAATAGTCTACAATTAATGAGTCATTATTTTTATTTCTTTAACTAAAGTAGGCTTAACGTAATTAGAGTCCTTAAAAATAGCGGAATAATTTTTTTTGCACTCAATGTGAGACTGACTTCAGTGCATTTGTCTTTCTCGAATAAATACACCAAGAATATTTTTTTCTTGGTAAAATATCAATATGTACTAAAACTATGCGTTCAAAAAAGGTGAGCAGGAACTCCTAGTTTCAGACAAAATTGTCTAATCTAGTCTTCAAATGTGGATGTTTTGCTAACCGCTAACTGCAGCACGTTGATTAGCTCGGTAGCCATCTTGCTGTTTACAAGCTGCGAAGCTTTGCTATAAATTATGAGTTGACGTCACCCACCTCTTACTTTAGCTGCCAGCCTTTTCCTGAAACATAGGTGCCTTCACCCATGTCAGTTACTCGATCTGCGGTAGTTTGTTTTACTCAGGCGCTCCATTGCAGAGCGTCCCGAGTACAAAACGTTACCAACGTCTGGCCTTGCCGCCGCACATCCTCTCACGTACGCGAAGAACAGATTCAAAACACATCTGCGCAACGACGGAACCTGCACGTTCGACCGAACGCATGATTTGTAGATCAACGGTCGGAGGGACTCGGATTCCCCTAAGGTTGTTTCAGACGCTTTGGTGCCATCTAGTGGGCTGCAAAATCACTGGCTGCACCAGGAAGTTTCATGTAAATAAGTTTTCTGTTAGATTAAGTTACCGGTTAGAACGACAAACTATGCTACTTGATGACAAAAAACAAAAACAAACAAAAAACAATTCAATCAACTTAAAAAAAGTTTAAGTTTAGTAATAAACAGTTCAGACAGAGAGATCCACCTTTCCCCTCCCCGCCCTCTGACCAAGATGGGGGCGTATCGGGATGATGCAGGTTCGGCAGAACTCTTTGTGGGGATTCACTGTGGTGAGACGCAGCGGGGAAGCTCCACTCTCACTTCACAACAGCCTTTCTGTTTTCAGTCAAGGTAAGAACACTGTAAAACCTATTTTACTCTCAAAACGCTAGAAAAATGCTAACGAGTTTTAACAAACCTCTATGGCAGACACTTAAAAAGCTGATTTTTTTAATTCGAAAAATAAACTTTTTTATGCAAATTTCACATGTCTTCGTAATACTTACATATACTAAATATGTGTTCGTTATCACTGTAATGACGCTAGGAGTGTTGTGAATACTCCCAGCCTGTGAACACAACACTCCTTTGTGCAGGGAGACAAAGACAATGTGATAAGGAAGTACTATTACAGGAAATAAACAAATATGTCTGGGCACTGAGGTTCTGTAAATCTATGTTCCCTTGTGTCAAACAGGGTAAAATATAAATAATAACCTATCATCTTGAGTTCACACAGACTGATTTTTATAACACAGTAATTGTGAAAGTCACTATTTCAATGTTATCTGCATAAGTGCTCAGCAAAACCCTGGAATCTAACAGTTTATGCTGCTATTTGAGGACTCAGATAATAATTTTTGAAAGTGGAAAAGGGGGTTTCAAGTTTCACTTTCCTTTTTTGAGACTTCCTGTTAGTGAGTGCTTTTCGCTGCTTGCAGATGCAGACCTGGGTTGTGATCTGTTGGGCTATCTTTGCCGTGGTTGGTGCAGATGAGTGTCCGGATGGAGGCAGGTGTGCAGAAGGTCAAACCTGCTGCAGCAGCCCAACGAACGGCTATGGCTGCTGCCCGTTTGATCAGGTACAAGTGGCTGCACAACAGATTTCTCTAAGCATCTTTCTGTCTGGGGTATCAGTTAAATGACAATGATGGGATACTATAATATGCTTTTACTGGTACAATACAAGATAATTATTATTATTATTACTTAGAAACTAGTTTCTGCGAATAATACAACACAGACAGACAAATAATTTGTTACTAGCATGTTACAAAATTAGTTTTTCACATTTAATTTTAATTATATGTACAAAACAATGAAGGAAGTGTCGTAGAACTATGCGTGTGACTTGGATTAGTTTTAGTTCCTTAAATGGAATTTATGGAATATACTCCACTCTCTCTACTAGGATGTTGTAATAGCAAAATAAACTATGTATTTCTCTACATTATATTCACAAACAGATACAGTACAACATATGTGACTCATTTCTGGAGTAAACATTTGTTCTGTTATTTTTCCCGCAAATTTAGGCTTCCAAAGTTTAAAAGCAGAAAACATTTGTTCATGCAAAAATTATTTATTTCCAAGAAAACCTATTTTTTTGTGAGAATTTTCAACCTAAAGTCAAAATTCTCCTATAAAACCAAATTTTGATCAACATTTTGTAAATACAGCAACAGCTGGCATCAATAAAAATCTAATCACAAAAGGCTTCTGCACATCCTCATGACACATTCAGCTATGACGTACTGTTTTATCCTTATTAGGTCCATGTCGCAGTTAGATTGACAAAGCAGATAAAGTTTCTGTACTCTAAAGCAAACGTTATTCTATAGAAGCGCTATTCATACCAGGAGGTGTTTTACTACTGTATGAACCAGATAAAAGCGCCAGCTTCGTTCAGAGTAGGAGATATCCGTACTAACTTTGGTAGTCAAAGTGTCCCCATTACTCCTGTCTCCACAGGCTGAATGCTGTGAGGATCACATCCACTGCTGTCCAGCAGACACGGTCTGCGACTCAGAGGCGTCCCGCTGTGTGAACGCCACCGTCTCCATCCCGTGGATGGAAAGGACCTCCGCTCTCCAGCCGACAGTCTCTAAAGTATGAGTTGCACCCTCTTGTTTTCATCCAAGCATACGTAGTTCTTATTGTACACAATTTCACTACTTCAGCATATTTTTACTCAAGTAAAAGTAAAAAGTAGTTGTCCAAGAAATGACTCAAGTCAGACTAGAAAGTATTTGGTGAAAAGGTTTGATCAATCATTCAAAATGTAAAGAAAACATGATCAGACAGACCAAAATAACAAAAACTGAATGTTTCTGGTGAATGTTTGGTTAAAACATGTTTGTTCTTCATTCTCTGAAGTTACTCAGAGAGGGTAGAGTATCCACAAGTTTTGCTCAAGTAAGAGTAGAAATACTATATAAGAAAATTACTCAAGTAAAAATAATCGCACCGCACATTGGTCAGGAGGGTCCACATATTTTATTTTTGTTTGCCAGGAAGACATGGGTTCCTCTACGCGTTGCGCACGCGTTTGCCTACTAAGATGGCGCGGATCACTTTTAGTTCAGACTTGTGGGAACTATGTGTCCTCATTTGCTGTCTGTGCAGTCCTTCAGGATGATCAAGTCCTACATGGGTGAAGACGACGATAACATCTGTCCCGATCTGTCACGATGCCCTGCTGAGTTTTCCTGCCTGAAGGCTTTGACAAAGTTTGGATGCTGTCCACTAGCAAAGGTAATCAATTTGTTTTTTAGCCTTAAAGCTGCAGTATGTAACTTTTATTTTAAAAATGTATATATTTCTTACATATTTGTTGAAGTCATGACTATGTTATGACAGCATGGTATGAGATATAATCTTTGACAAAAAATGTAGCTGCTTTGCCTTGTCCCACTAGAAACAACCAATCAGAGCCAGAAGGCGGGTCTTAGTGCTGTCAATCATCATCTCATCTTCTTGCTCTGTGCTAAGTTGCAGCTAGCATAGCCTGATATGAATGCTCAGAGCAGTTAGCATAGCCACCGATGGCGGATAAACTGTTTTCCTCTAACAGTAAGTTGTTCAGACATGTGGTTGACTGACAGCACTAAGCCCCTCCTCCTGGCTCTGATTGGTTGTTTTCGGTTGGAACGACGCTTTTCGTCAGACTGGAATAGTAGCTGAGGGAGACGGCGGAGGAGATCGATTATCTGTCTCATCACAAACTGTCACAAAATATTTACAAACCTTGTCGTTTTGGATAAGTGAGTGTGTGAGGATTTCAGGGACGTTTTTCTAACTTGATGCCGTCCAACAGGGAGTCTCCTGCTCTGACGGGAAGCACTGCTGTCCTGAGGGCCACCACTGCAGCATCGACAGCCGCTCCTGCATCAAAAAAGGTTGGATTTATCACAATATTCGTCTTTTTCAGTCTTCCATCTATATTTAAGGCTGCAACTAATTCACCTAAAATTCAATAACATTTTGAAGGAAGGAATGCATTTTCAGCTAAAAAAAAATAATTTCAATTATACTAAAATCTCTGCCATTTACGTCAATATAGAGTATGGCGGATCTATTGACTACTTTTTGGATAAAACAATTTAAGAATTGAAAAGCAAAATATGTTTTCTTTACAAATGTTGAAGCAGGTGAAGTTTAAACTGCAACTTAAGGAAGTTAGGGAAGAACATATTCACAGACAAAGGTTGTTTTCTTTATTTTAATGCAAAAAATTTATTTTTTTATTACAGTTTTGGCTCACTTGCTGCTCTAATCATGTTCTGTCAGCAAATTACATTTTTTTGAGTAATTTTACCGCAGTTAATGATTAATCGACTATTAAATTAGTTGATAATTATTTCAATCATCGATTAATCACGATTAATCGTTTCAGCTCCGTCATTATTATTTTAGTTTTTATAATTCTGTTGTTTTGTTTTTGGTGAAAAAACTTATGAATGTGTAGAAACGGCATGTCCAAATGATCGGATGAGTTAACTTGCTGTGAGATGATTAATCAATTACTAGATTAATTGATGATTATTTCAATCATAGATTAATCGTGATTAATCATTTCAGCTCAATCGTCGTTGTCTTAGTTTTTGTAATTTTTTTGGTTTGCCTTTTTCTAAAGAACTCTTGACCGCCGTCCGGTGCAGCGATGGCGTTTCCGAATGCCCAGATGAAACGACCTGCTGTGAGACTCCAGAAGGCAAATGGGGTTGCTGTCCAATGCCAAAGGTATGCAGTAATCAGTCTTCACTCATATTGCTCCATATTAGTAGTACTTCACACTGTGAGTAAGATAGTAAAGGAGGGAAACGTCAAATGGATGATTTGCATGACCCACATCGACTCACCTCCAACTTATCGCGTCTTTATTGTGTCTTATCCTGGGCTGACGTGTGACTTTATTGTCCCAACAGGCTGTGTGCTGCGATGATAAGAAACACTGCTGCCCCGAAGGGACAACATGCAACATTGAACAAATGAAATGCATTTCCACATCTACCAAAAAGGAGCTGCCAATGTGGGCTAAGTTCCCCGCCAGGCAGAGAGCAGACTGGGAGAACCAGAACGGTGAGGATTGTGTGTCATCATGAAGGACTGATGAGCTGAACTTCACTATAATGAGGAAATCTGGGTTTTTCCAGAGGGTGAAGAAAATACCGTAAAGGCAACCGAAGGGGAAGAAGCAGAGAAATGCACTGATGCTGCTACAGCCAATCCACTTCCTCCTCTGAAGGAGGAAGTGACTGTGTCATCTGTTGCTAAGGCAGACGGAGGTGAAATTTCTCTTCACGTTTCTTGAAAGTTTACCAGGAAGTGCCAGTTTTACACTAAGTAACATTCACACTGGCAGGATTATTCACACTGTACTCAAATAAAAGTAGAATTACTTCACCAAATTTTACTAAAGTAAAAGTATAAAGCAGAATTTACTCAAGTAAGAGTAAAAAGTACAGCATAGTAAAAATACTCCTAAAAGTAAATATTTTCAAAAAAAGTACACTTACATACACATTAAAAAGACACAACGACCTGATGTTTAGCATAGGACTGTTTAAAAACACATTTTCCCAGCAGGAGAGTTGGATCAACTGAACTCTGGTTTCTCCTCCTGCAGTCAACAATGTGCCATGTGACGACACCGCTGCCTGTCCTGACGGCACCACCTGCTGCAAAACCAAGGAAGGCGGCTGGGCTTGTTGTCCTCTGCCAGAGGTAAACTGGGACCATTTCTCAGAAATGTTTTCAGAAAAGATATATTTGAACCTTGAAGGTGACCTGAAAGTCACATTTTGCACTTTTTTGTACTTCTGTTTGGGTCTCTACTTCTTCTAAAAACAGACAAAGCTCTTAAATACACCTAGTCATTTTGCTAATGGGCTTTAATATAAACACTTAAAGCCTGTTTTGCTTTCATTACAAGCCATATATATGGCTTTTAATTTTTTG
>VMRN01000022.1:1593581-1612617 GCA_010277015.1 Poeciliopsis turrubarensis
TCTCCATCCCCTGGTTTGAGAAGAAACCAGCGATCTCCCGATCTGGTATGGAGGTCCAGGTGGAGAATGTGCCATGTGACGACACCGCTGCCTGTCCTGATGGCACCACCTGCTGCAAAAACAAGGAAGGCGGCTGGGCTTGTTGTCCTCTACCTAAGGTTAGCAAACCAACAGTTGACCGACAGCGAATTTGAAGAATATAGTTTCTGGAGCTGCGTTTTAGGGATTAAACTAGTAGATAGTGGGTATAAATGGGTTGCAACGTGATACCTCATCTCCTGCTGGTGGCTAAAAAGCTGCTTGCTGACAATAACCAGCATTGTTGTCATCATAATGTGCTAAATCTTAAATATATGCACGTTTTATAATAGAAAAAGAGACGCAATGTTTTACTACTTATCGTCGACATGACAACAACTAGATAAAAAGGCCAGGAAAAAAGTTTTAATTAAAAAAGCACAGTGAAGGGAAGGAGCTCAGTTATGCTAGCTTGACTTTGACAACTTTCACATTTAGATCTGCTGCAGAATCAAAATAAATGCTGACCCACACAACAATTCCCTGGCAGATCATCAGTAGAGCAGTTGAGCTGCTGTTTGTCTGCAACTGATCAGCCGACCTGAGGCAACGGGAGGATGAGTAACATCTCAGACAGGCAGGGAGGGGCAAGGCCATTAAGAGCTTTAGAAACAAATAAAAGGATTTTAAAATGAATCCTAAAATGTACTGTAAAACGTGTAAGGAAGGTAAAATAGGGGAAATATGATCAGATTTTCCTGTACCTGTTAAAAGACGTGCAGCGGCATTTTGTACCCTCTGGAGCTGGGAAATATATAAATCACTGACTCCTATATAAAGTGCATTACGGTAATCCAGCTGTGTGGTCATAAATGCATGGATCACTGTTTCAAAATGCTGTCTGGAAAAAATAGGTTTTATTTTGGCTAGCTGCCTTAAGTGGAAGAAGCTGGACTTTACAACGACTCTAATGTGGCTTCCAGCTTAAGACCAGCTTGACGTACTGGTCTTAAGCCAGTACGTCTGGCCCAGAGAGAGCTCTCTGGCTCTCTCTGGGCCAGAGAGCAAAGATCGGTCAGTGGTTCTGCCAAAAATCACTTCCTCTCTCTTATCTTCATGAAGTTTAAAAGAAATGTTTTTGGTTTGTATTGAATCCTCGTACATTATTGGCATTATTGGCATTGTTGTCATTTTCTATATCGTCTCTTGGCTTTGAATACCAGCAGAGGTTTTGCTAACTGGCTAACAAACGCTAATGTCATCCATACTTTCTGAAGGAAGTACAGACGCTTCCTTCAGAAGGCATCAAGTACCACCTTTAAAGAACACAATGGATTTTTAAAGGTGATCTATTATGCTTCTTTCTCCCATGGCTGCATATGTATTTTATTTTATCTGACGCTTTATTTTCCAGGCGGTCTGCTGTGACGACCATGAGCACTGCTGCCCTGAAGGCTCCACCTGTGACCCAACCAGCACCAGTTGTTTACAAGCTTCAGCCTCCAGGGCCTTCATGCTGCAGGTCGCTGCGTTCACCACCCCGGTACTCACCACCACAACCCAGAGCTTGGTGACAACCCCAGCAGAGACCAAAGAAGAGGATGAGCGACCCACAGAAGAAGGAGAAAATGAAGATGAAGAGGAGGAGAAGGAAGAAGAGAAGAATCAGTGTGATGAACACACCAGCTGCCCTCGGGACACAACCTGCTGCTTTATGCAGTCGTCTAAGAAGTGGGGCTGCTGCCCACTGCCAAAGGTGAGTTCTGCTACTTGCTAGACCGGTTTACTTTGCTCTCGTCCAAGTAGAAAGTCTGGTTCGTTTGAGGAGGTGTGAATGCATAATCGAACTCTGATACAAGTTAACTCTGATCCACCTACAAACCTCGGTCTCTGTCTGGTTGAAATGAACTCAGGCGCAATTCTAAAGCATTTTGAACGCCAAGCGGTCCAGAGACTGTTCCAGAAGCAAGAAGCGGGTTACAGGGCAGAGCATTCTGGGTAAATACAACCAGAGCAAACGTGCTAACCTAGCGCTAACAGAGAAAATGGCTCACTGTCTTTTGCCGAAGAGAAAAGAGAAGTCCTCCAACCGGTAAAATCCTCTTCAAGTTTGTTTAGATTTTGTGAAAATGGAATATCTTCGGAGGTTTTTGTTTAATCTCCCTCAGTGGTTCTTGGTGCAGCGCCCCCACAGGCCAGGAGGGGAACAGGTTTCCTAAGGATTTGGTTCAGTGCAGTTTGGAAGCACAATGCTGCACTAAGGCAAATGTAGAAAAAAAAAGAAGTACATTTTCACAAAAAAACTTTTTTATTACGTAATCTAAGAAATTTTCTAGAAAAACATGATAAAAAGTAAAATGTTTTGACTTTTCACACTCAGAAAATGTACAAAAGTCACAAATTTTAGAATTTTCAAACTCAGGGATGAGTTTAAAAAATGTTTTCTATGTACAATGGATAGAAAATAATGACTCTATTGTATGAAACTGAACCGCAGCAGCTAGAATTATAGAAAATGTTGCAACTTAAGTCACCAGTTGAAGCGAGTTTAACAAACTGAGGTGTGAAAACTCTCTTGAGTTGCTTAGTTAAACTCATAAAGACTTTTTAGCCAAAGAAGTGCTATAAAAATGTGACTCGTGAATCTGAACTGTGTTAATTTCTTAATAATAATGTAGTTTAAGTACCAGAATGCATCTTCATTTATTGAAGGAAAACTAGAACTGCTGACCTTCCACTACTGACCACATTCAACTGCACAATGGCTCTAAAGTTTGAGTCTTTTGTGGTGAAAAAGGAGAAGTTAGTTGTAGAAACGGTTGTTTATACTTAAACCGACAAAGGAAGTTAAATGTCAAAGTCATGCAAACAAACAAGAAGAAGCAATTTAATGTAAAAGTTGCAAAACAAGAACACTGATGATTGTTATCAACATTACTGACACAAACCCCATTACTGCATTACTGATGCAGATTCCTCAAAATAGGAAACATTTTGGTTCATTTTCTCAACTGGAGACAAATATTTACTTACAAAAAATATTTCAGTGATTACACTGCAAAAATTCACATTTTCACCAAGTAATTATGCTCTAGTTTTTAGTGGAAATATCTTAGTACACTTTAAATAAGACAAAACTAACTCATAAGTCACTTTTCAGCAAGAGTTTTTTACAGTTGATAATTCCTTAATGTTGATACAAAACAAAAGTACAAGTTATTAGCAAATTATTTAACTTATAACAAGATATTGTTCACCTGTTTACGTTCTGTAACTGGAGCTTTTCCATCAAATATTGACTTAAAACAAGCTGATAACCTGATGAAACATTACATGTAAGGCAGTTTAGCCTGTTTTCAAATGTACTAAGATATTTGCAGACAAAAATACTTTAGTTTCTTTACAGTGTACCTCAGACTGCTTGTTTTTTATTATTCAAAAAACACTTTTCCCAGAGTATGGTGTTTTTTCTACAAGTAGAAAAGCACAAAAAACATAAACACATATTATACTGAACTAAGAAAAAGAAGAGAATCCAGATTTTCAAGCCATTAGGACAGTTTTTGTGTTTCATGTAAATGTTTTCTAGAGATGAAATTGAGTTTTGGAGCCTGCAGGATGGTAAGTATTATGTCTCTTGAGTGTTTGACTCTATAAAAGTGAAACATAATACATTGATGCTTTGCAATAATATCAAAACCTGCAGCTTTACTACTATTACGTTTTCACAATACCACATCAGTTGTTATAATCCCTGAGGTGTTGGCTAAAGCAGATAATAGATTATTGATTTTATTTTCTAATCTGGATACATTTGGCATCCAAGAGGCAAATTTCACCACCAGGATCTGTAAAATAAAAAAGAGTCAAGTTAAAAGATGCTGCAAAAGCCACAGAGAAGATTTGAAACCATCCGGTTAATTCAGCCACTGACAACTCAGCTCATATTTCTGACCTTCAAACTTATTTTCAGTTCTGTTTTCTATCATATGACAAAATATCTCATCACCCACACAACTGTCACTCCAGAGTACCCTCAGATGTTCAATCTGACCAAAAGAAATCTGCAGTGACTTTTATCACACTTCCTGGTGCTTTTAAATTAACAGAAATATAATCAAAAATTATGTTTATTTCCCTGAAATAAATTCACACAGAGATATATATCTCATTTATTCTTGATAATTTGCTTTATGCTTGTGGTTTACAGCTACACTGCAAAATATAAATAAATATATTTTGTCTAGATTTAAGACCCAATATCTTAGTACAATCAAAATAAAACAAAACTAAGAGAGGAAAAATTTCAGCAAGAAATATGAGCCTGTTTTAAATAAATAATTCCTTAATATTTATTTTAAAAAGTTCCAGTAGCAGATTTTATCTCCATAACCAAACATTTTTATAAGTGAAACAATCTGCCAACTGAAGCATTGAGTTTTTCTAACCAATATTAAGGAATTGTTGTCTGAAAAGTTATTTGTTAGTTTTGTCTTAGTTAAAGTTTACTAAGATATTTGTAAAAGAAAAGCTGTATGTTTTTGGTTTTATGTTAGCCGTTTGCCAAAATAGTTAGAATTAACAGTAATAAGTGCCTGAAAACGACGACACTGAGTAATTAAATGCTTGTGTTTCGCTTCTTGATGTCAATACTGTCATGTGACTGAAGTGTCTTTAATGTCAAATCATGGCACAGGAAGTGGTGAATTTAAATTTAAATGCATTTATTTTTCCTGTGACTGAGAGTTCGGTCTTATTACTGAAGAAAGCAGAAGTACCAATCAGGCCGCATGGCTGATGTGAAAGTCACACTTCCAACTCTCACTTCTTCTACCAGGCCGTGTGTTGCGCCGACGGCGACCATTGTTGCCCGGAAAACTACAAATGTAAGGAGGACAAGACGACGTGCGTCAGAGGGGAAGTGGAGATCCCGTGGTACACCAAACTCCCCGCCATTACCAGCGTCCAGGTTGATCCCAACAACGTCCAGTGCGACGCCGACCGCCAGTGTCCTGAACGCACCACCTGCTGCAAGCTGTTCACCGGCGAGTGGGGCTGCTGCCCGCTGCAAAATGTGAGATTACTGGCCGATTCTGAACCTCCGCCATGTTGAAATCAGTGTCTGTTAGTGATGTGTGGATTGATACTCCAATATCGATATCTCCCGATACCTTAATAATTTAGTTACTTTCTAACGTGGTCTTAATAAGCTACATTATCTCAAAGTATTGACATTTGGATTTGAGGATCAAATTAGAAGCATAAAAGGTTCCAGTTTGGTTTTATGCTTTTTACGCAGCAGGGTTTGCTGATGTTTTCTGGTGTTTTCTGCTCAGGCGGTGTGCTGCTCAGATAAGGAGCACTGCTGCCCAGAGGGCTACACCTGCGACGTCGTCTCCAATTCCTGCCAGAAGCTCGTCTTGCTGCAGCTGGAGACGCTCCCACTGACACCAGTGTTCCTGCCTGAGTACCATCTTCAGCTCACGCCGCTGAAGCACAGAAACATCCAGTGTGACGGGCAGACAAGCTGCCCGGACGACAACACCTGCTGCAGGACGTCTGCCACCACCTGGGGCTGCTGCCCGGCTCCTCATGTAGGAAACTCTTCACTGTCACCTTGAATCATGCATTTATTTGGCTTAATTAGTAAATAAGTTGTGAAGTTAGACTAAGTTCTTTAATCACAGATTTATCTTAACAACTCTCCAGCATTAAGTTTCTGATGCATTTGATGCTGCAGACTCCACTGGTTGATCACTAGACCAGATGGATATTTTCTGGATTTCTAAGCACAAGTATGGAAAAAGATCAGTGCCACCAAATAATTATTATTTAATCTCAAAATTCTGATTCTAATCTTTTATCGTATTTCATTTGTCGCAGAGTTTCTTTTTAAATTATTTCCACTTGTAGTGAACTAATTCCTGAGCCTAAGTTTACTTGTGCTTTTCTTGAGAGAATGCGTTTTACGGTGAAATTGTACGATAATGACAACAAGATCACATTTTCTATTGTCTGACATTAAAGTTTGCTTGATTATATAAAACATGAGCAACAAAAGTCATAGAGCTGTATCATAAAAATGTTTTAAATGCTGTTGCATGGAGTTATTTAACCTAGAGCGCCCTCTGTTGGCCATGCAGGCGGTGTGCTGCAGCGACATGAAGCACTGCTGTCCCGCCGGCTTCACCTGCACAGAGGAAGGATCCTGCATCCAGAACTCCGGCCTCAACTGGAAGACATGGGGCATGTTCTCCGACAACAAGAAGAGAGCTTTAATTCTATGAAAACATGCTGAAATTCATTTCTACTTGAAGAAAATAAATATAAAATAAATGTAATACTTTGTGCTAAATGGTGAACAGTAAAACTGAATTGCACTTAAGGAGGCTGTTAGGGGAACGTGAGCTTGGATTGAAAAGTTTCTGTCTGCATGTTTGGTGCAACAAAAGGTTGTTTTTCTCCTGCACACACAGTTTAATGCATGAAACTCTAACAAATCAAGAAAAAACCAAAACACTCCAAATGCAACATAAATCTTCTCACTAAATCATTGTTGTCATGATCTGCTGCAGCTGCCTTTTGTTCACAAACTGCATTCCTGTCAATAATCTGTCGGGTTTTTTTCCAAATCAATAATAACCAGTAAGAGTCTGGAATGAACTGTCACATTTAAATGATTAACATTCATTTTGTTGGTAAATCAGCTTGAGACTTCATATTGAATTGACAAAAAAAGTGTGGACTGGTTATTCATTTCATTTTTCTCATCAATCAAACTTATTGATTTGGGGCAAAACTACTAATTTAATTGTTGCAGCTTAATTAAAAAACAAATCTGTGTTTTCCATGAAACTAATAAACAAGAAATTACATTAAAATGTTTTTTTCTTCATTCTTTTTTTGTGTAATAACATAATATAATTTTAAACTAAACCTGCATTATTAAGAAAACCATTTTGTTTTTCAACCCTCTTAATTCATTTTGTTGATTAAAATAAACAGCTGTTGGTATGAGAGCTACATAAACAATATGTTTGCAATTGATACCAAAATCCCAGGTTTATCGTACTCATTTTAAAAAAAAAAACTTTTTTCTTTTAATTGTAATTGTTAAAGCTATTTTTATTTTTTCACTTTTATTTGCAATAATTAAAGTAAACTTAAAATACAGTTTGTTAATAATACAAGATTTTAACATCTGATTTTTTTTCTTAAAAGGATTTGTAAAACATTTTTGTCATGAAACATGACCAGGTTTTAAAACATTTCCATGGTTACCATAAAAAAAAAAAAATAAATAAATAAAATCAAATGCCCAAATGCAATGTTTTTGGGTTTGTTGTCTGTAAGATTTTTTGTTTGTGTGTTTTAGTTTAAGTTTAGTTTAATTTGGATTCCCACAAGTCTGCCATTCAATGAAAATCAACCTATGTTTTCAAATTAAATTCAAAAATACCCTAAGGGAATGCAATAAATTAAGAAAAACGTTACATTTGTGACCCTATTAACTATTAAATCAAATTAAAAGCAAAAACAGGCAGATAAAAACTAGCTTACATGATGTATTTTATTTTGTACATCCCATATCAAGTCTTTATGTCAGTGAAAATTGCACTGATACAGTTTGGTCTGTGAATTTGGCAAACCAAATTCACATTGATCTTGAATTCTACAAAAATTATTCCAAGGTCCACATATGGCCCTCACACCATACTTTGAATTCCCCTTGTGTCAAAAACTACTGCCACCTACTGACCAACCTGCGAACCTGCATAGGCTCACAAAAATTGCAGCACATCTGGTAAATATGAAGTAATTTATTCTTCATTGTAAAAACTAAATATTAGTGTCAATTTACAACTGAAGACCAATTAAACTATTATAATTGAGGGGGAAATGCAATGTGTGCAAACCAGTTTTAAGTTAAATAAATAACATACGTCTTTTAAAAAAATGTCTGGGCACATTTTGTCTTCCATATTTGTTGCAGAAGACTGTACTCGTAAGCAAACCACCCACGTATTTATAAATATAAATGTAACAGTAACTGTTAGAATTTACATTCCCTACAAATAGGAGGAAAAAAAGTATTCAAAATTTTTATTTTGAAAATTCCAGAATCAACTGTTTCCTGTGAACTGTGCGTTAAATAGCAGCTTTACAAACCTGCGCACTGTAAGCGACGTAAAAGAGAAAGAAAGGTGAACATAATGCAACGTCAACCTAAAACTAAGCGAAACTCTCAAGGAAGTTATGGCATTTTACTGTCATTGCATAAATATTATATGTAAAATCTGAAGGATCTTTTTATTTGGAGACATGCTCTTAATTTTATTTTATTTTATGTAATAAAATGATATGAGTTTAAATAGACTAATATGTCTTGGGAAAGCCCAGATGAGGATGATGCCATTGCTTATATTGGAGCAGGGTTTCTGCAAATGTTAAAGTGCAAACAGAAATTTTCCCTCTAGCTAAATAAAACAGGAAACTTTTTGAAAACAAACAAACAAAAAAAGACAACCTGTAAACTTATATTTCTGAAAAATAATATAAAACATTAGATCCCTAAAAAAGGCTGTTTCTTTTAATGTCATTAAAAGAACCTGTTGTGGAAATTCAATGAAATAAGTTTTTCACCGTTTTTAATAGAGATACATTTTAAAACATTTGTTTGTTCTTAAGCATTTTAGTCTAAATTATTAGGAATTATTGTGGAAGGTCCAAAGAGTAACTTGTATTGTGTGTGTTATATAAAAAATATACGCTTACTGTTATTTGATAAAAATGTATAGTTTATCACGCTAACTTTAAAAAGTAAATGCTGACTTTGCTCGTTTTTGTGAAATGCTTTTATTGTGAAGGTTAATCCTCTCCACTTCCGGTGCGTCATTGTTTGTTGAAGCTAACTTTGGTTTTTCTCTGTTTACGTATGAATCATCTTTTCCAAGATGGCGATGCACCTGTTTCTCTGGCGATGATCCTCTTCATTTTTGCGCAGTTTTAATACAATAACCACCGGGAACACGCTGTCGACAAACCGACTGTGGGTGAGGGAAACTCTGAAGTCGCCAGAATGTCCACGGAGGAGCTGTCCGCTTCGGATAGCGAGACAGTGTTCGCCAGCGCCGGGGAGCGATGGGCACCGGTAGGCGCCGTGGCCAGCCCCGAGGAGGAGAGCGGCGGCCGGCCGAGGCAGAGAGGCTCGTCTTCGGCCACCGATGAAGAGATGGCCGCCCGGCTGATGAAGCTGGAAGAGGAGCAGGACTTGTTGAATTCGTCTCTTTTAGCGCTAACGTCGCACTTCGCACAGGTTCAGTTCCGACTGAAGCAGATCGTTCACGCTCAGAGCGAGGAGAAGGAGAGGATGCTGGCCGAGCTGGAGGAGTTCGCCTTCCGCGGCTGCCCGCACGTCGTGGGCTGCCGAGCCCAGGACGCCAAGCAGCTGGAGAACTCGGTGAGACTTCCAGTTAATTCTGCTTCAGAAGGACATTTAATAACATAAGAGTATTGTTTCTGGAGTGGTTGGGCTTGTCAGGGGGAAGGTAAACGCACAAAGAATATATCTAACAGAAAAGGAAGCATTTAATATATAATCGGTGTTAAAAAAAAAACAAAAAAAAAAAACTTTCTATCTCTAAATGAAAATTTGAACAAAAAGGGAGTTAATTAATCTCAGAATAAAAAAAATTACTTGGAAATTTCAGAATTTGACAAGTCAAAGAAATTGCTAGAAAAAAAATCAACTTCATATCATAAATTTTCTTGACAAAAAATAAGAATATTTTTTAGTTAAAAAAAAAAGCTATAAAAACAATTACATTTTTAGATTAATCTCAGAAGTCTTCTAGAAAAAAACTGGAATACATTTGGAAATAAAAAAAAAATTGAAGTGAATATCAGAAATTTTCATCTTCTTTTTCAAAAAAAGGAAATTTCTGACTTTGGAAAGTCATAACCTGGTCAGAAAAAACAAATTGAAACTACACCAAGTTTTTCTGTTTTTGTTAAATCCAAAAATGATCTTTGTTTGTGTTTTTTATCTTGCACAGAACTAAGCTCAGACAAAATATCTGTTTTCCTGGGAAAAGCTAAGAACTTAAACCATTTTTGCTTTCAAAGCTCACACTAGGGTGCAATTTTTTGTTTGGTAGGAAACGTAAAGCGTAGACACATTTTTCAGACACAAAGGCTTATGCCACAAATTTGCCGGTGCTGCTCATTTTAGTTTTTGGGAAAATGTCAAATTCAGATTGATTGGTGCGTCTATCCTTAATGCAAGCTTTAATTTATGCCGCATGAGGTTGCAAGTGTTTTTTTCTGCTAATACAGATGCTTAATTACCATCGTGTTTCCAGATCTCTGGTGGAAATGTTGCCTCATTGAAACCTCCTGCAGCAGCAGATCACTGTCTGCTTTAAAAACAGCTGCTTTGTTCCACTGCTTTTCCTGCTGATGGGGGTTTTCAGCTTGTTGTATTAAAAGCCTCTTTTGTTTCTTTTGTCACATGCTTCATTTGCAGGAAGATCTGGTGAGTAGATCTCGTGTAAACATTGCGCTAACAGCAGCTTCTGAGAGGTGTGTGTGTGGCTGATTTATAATGGGTGTGTGTTTGTGTGTGTCCTGTCAGAGCGAGAGGGAGAAGCGGGAGCAACTGGAGGCGCAGAGGGAAAAACAAAAAGATCTCATCATCCAGTTGAAGACGCAGCTTGACGATCTGGAGCACTTCGCCTATCAGGAGGGCAGCTACGACTCGCTGCCGCAGTCCGTTGTCATGGAGAGGCAGAAGGTGTGGAAATGCAAACATGCGTCACGTCTCGCATAATAAAATCCACAGGTTGTACTTCCACTTTTAAACATCAGGCTTGTTAAGTCCAACATCTAAAACATTCAGATTAGAGATGCAAACAATTAATTAACCAATCAATTAATTTTTATCAATGGTTTATTAGATTAAAATGAGTTCCAATCATCAACTAACAGCATTCACTTAGATCTTCTTTAGTGTTGTAGTTTTGCTGCCATCCTGCAGAGGGCGCTGCTGGTCAGGAGCCTTTGATACAGACACAAAACTGGTGGCGATGTGAGAAACTGTTCAACTCAGCAAAAACTTGGGCATTTCTGACTTTCAGCTGTCAGAAATTTCTACATTTTTTTCTGCAAAATTTCTGAGTTTTTTCTTGCAAATTTTCAACTTTGTTGTACAAAATGTTTGAGATTGATCTAAAAATTTCTGACTTTTTTCTCATAAATTTTTGTCTTTTGAACTTTTGTTTTCTACAGTGAAGGTAATTCTCACATATTTGATTCTTTATTTAACAACCCAATTGGTCCTTGTTTTATATTTTATGAATGTGGCAAAGATTAATGTGAGAAAAACACATTTTCTATTTATTCAGTCAATATCTAATACAAAATAATGTTAAAATTAGATGTGTTTTTTTATTTTGTATGTTCTGAAACATTTAGCGCTTTTTTGTTATGGAAAGAGAAAATGGCTGCTTTAGTTAATAAGATCAATCAACTTTAGATTAACTCATTAATTGATTACTTTTATTACAAATATGCTCTCCTACCAATGAGAAATCTTGTGCAAAGTTAAAGTTATATTTAGACAAATATTAGCTTTTTGTTTGGTTTCCCAGAAGCAATGCCACTTTCCGTGTTTACATACCTCACTGTCACATTCAAGGAAGTCACGGATAAACAGCTTCTGGAATTCTCTGATTAGTTTGGTGGGAATCAACCAGGAAATTGTTTTAAATCAGGAAATGTTGAGATGACAGGAACTGGGTGAGGTTTCTATACCGTTGTTTGTTTGATTGGAGCAGTGATTCCAGCTCCTAAGTTAGTTTAAAGATAATTAATCTGTTGTGAAAGGACAGTCAATTTCTCAAAATTCCTTCAGTTTCCAGTTTTTTTTCTTTTCCCCCAAAATAGATTATTTTATGATGCTGATGGCTTTTATTGATAATTATCAGGCGGGAAGAAAAACACACAGCAACGGTCTCTACTTCCAATTTTATTAGTTTTGTGTTTTCAGTTTTCTATTAAATGTTAATTACATGTCTGTTATTACCAAAATAATAGGACTATTTTACAAAAATGTAGACATTTTTACTGTGTACTTTTAGTTGAGTGATTTTATTATGAAATAACGCTACTCTAAATTTCTGGATTTTCTACCCAGTGAATAAAAAAACAAACATGTTTTAACCAAAAATTCACCAGACAGAGACACACCTGCAGTTTAATATATATATATGTATTTTTTATAACAAACTGATTTGGAAATTTTAAACAATTTTTGATACTTTTATGAATTATTGACATTTTGGTCCCTAAAATAAAACAAATTCCACTTAGTTTGATATTGTGGTCTGACTGATGATGCCATTTTAAAATAATTTCATCAGTTACTCAGGACTTAAAACAAGATGGCTGCCTTGGCTGTGCTGTCTCAACTATGGAAGCTGAAATCCAGATGTTTCAAAAATTAGATCGTTAAAAAGCCAAAAATAATATTAGAATTTGGTTTCATGACCAAACCTTGATGGAAATTCCCCCGGAGTGATTTTCATGCTTTGTTTTACCTTCAGCCTATTTCTGTTTCCAGGTCATCATCGACGAGTTGATAAAGAAGCTGGACGTGAATCTGAACGAGGACATCGGGAACTTGTCCCCGGAGGAGCTGAGACAGCGGGTGGACGCCGCCATCGCTCAAATCGTGAACCCGGCCCGAGTGAAGGAGCAGCTGGTGGAGCAGCTGAAGACCCAGATCAGGGACCTGGAGATGTTCATTAACTTCATACAGGGTACGCAGGACACACACGTGTTCATTCTGGGTTTTATTCATGTCAGATCGTCTATTTTTAATCATAATTTTGCCTTTTCTTATTTAAAGATGAGGTGGGGAACCCTCTTCTGTCAGATGGAGGGCGGAGTCAGCAGCCGAAAGCAGGCGGAGCCAACGGCAGAGCTGCAGGGATGAAGAAGAAAGGTCAGCTTATTACAGACAATCAGAGCGTCTGTCCGTCCTTAGAGAGTCTTAAAATGTATTAAATTCACAAAAAAAGAGAATAAATTTATATATATATATATATATATATATATATATATAGAGAGAGAGAGAGAGAGAGAGCGTGTGATTCAGCTCCTAAATTTAATTCGTAATGGTCTTAATACACTTTAAATGGTAGTTGGTGAAACCAGCAGTCCCAGTTCTCTGCTGGTTTCATTAAGCTGCCTCACTGTGTTTCTGCCCCCCACAGTGGACCCGGTCCAGGCCGAGCGGATGCGGGCCACGGGCCTGCAGCTCATCCAGAAGGCTCTGGCCGTGCTGCAGATCTTCGCTGCCAGTCAGTTCGGCTGCTCGGCCGGCCACGTCCCCCAGAACCTTTGGCCCCAGGACTGTCCGGGCCGGGACTACGGCCCCCTGCTGCAGCGCCTGGAGGCCGCCGTGGAAAAGGTCCGGGTCCTGGGCTCACGGCGCCATCCCTCCGTGGAGCACGTGGTAAGCTACAGCGGCGGGCCGGCGGCGGCGCTGGGGGCCCGGGACGAGCTGACGACGGCGGTGAGGAAGGAGCTGGCGGTGGCCCTGAAGGACCTGCTGGCCCACGGCCTGTTCTGCCCCTCGCAGACCATGAGCCTGGTGCTGGCGCCCATCTCCTGCCTGCTGCCCTACCGCCCTGCTCCGCTCGCCATGCACCCCTGGGAACTCTTCGTCAAGTACTACGAGTCCAAGAACGGGAAGGCGTTCGTGGAATCGCCGGCCCGAAAGCTGTCACAGTCCTTCAGCCTGAAGGTGGACAGTGGCCCGGGAACGGTGACGCCCAAACACTCGCTGCTGTGTGCCGTCCACTCGGTGCTGAAGGAGCACGGCCGCTACAAGCGCGGGCCAGACTCGGAGCTCAAAGCGCTGGTGTGCATGGCGCTGAACGAGCAGCGGCTGGTTTCCTGGGTCAACCTGCTCTGCAAGTCGTCCACTCTGATCTTGCCGCACTACCAGAGCTGGAGCTACATGGCCCAGACGGGCTTCGAAGGCGCCCTGCGCATCCTGGGCCGCATCAGCCACCTGCGCTTCAACCTGCCGGTGGACCTGGCCGTGCGGCAGCTCAAGAACATCAAGGACGCCTTCTGACGAGGCGTTCTGCGGCGGCGCCGTTCACTGCAAAAACACAAAGTATGACCAAGAGTTTCTGTTTGGTTTCTGTTCCACATGTCTCATTATGTTTAAAATAAGACAAAACTAAATCACAACTAACAATTCAGCAAGAAATACCAACTTGTTTTAAGTCAGTTCTTATCAAATGTTGATAGAAATAACTTGCTGGCAGATTATCTCAGTTAAGACTTAGGGAAAAATGTCTTGTCATGGCAACTAGAACTTTTTATCACTATTCAGGAACTACGTACTAAGAAATTCCTATATCTTGCTGAAAAGTTAGTTTTGTCTTATTTCAAGTGTACTAAGTATTTTTGCAGTGTACTCCATCCTGTTAAAGGTTGTTACATGTGCATGAATGTGTTAGCCTGCTTCTCCTCTAAACATGCCTTACGCTGCAATAACACAAAGTGTCACCAAGTGTTTTTGTTTGGTTGCTGTTTCAAATGTATCATTATGTTTAAAATAAGACAAAACCAACTCACAAGCAACATTTCAGCAAGAAATACCAGCTTGTTTTAAGTCAGTAATCAGTCGATGTCGATAAAAATCATTGCTTCACTTTTAACATGGGGAGGAATATCTTGTTGCCATGGAAATGTGTACTTTTTAATCATGATTCAAGCACTATTTACTGAAAAAAAGCTCCTATATCTTGCTGAAAAGTTGCTTATGAGTTAATTTTGTTTTAAGTGTACTAAGAAAATAGACAAAAATACTTAAGATTTTGTGTTTTTGCAGTGTAGCGTCACCTGCGATGACCTCACCTTTAGCCTTCAGCCTAACGCCAACGTCTTTGTGACCTTTGCTCAGCAGCTTCTTCCTCTGCTGGACCTGATGGCGCTCGAACCTATGCAGCAAACATCCTGAGGAGACATACACTCCAAAAACACTCAATCTTACAGTATTTTTGTCCAGAGCTTGTTTAAAGTGAATAACTCATCAATGTGGATGAAATAGTGCTAGCAGATTATTTCCTATAATATGGGAAACATATAAATGAAATAATTTACCTCTAGAACCAGCACTTTTTCATCAATATTAAGGAATTATTGACTCTACCAAGCTTCTGTATCTTGCTTAAAAGTTACGTTAGTTTACTGAGTTTACTGAGATATTTTCTGTAGAAACTAGAAAAAAATAGTTGGTAAGATTTTGTGTTTTTGCAGTGTATATAGATGGTGTTAGTGAAGGAAGAGGAGCAGAAACATTCCTAATAAACTCTAGTTCTTGTTTATAATGATGTTACGCAAACAGGAAGCCTCTGTGTAGCAAAAATCACCAAAATAAAAGCTCCGTGTGTGTACGGGTGGCGTTGCTGTTACCGTGCAGCTTTTTGGTCAAATTAACCACTGATTGTGTTCCTGTGTTTCAGTTCTGACTTTTGTCTCCTTGACTGAGCTGCTGCTAATGATCATTTTTATTCCAGATTTTATTTTATTTTCAATGAACAGAAAATCATGTCCGTAAAAACCTGAATGTATGAACCGTAGATGCTATTAAACTGACGTTTGTATATTTGTTGTTTATTTTGTTCATGTGTTTGAGTCAAACCTTCAGTTGTAGAGCACTTTTCCAAACTTCAGTTGTGTTTTGGGTATATTCACTGCACACTTTTTGTTTTTGTTTATGTTTAGATGTTTATTTATTAGATAAATTGCTTTAAACACTTAAAATGGCTGCTGTTCTGTAACTGTAGCAGTTCAACCTGGGAGCATCATTGAAAACAACTATTGCTATATTTATTTAATTTAAGATGGTGTATGGGAACATATGAATTGTTATTTTTGGTTTTATCATATTTAATGTAAACCTCCAGTTGTAAAATAATAATAAACCAAATAAAAAGAAGCTTATTTTTTTAATCTTTGCTTCTTTCGTCTGCAACCTCCAGGGGGCGTCACATTTCCTCATCTTTCCTCTACCTATCTATGCATTGTGTTTCAATATGTACTTAATAAAGTATCCCAATCTTCAAATATTATTTTTCAGTCACGTGTTTTACTTTGCGATGCAACATTAATACATTTTAATTTATTTATTTTTAAAATTTTGGCTACTTCCATGTTGTTGGGGATTACAGAATATTAAGTAAGTATATAATATGTTCAATATTATTAAATCAACTGTAAAATAAAGAAGGGTGGGCCTTTAGGTTTCTCCTGAATCCGTAATAAGTCCGTACTTGTTTAAAGTCTGTACTTTAAAATGTTACAATTTTAAACATTTATATTTGAAATGTAAAAATAGTATTTACATTTCACATAAAAATTCCCTTCTCACCCACCGCGGGTGGTTCTTATCCTCTGAGCTCGGGTCCTCTACCAGAGGCCTGGGAGCTTGAGGGTCCTGCGCAGTATCTTGGCTGTGCCAAGGACTGCACATTTCTGGACTGAGATGTCTGATGTTGTTCCTGGGATCTGTTGTAGCCATTGATCCAGTTTGGGGGTGACTGCCCCGAGGGCCCCGATGACCACAGGCACCACTGTGGTCTTCACCTTCCAGGCCCTCTCCAGTTCCTCCCTGAGGCCCTGATATTTCTCTAGTTTCTCGTGCTCCTTTTTCCTGATGTTGCAATCGCTTGGTATTGCTACATCTACCACAACGGCTTTCCTCTGTTGTTTATCCACTACGACAATGTCTGGTTGGTTCGCCATTACCATTCTGTCTGTCTGGATCTGGAAGTCCCACAGGATCTTAGCTCTGGCGTTCTCCACCACCTTTGGGGGTGTTTCCCACTTTGATCTCGGGGTTTCCAGTCCATATTCTGCACAGATGTTTCTGTACACTATGCCCGCCACTTGGTTATGTCGTTCCATGTACGCTTTCCCTGCCAGTATCTTGCACCCTGCTGTTATGTGCTGGACTGTCTCAGGGGCCTCCTTGCACAACCTACACCTTGGGTCTTGTCTGGTGTGGTAGATCTGGGCCTCTATTGCTCTGGTGTTCAGGGCCTGTTCCTGGGCGGCCAGGATGAGGGCCTCTGTGCTGTCCTTGAGTCCAGCTTTTTCCAGCCATTGGTAGGATTTACTGATATCAGCCACTTGGGTTATTTGCTGGTGGTACATCCCATGTAGGGGCTTGTCCTCCCATGATGGTATCTCTGGCACCTCAACCTCCGTTCCCTGTTGTCTGAGACATTCACTGAGCACATTGTCTGTTGAGGCTTTGTCCCTGATGTATTTATGGATCTTAGTTGTTTCATCCTGGACAGTGGTTCTCACACTCACTAGTCCTCTGCCTCCTTCCTTGCGGCTCGTGTACAGTCTCAGGGTGCTGGATTTGGGATGGAACCCTCCATGCATTGTTAGTAGCTTTCTAGTCTTAATATCTGTGGCTTTTATCTCCTCCTTTGGCCAGCTAATTATTCCAGCAGGGTATCTGATTACTGGCAAGGCATAGCTGTTTATCGCACGGATTTTGTTCTTGCCATTGAGCTGGCTTCTCAGGACTTGCCTTATTCGTTGGAGGTATTTAGCTGTGGCTCCTTTCCTTGTGGCCTCATCGAAGTTGCCATTTGCTTGTGGTATACCTAGGTACTTGTAACTGTCCTCTATGTCTGCTATTGTTCCTTCTGGGAGTGAGACCCCTTCTGTGCGGATCACCTTCCCCCTCTTTGTGATCAACCGACCACACTTCTCTAGTCCGAATGACATCCCAATGTCCGTGCTGTAGATCCTGGTGGTGTGGATCAGTGAGTCGATGTCTCGTTCACTCTTGGCGTACAGTTTGATGTCATCCATGTAGAGAAGGTGACTGATGTTGGCCCCATTTTTGAGTCGGTATCCGTAGCCAGTCTTGTTGATAATTTGGCTGAGGGGGTTCAGGCCTATGCAGAACAGTAGCGGGGACAGAGCATCTCCTTGATATATGCCACATTTGATGGACACTTGTGCAAGTGGTTTGCAGTTGGCTTCAAGGGTGGTTTTCCACAGCCTCATTGAGTTTGCAATGAAGGCTCTCAGAGTCCTGTTGATGTTATACATCTCTAAGCATTCAATGATCCAAGTATGCGGCATTGAGTCATAGGCTTTCTTGTAATCAATCCAAGCCATGCACAGGTTGGTGTGTCGGGTTTTGCAGTCTCGGGCAACTGTGCGGTCTACGAGGAGTTGGTGTTTGGCTCCTCTGCTATTTACACCGATACCTTTTTGTGCCGTGCTCATGTGTTTATCCATGTGTTTGCTTATCTTGGCCGCTATGATGCCTGACATGAGCTTCCAGGTTGTGGAGAGGCAGGTTATTGGTCGGTAGTTGGGTGGGACTGGCCCCTTTGATGGATCCTTCTGGATTAGGATTGTCCGCCCTTCAGTTAACCATTCAGGGTGAGTCCCACTTTGTAGCAGCTGGTTCATTTGGCCTGCCAGTCGCTCGTGGAGGGCAGTGAGTGTCTTTAGCCAGTAGGCATGGATCATGTCAGGCCCTGGTGCTGTCCAGTTTTTCATACCTGAGACTCTTTCTTGGACATCTGTCACAGTGATGGTTACCGGAGCTTGCTCAGGGAGGTTGCTATGGTCCTCTCGTAGAGAGATCAACCACTGTGCATTGCTGTTGTGGGACGCCTCCCTTTCCCATATGCCTTTCCAGTATTGTTCAGTCTCCAGCCTTGGTGGGTCTGCTCTGTTGTTATTACCCTGCCATTGAGAGTACACCTTAGCTGGTTGAGTGGAGAAGAGCCGGTTAATCCTTCTGGATTCATTCTCCCTTGTGTATCTCTTTAGGCGGCTGGCCAAGGCTTGGAGTCTCTGTTTGGCAGTTTCGAGTGCTTCAGGTATGGGCAACTTTCTGGGTACTTGTCTTTTCATTGTACCCTTGTGGAGCTCTGACAGTTGGCTCACTTCCCTCCTTGTT
>VMRN01000022.1:1613017-1626459 GCA_010277015.1 Poeciliopsis turrubarensis
TGTATATATAAGATAATCCCAATATTTCGAAATTAAAATGATTCAGGAAGTGACGTACTTCACGTTCGCCCTCTGGACTTCCTTTTCCTGTTAGCGGCGGCCGTAGAGAAGCATCAGTGAGTGAATTTTCCCTCAAAATAATCCACATCCATCGGGTTTAATCTGGGTTAATTTGTTCTCTTTATCACCGTATATCACAGATTACACTCCGTAGTGTAAAAGTCGACCTGATATTTAGTGAGTTTATGTTCGATTAAAGATGAAAAGTAGCTGTTTTGCTGCGGTGGGATCTCTTCCCCAGCGCACTTTCCAACATGGCAGCCTTCTTAGGGCTAAAGCTGCACCTTAGTTTTAGTGGCGTATTATGTAATTATTTTAACGTATTCTGATTTTATGTGGATGTGTTCTTTGTCAAGCAACTCACCTAACTTTAGAAACATCCATAATGATTAAGAGAGTGAATATTACGTATGTAAAGACGCTTATTGGATAGCTTGCAGTTAGCTGAATGCTAACTAGCCTGGCTGTCCGGGCGCAGCAAGGCGATAATAAAATCAGATTATTCTGAGTTTGCCTAGATTTTTAACAGATTTACTGCTTTATGACAGGAATGGGCAAGTTCATGAAGCCGGGGAAGGTGGTGATGGTCCTGGCTGGACGCTACGCCGGGCGCAAAGCTGTCATCGTCAAGGTACGAACTGGACTCCTGCAGTTTAAAAAATCATATTTATACAAAATGCAGAGACTGGGTTCATAGTTCTCATCTTTACACGATTAAGAAGAGTCTAAAAATTTGGCTGAAATGCTAGTTAAAAAGTGCATTTAATTATGTGGATATGAATGAATCAACAGCAAGTAAATCAACAATTACATAAAGACAAACTAATTTATTCTTAATATCAGTATATAGTCTCTGGTTCAAATTGTTTGAGCTGCTGATTTTATACATTTTAGAAACATTTTAAAAATTAAACCACATTGACTTTCTGTTTTTAGAAGAATATTCTAGTGTGAAATTTATCTTTTGACACTAATGACAGATTGGAGGGTTAATGTTCTCCACTTTCCTTATTTTTTGTTTCAGCTAGATGTTTGACAGTAAGTGGTTTGTTGTTCTCTTGGCAGAATATTGACGACGGCACCACCGACCGCCCCTACAGCCACGCTCTGGTCGCCGGCATCGACCGCTACCCCCGTAAGGTGACCACCGTCATGGGCAAGAAGAAGATCGCCAAGAGATCCAAGATCAAGGCTTTTGTCAAAGTTTTCAACTACAACCACCTCATGCCCACCAGGTCAGGAACTCAACTTTTCCTTTCTCCAGTTCATTGAATGCATCTTAACCACGACTTTGCACTGTCGACAGTCCTGTTCATTTGTCTTTGTGTTTTTATAAAAATAAAAGATATAAGCTTTTACAATGTGCTTTGGGGTCATTTTTAACTCCTTCCTTGTCTGTTGAAATCAGAATTGCTACCTGATTGTTCTGACTCTGTTTCTGTTGGAAAACATTTCTGGTTCATTTTTCCACCGTTAATTTTTCATGTTTACTAAAGGAATGCTGTTACTGTAATTTAGGTGATAAAATGTTTTATTTAATATGGGAATTGAAATGTTTGGTTTAGATCTTTCAATGCATTTCTAATTAAAAAAAGGGTTTTCAGCAGTTCGATGGAAAAATCTGATTGTCAGAATTAATCATTAGAATAATTAATTAATCACCAGAATAATCGACTCGCTGTCAGAATAATCAAATAATTGTCAGCATTACCAATTGATTACTAAAGTAATCATTGGTTGCAGCCGTTCTTCTTGTGAAAAAGTATCTGGTCATTTCAATTAATTATTTTGATGTTTTTTTCCGTTTCTTTGCGGAAGAGGTGAACAGAAAATGTTTTGTTGTTCGAACGTCTTGCTGTAGTTGAACTCGTTTCCTCGTCGCCCTCAGATACTCGGTGGATATCCCTCTGGACAAAACCGTCGTCAACAAGGACGTCTTCAGGGATCCTGCTCTCAAACGCAAAGCCAGGCGGGAGGCCAAGGTCAAGTTTGAGGAGAGGTCAGGACACTTTCAGCAATCAATTGTTAGTTTTAAACATTAATATGTCGGCTTCTTGCTAAGTTTGTATTTTCTTTCTGTTTCCAGGTACAAGACGGGCAAGAACAAGTGGTTCTTCCAGAAGCTGCGATTCTAATTTCACTCGGTTTCACAAAATAAATGTTTATAAATGAAATCATTTGGACTCTGGCTTGTTTTTTGGTTGAGTTGGAAATTCTGAGTTTTATTTTCTGAAATGAGTCACAAAAACAATTTTAACTTTTAAAGCTTTAAAGTTTAAAGCTTTAAAATATTACATTAAAGAAATAAAACACATTAATGCAGAATAGTGGACCAGCTTAAAAGTGCGACCATGTAATGTGCTTCATAACTGAATAATTGCCTGAGTCGGCCCTTATTTTTATTTAATATTTAAATTCATAACTTTCTATAATCAAAAAAAAATACAAGATATAAAACAGTAAAATTAAATAAATAATAATACTACCTAAATGTTTAAATCAGTTTTTAAGATCAGGTACATTTTTCATGTACTGTTATTTTTATTGAGTCGATGAAGGTCAGTACTGCAGTTAGCTGCAGCGATTTTATTTTTTTGTTGTTGCTAATTATTCTATTTATTTAGGCAGGAAAATGAAATCAGGTTTAAATAATAAAATATATTCAGGAAGCCCATTCTGCTTTGAATGAATTTAATTGTTGCAGGTATTTTTTTTCCTTCCACTGAACTTTCCATAGATTTACATGGTGGTTAAAAATAACCATCTTTTTTTCTCATGTAATCAAATTTTCTGAGAACCTGAACCTGAGGTTCATCACTAAGATTAACAGAATTTATTTTATAAAGTGTGATTATTCATAACTGATTTTTTATTTTTTTTAAAGAATCATTAAAATATTTGTTCATATTTGTGCTGAAACGTGCCTGTAGATGTCAAACTCCAGTCCTCAAGGTCCTGCAGTTTTTGGATGAGCCTCGGGTACAAAACACTGAATGAAGTGGATTAATTGCCCCCTCCTGGTGTAGATAGTTTCTCCAGAACCTTAATGACCTAATTATTCCGTTCAGGTGCAGCAGAGGCTCATCTTTAGTTTGACTCCTGTGATTCAGTGTAAAAGCAGCGGTTCCTGCTGGTAAAGTGTCGGATTTTCTACAGCCCTGAACGCATCATCCTGCTGCTGGCGGTGCGCCCCCTGGTGGAGATGAACTGTTCCTGCTTCCTGTTGATCAGAACAGAAAGTGAAAGAAATCAGTTTCGAGCAGATCGTCGGCGTGAGGTAGGTTAAACCAGAGCTGCTGTTTCTCATAAATACATTAATTTACTTTCATTCAGCCGTTTTGTGTTTTGATTTAAAGTTAAGTGGTTATTCTGAGATTTACTGTAAATTCAAGATTCACTGTTAATCTGAAATTAGGCCTCCAGATTGGCTCTAAAGTTCAGCTGACTGCGCCTTTCTTTGTTTACAGCATGGAAACGTTGTTATAAACCCTCTTTATGTATTGATCTTACTCTGAGTGACGGTTTTCAACTGTTTTAATCTGTTCAACATGTAATCTGAATTATTTCAGGCTCCTTTCACCATGTCATCAGACGAGGTGAGATTAAGCCTCTTTACGTCATTGTTTGTCATATAATCAAAGACAGAAACACTTTCCGTTTCCCTTCCAGCCAGAACCAACCTTTCACTGCTTTCCTCGTTTATTCACTGAACATTTTAATTCAAAACTAAGCTTTTATCTCCTGTTTGTGTTCAGATTCTGACTGTTTGTTTGCTCTTGTGTCAGGATTTCTCCCTGGTGACTGAGAAAGATGAAGACACACTGGAGGGAATCCAGGCTCTAATCAAGGATTACCAGGTGCAAAATACAACTACAACACACATTCACTCTGAGATTAGTGACAATATGTCAAATGAAGCCGTCTTTTCCAGCACAGACTCACACTGACGCATTTAATATCTCTAGATTTAATTGTTTTCTATTTTCTTCCAGCCTCGGTTGTTACGGCTTTAATTTTCAGTTTTAACAGTTTCCTGACTTTATGTAACTAAAATCAACACATCTTCAGTTTAATGTCTTTTTTTTCTCCTTCTGAATTAAATTTGGCTGAAAACAATTAATGCTCTTATCCCAAAGTCAAATCAAATGTTACAGTAAGTGATTGCTCAAATTTCTACTGATTTCCAGTAGCAGTCAGTCTCACAACGGTTTTGAATATTCAGTCTAATTTTAACACAAATTATTTTCTCGAAAAAAATGTTTTTTTAGCTCAAAATGTCAAAAATGTGTGAAAAGTAAAAATTTGAGATAATTCTGAGATATTTTCATTAAAAAAAAACATAAAAATTTCAGACTTAGACAAATCAAAAATTTTAAAAAACAAAAAAAATAAATGTGATTTTTCTCTGGAATTTTTGAAGAAAAACTTGGAAGTTTCTGACCTCCAAAACTCAAAACTTTGTGAAAACAAAAAGTCATAAAATTTTAGATCAGGCTAAGAAATTCTCTAGAAAAAACAGATTTCTGAGATTCAAAAGGCAAAAATATTCAACTTTTGAAAATTCCCAAGAGTTGAGCATTTTGTAGAGATCAGAAATTTCCAATTTTTTTCCAGAAAATTTCTGATATTAATCCCAAAATTTGAGTTTTTTGGCATTACCTGTAATGGATTAAGAGTAGTTTAAGCTATTGCCATAAAAGTTGAGTTTATTTGAAGCCTGTCTACATTGTTTACCTGGAGGTGATCTGATCTGCTCAATGCTAAAGCTAAAACATGTTTAATGTCTCCGTTGAATCTTTTCATAGCATTCAGATGTACCAAAAAATGATTGTTGTTGCTGTTTCCCCTTAGAGAAAATACTCTGCGATCCTGGAGGAGCAGGAGGATTTAAAGGTCTCCATTAAGGAACGACAGGAAATGACCCAAAAGTTCCAGGAGCGCACAGAAAAAGTGAAGGATGGTCTGAAAAAAGACAAGATCGCCTTCGAAGAACAGATCGCGACTGAAAAGGTTGGAGTGCGTCTGTCTGCAGCACCGCCTGGAAAATAAAAACTTTATTGCATATTAAGGTGCAAAGGCTTATGGAAAATAAACAGACAGTAATCAGACAGTAATCTGTAGCTGTCATGTAGATAAAACAGCCTGAACTGAAGGGTGAAAATTTCTCATGAAATCCTGACAAAACACAAAGTTTGTGAAATGAACCCTAATATTTGTGGATGTGTTGTCTGACTTCAGGCCAAGTTGGACGCCCTGCAGCAGGAGGACTGCGAACTCATGGAGGAGCTGCAGAGACTCCAGGCTGAAATCCAGAAGGAAGATTTCCAAAACGCCCAGCTGAAGGAGCGAGCGGATGTAGGCGACGCTCCGATTCCTCCGCAGCCCGAGGTTCTGAACGTCTCCGCTCACGTTGCAGCTTTCCGTCGTAGGTTTTCTCCAAGATGCCAGAGAAGAATTTCGTCTTTTCCGGGAAGACGGGAAAGGCCGACGCCGAGGAGGAGTATGAGATGAAGCCGCACATCATGTATCCGATGGAAGAGGGAACGGCGCTCATCACGTTCGAGGAGGAGGACGGTGAGAAGATAAACGTCGTTAGCAGCTTAAAATTTATGTTTTGCATGTTTTTCTACTTCTGTTTAGTTCTCAGATGGTTTTAAGAAACACAAAAGTTCTTAAAAAGAAAATAAAAATAAAACACCCAGCTGTGTTTTGGCCATAAGTTAATCGGAAAAATGAGCCGTTTCAAAAACCTCCATGTTGTTAAGTCACATTGCAGGTTACCTAGCAACCCCAGAGTTCAGCCCGTTACCTAGCAACCCAAGCTAAGTTCCTGCACATTTGTTTAGTTGTTTTTGCTGCTTTTTGAGCTTTAGATCTTTTAACCTTAATGGACACTTATTATGCAAATTTCACATTTTGCACGTTTTTATTTTTCCTTTTGGATCTTAACTGCACCTAAGAACAATCCAAATGCTTAAAAAAATTCACCCAGCTATTTTTGGCATTAAGTCAATGGCATTTCAGTGTCAAAATCTTTGAAATTTAACATCACACAGCCCTGTTACCTAGCAACCCAAGCAGCATTCTGCTCCGTTACCTAGCAACCCAAGCAGAGTTCCGCTTTGTTTGATCAGCTGGTTTTACCGCTGTATGCGCTGTACAATGGCTGCTGGAAAGACAAGTGTTTTGTTGTTGACTTACCACCCAGAAACCACTTGTTGCTTTCTTGTTGGTTGTGCAGGAGGCTCCACTTCTGCTTTTCAGAGACATACAGTTGTACAATTGCACTTCTGTTTTGAGCCATTTTCACGAGGAGTGTTAATGTTGAGTTGTGGGGCATGGTCAGCAGCAGCTTATTTGGATTTAAAGTGACAGGAGGCCCTAAAACCTCTCATTCTGATGTGACTAGACTGAAATCTCATCTAAGAAAGATTTTGTCCAAATAGTGTAAAGAGGATGTTCGTTACACTTAAAAACTTGACTTAAGTAGAGGTTTTTGTTAAAATGTGATTGCTAGTGGCGGCGAATATTCTGGAAAAGAGGAGCCATAAGGTGGATCTGGGCGGCGAGTGCCACATCACGGTGGAGGCCCAGCCGATTCACCTGCTGATGCCCAGCCTGGTGGAGGTAAAATCCGTCGTCACGACGACGAATCGAAATGCTCCCGTTCTTTAACCTCTGACCGCCTAACCCGCAGATCGACACGGACGTCTGTCCTTACCGGGTTTTGGTGTCCAACCTGCCCAACATGGACACGGAGATGCTGCTGAATAAACTGGAAATCCACTTCTCCAAGTCCAAAAATGAAGGCGGCGAGGTGGAGTCCTGCGACTTCCTGCCGGACTCGGGGACGGTGGTCATCGCGTTCGTGAAGGACAAGAGTGAGGACGGATGTTTTCTGCTTTTCTGACTTCACAGCTGGAGAGAAAATGTTGAACTGACTCTTCTTCTGAACTTCCTTCAATCAGTTGCAGAACAGTTGGCACTAACAGAACACCATACCATAACTTTCAACAAAAAAAAGCACACAGTGAGAGTGACGCCTTTCATAAATGGAAAGATCACAAACTTGGAGGTGAGAAAATGTTGGGAAAACATACCTGAAAATAAAAATAGAGAATCACATTTTGAACTCTACGGAGGAAAATTAAGGCCAACAAAAATTCAAATAAATTCATAGAATTTTGATTTTAATCTGAGAATTATTACTTTGCTCACAGAATTGAGCAAATTAATAATTCTGAGTGGCGCTGATGTTCTTCCATAATCTCTAATTGTTGTCTTGTCTCCCAGACCCGGACCTCTATGTGCCCTCGGACCGTCCTGCTGACGGGAATCCCGGACGTCATGGACCGGGAGACGATGCAGGACATGCTGGAGATCCACTTCCAGAAAAACGGCAACGGCGGCGGCGAGATCGAAGCCTTCCTGTACAACCCGCTGGGCCAGCAGACCCTGGCGCTGTTCGGCAGCGCCACGCCAGAACCTGGAGAGGAGAAGTAGATCCGGCTGCTCTGGACCGAACTGACCGACAAACATCTGGACTCTGTTTCTGATGGACCTCAGCCGAACTCTGTTGTTTTGGGAATAATCGGAATGGTGAGCGGTGCAGGACTTCATGGTTTGGGAAGCTGAAAGTTAATCGAATTTAAATTCCCAGATGAAAATTATTGTAAGTTTATAAACATCTATATTATATTAGGGCTGCAACAGACGACTAATTGATTATTCAGACAATTAATTGGAGTTTTACACGATTAATCGGGTGAAAAAATGGACACATTTTCATTTAACCATTCAAGCTTTTTTTTAAACATTAGAAATGCAATTAAACAAACTATGTGCCGGGGGCCATTTGGGGCCCTTGAAATGCTTGTGTTCGGCCCTGATCACAATCAAGAATGGTGAAAATAAAACAGAAAACAATTGATTTTCTTTGTTTGTAATGAGGCAGCATTTGTTTAGGCTTCATATTTTAATTGTTGACTGTTGAGTTGGTAATTTTAGCATTTTTAATTTAATAATTTTTTTTGCCTTCCAGTAGTTTAAATTTGTCAGGACAAAAACTTTGGACCACTGCTTTAAAAATAACAATCAATTCAACTAAATATTTAAAGAATAAATTAGATATTTCATTGCCTAAAAAGTGATAACATAGCAGTCCTTTTGTGAATGTTTGATCATTTGAAGCAAAAGATGCATCTGCAGCTAAAAACACGTGAAAATCTCAAACCTTTTCTGCTTCACTTAATGTCAGTTGGGCTGATCTGGTGATTAATTTTTGTTTTAAATGATTAACATTTGGATTTCAACCAGGTGAAGCTAAAACTGTTTTAGTTTCTTAAATACTTTTTGGTAAAGTTGAGGTTTAATTACTCCCTTGAATATATTCTTCTTTCAGTACTTGGATTTTTTTTAAATCTGTATACTTCAGTTAGCGATTAATCAATTTTTAAGGTAACTTACGATTATTTAAATTGATTAATTGCAACATGTTTGTTACATGCAGATATTTGTCTATCAAATAATCATGTGGGAAATCACAGACACCTGGAAATACTGTTTTCCTGATTTGATTTTTTTGAAAAATATGACATTTTACTGTGTTTTGTAGCATAAAATGAAATCATATTATCTGGGAAAATATATATTTTAATAAGGTCCATGTAATGTACTCTGGCCCAGGCTGCAAAACCAAATTTATCAACGTAAAAACGTTGTGTTGATGGACGAGTTTATATAAAAATTCTGCTTTGTCAGAATATTTACCATCTCTTAGATTTTGAAAATGGATTTCTGGAATGTAAACAAGAAGGTTTAAGAGGAATATTAAAGTCTGGATACGCTTGGCTAAATCAGGTTCGGTTGTGTTTTTCTTCAGTTTATTTTTCCTTTGGATTTATTTTTACCTTGTTGAGCCTTCCGTACTGACCAGACACCGATTTACCCACGAAGGTCGCAGTTTGGTTTCTCTTTGTCTGGAGCAAAAAATAAACAACCACTAAACCTCAAATAAAATTTTATTGTAAAAACCGAATAAAAGTAACAGCATGTTGGAAATAAAACTAAGGTGAATCGTTTTCAGCTACATCCCATAGAGAATGAATGTGAGAAGAACGAGCTAACCGACGGCGGTCAGGCACTTCAAGGAAAAGAGACAGGAGGAAAATCTGTGCACAAATACATGTCGTTCAAAAAGAAAGGAAACAGCAAGATCATACTTTGGAAGACAGCTGGCCAGATTTCACATCAACAAGAGGATACAATAATTTAAAAGCCTCTAAAACAATCTGGAATTTTACATTGTTCTCATAAAAACAAACTAATGCAGGAGGAACAGCCTTCAGAGCTCGGCTTTGCTTCCCACCACCAGAGGGCGCCGCTCCGTGAGAGCTGAGTGGCTTGGATCAGTAACAGGACGTCCTCACAGGTGTAACAGTTAAAAATGTTCTACAGTGGAATAGTAGTGCGTTCTGGAGAGGCTGGCCTCCAGGTCCTACACTGAATATGTAGCTGCTTTTTAAACACAGATGTGTCTGTTTGTCCCGACAGCAACAACGATGTTAGATACTTATATAGACTCCTTACTATAATACTTTACATCAAATCTTTATATTTGTCTCTATTTTGTCATCTCGGTGCTTCATGTGGTAACGCTTTACATTCAAAGCTCCAACCGTTTTCCTCTCGCGGGTCGATGTGGGGCAGAGGAGAGCATTAGCTGGTCGATCGAACTGGAATCACGTATAAAAACTCTAAACCACCACTGGTGCCCATTCGCTTGGTTTGCGTCCATACTGGGAGAGGAAAACATATTCATATTTAGTTTATTTGGATTAAAACATATTCATATTTAGTTTATTTGGATTAAAACATATTCATATTTAAAACCAAAAATAATTTTTTTTAATTAATTTGAAATTTCCGAAAGCTTGTAAATGGCTATACAAGCCATTTACTAGCTTGTATAGCTAGCTCTTTTTACAAAAGAGCTAGCTCGGTAGCCTCCTAGCAGGCGTATATTAGCAGCTACTTAGCATTAGCCTCCTCAAACATAACCTCCATTTTTGATCCAGGTACCAAACATTTACCCAACCAGCTGTTTAGTTTCACTTTGCTTTAAAATTAGCAACTTTGAGAGGAAGAAATATACTTGTGGAAGTTTATATTTGAATTTTTTTCTGGCTTAATTTGCTTGTTACTGGTTGAATTAAGGCTGACGATCTTACCTGAATATCAGTAAGCTCCTTGTAGAACCTCTTTGCGAGATCTGGACCGTTCTGCATTGTAGGGATCTGATAAGTCTGGAAAAAATGAAAGAAATGCAAAGAATCTGGCCCGCAGGATGACCGTAAAACCAGGAACATTTTTAAATTCCACGTACCTTTCCTTTATAAAGGAGGTTTCCAACGGGACAAACGACGCAGGCGGTCCCGGCTCCAAAAACCTCCAGAATCCGTCCAGCATCCAGAGCTTGGAGCAGCTCCTTCATCCCCATCGTTCGCTCCGTCACTTTAAATTCGCCCTGACAGAAACAAACAAAGAACGAGAAATATTGCTAGATATCCTCAAAGACTTTAGCATATGGAGAATTTCACAGAAACAGCAGGAATGTGAATTAATTCACTCTATTTAGGACAAACGTTTTGCTACGTGGACTCAGACTGTTGTGGGCAAAAAGAAAAATAACATAAAATCAAGCAAATAAAGATGCCTGATATTTACTGTACGTCCAAAACCTAAAAGATTTTTACGACACTGTAAAACGGCCCTAAGAGATGAGGGGGAAAAGACTAAATACCTGCCAAAAACTCAGAAATTCTGTGATTAATTTTCTAGAAAAAATAAAAATTCTGAGACTGATCTAAAAAATTCTTATTATTTTTGTAAATTTCCGACTCTTTGAGCTCAGAGAATTTTTTTCTAGAGCATTTTTGAGGTTAATTTCGAATTTTATATTTTCACAAATTTTTAAAATTTTTTCTTGAAAATTTCTCAAACTCAAAATTTCAGATTTTTGTCACTAATTTTGTTTTTGCTACTTTTTTGAGCTCAGAAATTCCCACATTTTTTCTTGAATTTTTGACTGATTAATTTAAAAATGTTGACATTTGAAATTTTGTAAAAAATTTCAGATATTAATCTAAAATTGTTTTTTTCTACCAAATTTCTTACTCAAATTTTGTTGAGTTTTTTTTCCAGAAATGTTTTTTTCTGTTGGCCCTCAGAGACTGTAGAAGATTTTGTGTTTGTTGTATTAAAATAAAAGTCACGTAGCTTTCAGTTTCTTTTGGGCTCAATTGAATACATTTATTTTCAGTAATAAAAACAGGATTTTTGAAAGTTTCTTTCAAAACTTTTACTATTTTGATCCAAGTTGAAGAAAGAATCACAACAGCAAAGTTGCTTTTTCAGTAAAAGTTTCTCCATAAACCTGGTTTTACCTTTTGTTGAAACTTCGTCATAAAAGGTTAAATACTTTGTGTTGTACTTTACATTTTCTTGAGTTAGAAAATTATGTTACAAATTAAAATTAAAACCCAACTGGTTTAACTTTTGAATTGCAGTTGTGGTTTTGGGAGTGAAATAAAGCTCCAGCTGCATTAATTGGACTTTTTGTGGATGTTGCGTCTTCTCACCCAGGTTCTGCCCAGGTCCAGCAGGGACTGCCGGGTCACTCCAGGCAGAATAATGCCGTCCAGAGGAGGAGTCACCAGCTCTCTCTCTGCAGACACACAAACAGCTGACTATTTCCACCAATGTTCAATAGGTCCAGCATCAGGGGTCAGAGGGCGTCTCACCTCCTTTAGTGTTGGTCCAGTAGATGAAGAGGTTCATGGTGCCGACCTCGGTGATCTCCTCATCTGGGCCGTAGAGCCACAGAACCTGCTGGCAGCCCTGCTTCACCGCCTCCGTCTGGACGGCGATGGTCGGCCCGTAGTTACTGGACACACACACACACACACACACACACACACACACACACACACACACACACACGTTTCTATTATAACAGCCGCCACTTCACCGCTGTTGCACCGACTGCAGTTTTCTGGCCAGAATAATCAATTATTGGGATCATTTTTAGTTGCAGCTGCAGTTTTAGATGCGTGTCTGTGTTGAGTAACGCAGCGATGCCCAGAGCTGAATCCCTTTCTGCTCTCCCGGCTGGTGAGAGCGGCTAAATCCGGATTTGGGGCGGACGCATTCCCCACCTTCTGATGGGACCAGAGCGGAGCGGATCCCTGAGTGGAACCGCCGTTTGGTTATGTAGCGATCTGGGAGTCAGACGGAGGCCTGAGCGACTGCAGGAAGTGAGGAGCAAAAAGCCTGCAGGCGGAAAAACCAGGCGGACCGAGTCAGATCAGTCCGCCTGACTCCAGATCAGACGAGCTGAACAGAAACAAAAAGTCCAGACGATTTTTGGATGAAATTTTTAACTCTCCAAACTCAAATTTCCAGACTTTCTAAAAGTTTTTATTTACTTTATTTTTTTAAAGAAAAAATCTGAGTTACTTGGCAAGATTTTACTCCTTTTCTTTTTTTCTGTCTACATTGCCCTAATACACTGTTGTTGATTTTACCCGACTGTGAAATTGGAATTTCCCATTTTCTGAGTACAACTGGAAGGCAGCATGGATCCGCCCCGAATGAGGAGGATAAAAACTCACCCCCCCATCTTGTACTCCCCGACTCCTCCTTTCCAAGCTCGGACAAACCCCGGGTCCGCCAGCAGAGAAACCGGGTTGAAGGTCCCCGTGGCGAAGTACGGTCCCACTGGGCCGATGATGACGAAGATCAGCGCCTTTCCGGCTCGAGAAACACCGAGAGACGGCTGGATGGGGAGCAGGAAGCCGTTAGAAATGCAAACGGCAGAGCAGGGATTGTTCACGGATCACCAAACTCACCTCAGTGCCGATAAACGTGGGTCGGATGTAGAGGCTGGCGTCCTGGGAGAAAGGGACCCAGTCCTGGTCCACCTCCACCAGCTTCTTGATGCACTGCAGCAGCTCGGTTTTATCAAACAGCTGGAATGAAAAACACATCAGAGGATCATCCGTAAGATAATTACGATTGTTAATCTGATATTTTTCCTAGTTGGTTGGATGTATGGATGGTTGGATGAGTGGTTGGATGACCCTTCAGTGCAGAGACTCACAGGAAGGCAGCTCCTCTCTGCGCTGCGATGCATCCTCTCCATGTTCAGCATCGGCCTGAAGAGACGGATGTGGTTGTCGACGCCACGGAACGCCTTCATGCCTTCAAACAGCTGAAACGACAAAAAACACCAAAAAATAAACATTTTAGGATGAGAATCCATGATTAGCTGCTAGCTTAGCTCCACCTTTAGCTGCTGGTCTAGCTCCATGTTTAGCTACTGG
>VMRN01000022.1:1626469-1636859 GCA_010277015.1 Poeciliopsis turrubarensis
TAGCTCCATGTTTAGCTGCTGGTTTAGCTCCACCTTTAGCTGCTGGTTTAGCTCCATGTTTAGCTGCTGGTTTAGCTCCATGTTTAGCTACTGGTTTAGCTCCATGTTTAGCTGCTGGTTTAGCTCCATGTTTAGCTGCTGGTTTAGCTCCATGTTTATCTCTGTGTTTTGGAGCCTTACCTCTATGGAGTAGTGCAGGGCGGAGGAGGCCGGGTGCAGAGACAGGTTCTGGAAGGGTTTGATCTGCGGCGTGTCCCAGCCGTCCTTCTCGGACCAGCTTATGGTCAGCATGTGGTCGGAGAACTGCTTTCCGAACATCAGGGTGGACGGGTCGGGCTTGGGTTTGCATTCCGGGTTGCGTTCGATGTTGAGGTCTGCGGCCTGGAGGCGGACGGGACGAGAGCAGAGCGGAGCAGAAAGACGAAGCCACGAAGAAGACAGTGATTGTTTTTGAACCGGGTTTGATAGAGCATGCTTTACACAAACACATTAGAGATACAGGATTATCACAGAGCCAGTTTGAAACAGGGACGTCCAAGGATTCGGTCAGATAGGCCAAAATCATCAAGTTAAAGGATTTGAGGGCCAAAAAAATTTTTTTTTTCTTGTACTGGAAAAGGTCTTAGTATATTTGTACAGTTTCTAGTGCAAACATCTTAGTTCACTTGAAATAAGACAAAACTAACTGATAAAGTACCGTCTCATTAAAAAAGGAGCTTGTATTAAGATAATAATTCCTTAATATTGTTGTTTTTTTTTCATTTAAATCATTAGAAATGTAAATGAAATGATCTGCCAACTTAGATTCCATATTCAAGAATCATTTACATAAAATAAGCTCCCATATCTTGTTGAAAAGTTACTTCCATGTTTCTTTTGTGCAACAGTGTCTTAAAGCCATTATCGACAGGAAAACGTTCATCTCTACCACAAACCTGTGATTTTGAGATAAATTTCAGAAATATTCTAGAGGAAAACATTGAAATTTTTGAGCTCCAAATGTGAAAAATGTCCTAGAAAAAACACTCAGATTTTTCTCAGAAAGTTTCAAAATTTTTTAATTTGTTTGAAAATCAAAAATTCTCATTTTTTTTATCAACAATTTGAGGGTTTTTCTTTCAACTTTTTTACTTTTCAAAATCAGAAATTTCCAAGTTGTTCTCTATAAAATTTCTGATTAATCTCAACATGTTTACATTCTCACAAATTTACTCATTTTCTACCAACAACGGCGCTAAAACACCTTTCAGCTTTCGTATTTCAAGTGGACAAAGATATTTGCACTAGAAACTGGACAAAGTGTAACAATAAAATAAATATGCAATTCTTTCACTAACAAAATAG
The DNA here is from genome assembly GCA_010277015.1 of Poeciliopsis turrubarensis. Classification (NCBI taxonomy): domain Eukaryota; kingdom Metazoa; phylum Chordata; class Actinopteri; order Cyprinodontiformes; family Poeciliidae; genus Poeciliopsis; species Poeciliopsis turrubarensis. The sequence goes on from VMRN01000022.1 coordinate 1,627,814, forward strand.
TCAGATTTGTTGTTGGAAAGTGATGTGTAAATTATTACAGTTTTGCCTCATAAGAAATTTAGCAAACTTTCTTGGCATCTAGTGGGAAAAATATAACAAAATTTTGTCAATTTTGAGCAATAAAGTCATGATTTTGGCCACTCTTTCTTTAAAAATACTTAAAGTTTAATAAACTCATAAAAGTAGATTTGGCTGCAGCTTTTGAGAAAAAGCTGATGTGACTCTTGCAAGAAATGTGGCAATTTTAAATCAAATGATTGGTGTTGCTGCCAACATTTTGTCACTTTGGACTCCCCTGGCTTCGGTTCTGACTGGTTTGGGTTTAATTAAACTGAATTAAATAATGAAAAACAGAAAAAGAGAGAGCAGGTGAGAGGAGGAAATTGTTTTTTAAAAATGGGGAAGCTTCTTTTTTCCCCGAGGTTCTTTCTAACATGGTCTTACCCGCCTGGAGTTTCCTAATTACCTTAAAGGAGCTGGCGAATCGCAGGGCGCCGAAGGAGAAGGGGAGAGTCTGAACGAGTCGTGCATGGAGCGCCTGCAGACCAAACGACAAAGACTCAGAGGTTTTACCAGGCGACCTGCAGCCTTCTGTCCAAATAATCAAGAAACAAAATGGCTGACAGTTTGCCTTCAGTTTATCTGCAGGACAGGAAACCAGATTTTTTTCTGTTTGAATCAGTTTTTCTTGCTTTGTTTTCCAAAAAACAGAAAGAAATGACAAAAAATATTTTCAAAAAGTGGCTTTTATTTCTATCATAATGTATGTGAGATGTAATACAGAGCGTCAGAATCCAGAATATGAGAATTTAGTTTAATTATGAGAATATAGTCATAATAAGAAGCAATTTTACCAGAAAAAAAACATCTTGAAATTACGAGAAAAAGTTGCTTTAATGAGAAAAAATATAAATGATCCTGATCTGACACATTTTACTTTTTATTTTGAAGTCACTTTATTCTCCTAATGTTACAAATTTATTCTCGTTAATTTAATACTCTGTCATGGATTCAAAGTTCAAATAAATAGACGCAGTAAAACCTGTTTGTCAAACAAGATGGCCGCAGTGGATGCATTGACAATAAATCATCTCTGAACTATGGGAACTCCAGCATGTCTGCCTCACTAGACATGCACAAAACTGACACGATACGCACAAAACTTAACTAATCTCTCAGATTTTTGCACATTGAGGACTCATTTTTAGTGATAAATGCAACAACTATAAGTCGCATAAACTTTTTTTTTAATTGTTCAAGAGCTAAACTAACAGTTAAGCTCTTGCATAACAGGTTTTGTTGAGTATTTTGTCAATTTGTTTAATTTGCAGCTCTTTCCCAACCTGTAGTTTAGTTCACTTCTAAAAACAAACCAAAGGTCGGCAAAATATGACTATAAATCCATTTTCATCAATAGATTTGTTTTAGGATCCAACTTAAAGGTCAGTTCATGCAGATTTTTCTTCTAAAACTCTTTAATTTATTGAGCCAGTTTGAGTCAAAGTAACTGGGTGCTTTTGGTATTATTTACATTCAAATTAAACTGAAAGCAAAAATTAGACTTAATAAAAGATGAAAAGTTTTTGTTTCTCATGTTTGGAAGATTTTAATTTTATTATTTTTTTTTTTTAATGGCCAGTGCTTTAAAGCGTTGCGCAATAATCCACGTGCAACCTGATGATGTCATTCAGTTATTAAAAGATTGGGACCGCCTATTACAAGCTCAAGAACACAATAACCTACAGACAAAGGGAAATTTCCTCCTTATGGTCCTGGGAATGCAAGGTCAGAGTGTGATCCATTCAGAATGTGATCCATTCAATTCTCCAGCAGAGGTCTAATTCTACTGAGAAATGCATCATGCATATAATTATATGCATGATGACAGGATGATGCAAGTTTTGTCTTTATTGCCTCATCTGATGGGAGGTAACACACAAAGCCATAAATCTGATTTAAAGAAATCTGACACAAAAAAAGCTAAAATCATAACATAACCATGCAAAAAAGAAAAAAGGAAAACATGGTTGCATTATTATTTTAGCAAGTTCGAGAAGCAAAAGCAGCCTGAATGACGAAACACAATTTTGAATAAACTTGTAAATTGTCGAGTTACTAAAAACAAACGAACACGTCTACAAGTTGTGCAGAATATAAAATATATTTAAAATGACACAATTAAAATATCACCAAAACAAAAGCGCCGAATTTGTTGTCATCTCTACAAAATATATATTTAACCTTCAATTTGTTGTTCTCACTTTTAGTTTTAGGACGAAGCTTTATTTTAAACTTTTCCAAATGAAGTCTGGTGACGGATCTTCCCCGCAGTCGGATTCCCGGCGCGGGAACGATCCGACCTGCGGTAACAGTCATGTCCATCTCCTCTCCTCCGGGTTTACTGATTTACTGATGAATTACATAATGTTTAACCCGGGTTATTAGTGTAAACAGATAAGAGGCACATCGGTCAGTGAACCCACTCACCGTTCGGAGGGCGGCCATCTCCTCTGCGCTGATAAAACGAGATTATTCGCCCGTGTGGAAACAAATAAAAATCCGATTCCGTTCCGCTCTGACGGACGCGCCAAACTCCGTCCAGAACAACTTGTACTAAAATAATTAATTATTAATAAAATCTTTTACTTTACTACACTATCTGATTTAATTTATTATTATTATTATTATTATTATTATTATTATTATTATTATTATTTTGCTGGATCCGTTTAAACATAAAAACGTTAGCAATAAATTACAGTATGAGGATTCAGGAAGTTACTGAAGGAGTGGCAAAATCCTGGGCTCTGATTGGCCAGGAGGAGCAGAGTTTACTGTAGGTCAAACCGCTGATTGTTGATTGGCCGTTCAGGAGGGCAGCGGCGCAGATTGTGTTACGGTTGACCTGCATGCCAAAATACTTAAAATATTTATGTTCCTCTATTCCCAACGTGTCTGTTTCTATTTCATCCATTCATCCATTTTCTTACTGCATTGTCCCCGGAGGGAGAGTGAGAGGTGCTGGTGCCCATCTCCAGAGAGACATTTCACCCTGGACAGGTCGCCAGTCCATCGCAGGGCAACACTGTTTTTATTTTTTATTTTTAAAAACAGGTGTTTGTTTTTGTAATTTGCATTGATCCTCTGGGGTCAGAGATCCTCAGGATGGGATCTGACTCTTGAAGCCGTAGTTGAGTTCAGCTCCTCCACTGAGCAGCAGGTCGATGCCGGTGCAGAACGTCGCGTCTGCAGCCAGAAACAGAGCAGCCAGTCCACACTCAGCCTCCGTCCCCATCCGACCCATCAGCTGTTGGAGGAGCAAACGCACAGGAAACGGGATGAACGAGGCAGGGACTCATTCTGCAAGCCTGCAGCTGTTCGTTCCCACAGTTACTGCTAAGCTGTGAAATCCGCTCAACTCGCATATAATTAAAACATCTCAACTTGGTCAACTCCACAATTTAGGTTTAAAAGAAAAAACAACATGTTCCTGCTTTGATGGAAGTTTCCTAGTCTGCTTTCAACAACTGAAAAACTAAATAAAAACTAAATAAACTGCAAAAACACAAAATTTTACCAATTATTTTGGTCTGGTTTCTGGTGTTTGATGGAGTATTTGGCCCATAATAAGAAACAAAATCAAATCACGAAATAAAATCATAACACTACAACTTTATTATGTTGTACTATTCTCATAATACTATGTCTTACATTTAAGTTTGTTTTGTTTTATTTAAAGTGTACTAAGATATTTGCACGAGAAACTAGACAGACATACTTTGTGTTTTTCCTCTGTATTCAGTGCTTGACCACTTCCAGGTGTCGTCATGTGAAAACAACAAACTTCAGGGATTAAAAAGATCGATCAATTAGGAAGTGGAAGGAAATGTATTCAAATATAAATATAAACATCTAAATATTAATAAACAACATGGATTTATTTAGTGGGAATTAGAATAAAGAGGGATAACAAACACTTTTTAGATTTTAATTTGTATTTTGAAAACTTTAGTCTTCTTGCAATTCACAATTGTGCACAATTTAATGTAATAAACATTTAGAAAAGTTCAACAGTTTTTAGATTCAGGAAATAAAAAATGCAAATTTTTCATGTCTGAGATTTGAGAAATTGACCTCTATGAATCCTTCAGTTCAAATAAACATTAACTCGTTTCGTCAGCTGCTTATCTAATCAGCATTTAATTGTAACAGAGTTGGAAAAATCCCTCCTGCTGGTTCTGAGAATGAAAGTGTTTCGTTTCACAGACTGGTTGTGGTGAGGCAGTTTCTTCATTACCACAAGAACAAAACTCAGCGAACATCCAGGTCAGCTGCTGCTTTACAACAGCAGGAGGCTAACTGGTTAGCAACACAGAAGGTTTGAATGTTCAGCACTGAATTCATTGTCCTGACCTCACCTGAGCGTTTTCCCCCGCCTGGACGGTGGCTGCAGCGTCGGCCGTCTGCGCAGCAAGTTCTTCCCACAGCGGCGTCATCACGTTTCCCGGAGAGATGCTGCAACACGCGTCAGACACTCAGTTGTAATTTTTACACTTTTTTATTCCCAAAGGTATTTGTGGAAGCACAAATGTATTTTGCAAACTTTACATTTTCCGGTTTCTATGATAATTTTTATTTATTTATATTATTGTGTAAGTAATAAACGGTAGAGGTCAGACACTTTCTGTCATTTTAAGGGATTCAAATATTTTCCAAACTGGTTCTTCAGATTAACAAAAAAAAACCCAAAACGATTTCAAGTCAGATTTTTTAGGCCATAAATATAAAATTTCCAGGTACATAATGATTAGACAATTCAAATGCATATATATTATATACAGGACTTTGAGGAGGATTAAACATGCATTTCTTAAATTATAAAGATAAATTAATTTTATTTATATTGCAGCAATTGATAAAAATAATCTCTATGCATATATAACTAATATAATCTTCACAAGAATAAATTGAAGATTAAATATCTTGTAGAGCTTATTGTGACATGTTTCAGTCCTTTTTCTTTTTTGCTACACAGTAAACCGTCAAAATTTATTTTAAAAAATGACTGAAACCATAAAAATACAGGCTCAATATTGAACAGCAATTATTTAAAAAGTACAAAGAGTTAAAAAAAATTATCACAAATATAATCCAACTTCCTTCTGCAAACTGGAACGTCACTGGTTTGTCTCACCAGTTCACTCTCACGTTGTGTTTACTCTCATCTACAGCCATCGCCTTTGTCATGGAGATGATCGCCCCCTGGCGGAGAAAGAGGTGCATTACAGCGCAGTTCTGACTGCATTTAAAAGCTTCATTTTGACACTTTGACTCACTTTAGTGGCGACATAAGGCGCAGCGTCTTTCTGACCGATGGTGCCCACAAGACTGGAGATATTGATGATGTTTCCGTGACTCTGACGCAGATACGGCAAAGCAAACTGCAGGAAAACATCTGCAGAATTATCTTGGGTTTTTCTTTTGAAATAGAAACATTCTGGATTAGATCACATTTAATATAATGACAGGTATTTTAAAGGTTACTGCCGTTACCTAAAACAAACAAAATAACAAAAACTGAAATTGAGAAAACGTTTCCGAGCTGAAATAAATAAAAACGGTAATTAATGGGGAAAAACTACAACTAACTGAAACTATATCTGAATCTTATTTAGCCTTTACGGAGGGGAATTAGATTTGTTTTCCAGCAGCTGAAGGCAAATTATGACTCTCCATCCTCCGCAAAAGTGAAGCGAAACAGACATCAGTTAGTTGCTCAACAAAGTTTAAATACTTTTATCTTCTGATGAATAATCATGATCACAATACGATGCTTTGACACTTTTTAATTCTGCACTTAGAAACGAACCAGAGTAAAAACAGAAATTACTTTGGAAGCTAAGAAGTAGCTAACGAGGTTCAGATTCAGCAGGTTCCTGAACTCCTCTGCTGTGGTTTCATCGGTGGCTTTGTGAGGAGGATCTGACATGGGCGATACAAACCATTTAAAAAGCAACTCAGACTCAGACTTTTCGCTTTCTGTCCATGATGGAGGAACAGACTCACGCCAGCCTGCGTTGTTCACCAGGCAGTCGATGTGTCCGTGAAGCTCCAGGGTCACTGCAATCAACCGCTGGAAGAAAAGGCCCAATTTATCTGGATTTTAATCCATAAAACTGAAGCATTTTGCTCAAAGTACATAGAACCTGTATTTAATAAAGCATTGCTTCCTGTTTCCACTGAGACATATATGATGGATTATTTGTAGTAATTGATTAATCGAACAATTATTCTTGCGATTAATTGGATAAAAAATATGTCCGATTTTGTATTTAAATATTATTCAAATAAACTCCTGCAGTAAAGTCATGAGAAAAAAGTTGTAATAATATCAGAATGGCATGTTGAGAATAAAGTCACTATATTATGATTTTAATCTCCTATGACTCATAAAATATTTTGACTTTATTCTCGTTTCATTTTGACCAAATACTGATAATAATATGACTTTATTATTGCTCTGTTGTGCGGCTGCGCTCATCTAAAGATTAATCAAGAAAACAGCTTATTTTCAGTGGCTTACCGTAAGAAATGGGACAGTGTGCATCTTTTTTTTTTATCACTTTACCTCGATCTGGTCTTCCTTGGTGACGTCACACTCCACAAACTTGCAGGAGCCTGCTGCCAGCGCGTTGCACTCCGTTTCCAGAGCTTCACCTGCTGCAGCTGCAACACACGGTGACACATTCTGCAGCTATTCTGTTTTATTTACGCATTTTGCAGTTTTGCGCTGCTCAACACCGACCTCCTCTTGCGCAAAACACCACTTTGGCTCCATTTTCCACTAAAAACAGACGCAGGAATAATCAGAGCTCCATTTCTTTTTTTTTTTTGCAATCTTAGCAAACACACTGTAAAAACAAATGTCCACAATACCAAACGCTTTGACGATCCCTCTGCCGATGCCTTTGGATCCTCCAGTGACAATAACCGCTTTGTTTTGGTAGCGCAGCGCCATTCTGCTGCGCCACAAACAGACTCTGCGCAGCGATTACCTGCAAAACACCGCGAGTTATTATTTGATCAAAAGCTGAAGCTGACTGCTTCTCTCTCCTCTCTGCTTTGTCAAATACTGCAGATGTCGACAAATGTTTGTAAAGTTCAAAGTCCCACAAAAAACTCGTTTTGCTCTGAGGCGTTCAGGTGCTGAACAAACCATCGGAAATTCTGCAATTCGCTGCAAAACCCAAACAATTCATGGAAAGTTCAGTTTATTGGTACATATGAATAAAATGCCTTATTTTATTCACGCAATCATAAACGTAACTATATCTGACATTACACTGTAAAACAGAAACATGTTTCGTTGATATTAAATCGTTTTTTTAGATAAGGTACATATTTGTTTTTCATAAATTATTTCAACCTCAAAATAATATTACACAGAACATTAAGTTGTGAAGTAGAACATGTACTTTTTAAATATAAATATTCAGTATGAAATAAAAATATATATATATTTTTAGATTAATAAAATCTCAAAATAAAGTTTCACAGAACATTAAAATGTGAATTTCAACATATATATTTTAAATAATATAAATATTAGTCAGGAACAAAAAAATAGATTTTTAAATATTAAATTTAAAAATAATGCTAAGTTATGAATTACAAGTATTTTTTAGCAATTTAAATTTTGAATTGATAAATCTCAAAAACACATTTAATTAGGTTTTGAATTAAATGTATGATATAAATATTATGCAGGAAATGAAACAAATACATTGTTTTTAATTAATTCAACCTACAACATGTAAGTTTTAATTATATAAATAATTGGCAGGAACTAAAAGATAATTAAATAAATCTAAAAATAATGTTATATAGTATTTTTTGAAAATAATATACATAATCAACGGGAAATAGCAAAGATAGTCAAAGTATTATTATTGTTATCATGCAGATATGTACACTATTCATGCACTCACCATGTACAGTATGTTTAGTAGATTTAACAGGTTGACATTTTCAGACAGCAAAGGTGAGGATTGGGTGTGCAGTGGGTTAGCGGCACTCTTGGATCAGGGTCAAAGATTAAATTTCAACCCTGCAGCATTCCCTGGGTAACAGAGAGGGTGCTAGTGAAGAGACCCACAAACAAGCCCAACTCCAAGAGGCAGCAGATTAACATCACAGCGGCCCCTGAAGGAGCCACGCCGCCGCCGCCGCCGCTGCCTCCTCACCGCGCACAAAAACACTGGGAGGGATTTCCTGGAGGTCCTGATGTCGGCGAAGAGTCGGCTGCAGACGGAGGGAAGGGAGACGGAGGCCAAGCAGGAGGAACATGTGGAGGTGTGAGTAGCTGGAGCTCCTGAAGCCAGGTAAGGAGGAGAAAAGTCTAATGGCGAGTCTTATGAAAACCGTGCATAAAAAACTAGAGATGTAACAATTAATCGTGATTAATCGATTGATAAAATAACGTCAACTAAATTAGTAATCGATTAATTGTTAAGTGAAGTATGCAGACTAAAACAAAAGGCAATTTGGTGGAAAAACGATACATTCAGAGCAGCAATTAAGCCAAAAAAAAGTACTAAAATATGAACATTTACCATTTGAGATCCATTTAGCTTCACCTGCTTCAAACTCTGTAAACAAAATCTTTCATGAAGCAATAATTAGTCAATCCAAGAAAATAATCAGTAGATTATTCCCACACTGCACTAAGTCCAGCAGAAAAAGCTGAGTATTTGATTTTAGCTGCATCCTTTGCTGCAAATAATCAAATGTTCACTGGAAGAACGTTGTTATTTCATTTTAGGCAGGAAAATGTTTATTTTCTCATTTAAAGAAGGGACTAAAGTATTTTTCTCATCTTAAACATATTTCTAATATTGCATAACAACAATGAAGAATAATAATGAAAAATCTGCAGAAAGTGACAATTTTTATTAATTGATTACTAAATTATTTGTTATGAAACCAAAGTTTTTAAATAGGGGGCCGGGCTTGGCAGTGGTTGCTAGGTAACGGGGCCGGGCTTGGC
>VMRN01000022.1:1646411-1676113 GCA_010277015.1 Poeciliopsis turrubarensis
TGTTCCCTCGCCTGTTCCCTCGCCTGTTCCCTCGCCTGTTCCCTCGCTCGTCCCCTCACCCGTCTCTGGCTCTTCTTTGAGCGGATTAAACGCTCGGATCGCAGCGGGTTGTGACGTGCGTACTTTGCCTCCGTTTCTGTTCATCCTGTAATATCTTTGTCTCTGGGATTTTTCTGACCCCTTTCTGACAGCAAATCCTTCTGCAGATTGCACAAGATGTTTTCTTTTTAAATAAAACGAATCACAGTTACTTTAAATAAATCTATAAGGTTTTATTACAATATACACAGAACCTGGTGACGTGAATCTGATTTAGGACTTTAGGGCTGAAGGATGATGGTCGACATACAGAAATTAAATGACAAAATCAGAATAAAACACCAACAGATTTAAACGTACAACATCAAAACAGCATCGCACACAAACCACAACAAATAAATGTACAAACCTCACACGATTTGAGAAACATTACCGAGGAAGAGATTCAGGAAGGCAAAGAAGTGTAAAAAAATAACATCTGCTGGACGGATTCATCGTTTTATGCTTTTAAATTTACATCTTCAGCATTCTGGCAGATCAATTTAAAGAAACTGAGATCTGATCGTAATCAGATCAATAAATAGTTGATAAGCAGAAACGTTTGCAGCTGGAAACTGAAGGAAAGAAAAACTTTTCAGAACAAGTTTAGATATTTTGGATTTTTAATTTATTAAATAAATAAGAGTTAATGAAATAAAATAAATTAAAAATGTGTCTGGTTCAGGAAGGAAGGAATAAAAGAAGGAAAGAAAAACGGAAGAAAGAAATTTAGGAAAATCTAAGAAATTTTCAGTTTAACTTCAGAAATTTTTGAGAATGAAACTTTCTCAAAAAATTTCATTTTCAACTTTTTGAGAAAGTTGAGAATTAAACTCTCAAAAAGTTGAGTCAAAAATTTTTGACTTTTGAAACTTCCAAGTTATTTTCTAGCAAATTTATGACGAAGGAAGGAATGGAGGGAAAAAAATCTAAAACATTTCAGAAATTTGAGGGAAAAAAATTTACTTTTGAAAATGTCCACGTTTTTTCTAGAACATTTATGATGCAGGAAGGAATGGAGGAACGGAAGAAAGAAAATCTAGAATTTGTTTCTAGAAATCTCTGAAATTTTCTAGAAAAAAACTTAAGACATGTTGAGATTAGTTTCAGAAATTCTTGAGAAAAAACTTGGAAATTTTCTGAGTTTCAAAAATATAAATTTTGGCTTTTTGAAACTCAGAAAATGTCCGATAGTTTTCTAACAAATTTATAAAATAGGAAGAAAGGAAGGAAGGAAGGAAGGAAGGAAGGAAGGAAGGAAGGAAGGAAGGAAAGTGGAATGTCACAGTTTTGTGGCCGTTCCTCATGGAAACGCAGCTTGTGTGAGTTTCTGCGTCGTCTCTACTGGATGTTTCTAGGGTTTGATGCTGAAAGTGGAAATCTGTCGTAAAGCCAAGACAAACAGACGATGATGACGTCACGGTAAATCGCTCGGTGAGATGCCGCAGCGCCGATCGTACGCGGTGTCGTCGCTCTCCTCGCCGTCGCTCACTTCGCCCAGAACTCGCTCTCTGTCCTCTTCCTCCTCCGTTTCGCTCTCTGGCCTCAGGCGTTCCCGTTCCCGCTCCCGTTCCCGCTCCCTGTCCCGGATCCTGTCGCGCCCCCGATCCCGATCCCGATCCCGATCCCGATCCCGATCCCGATCCCGATCCCGATCGCGCTCTCTGTAGCCGCGCGGTAACGTTGAAATCTAAAAGCAGAGAGAAACACATCACAGCATTCTTTGATGAGTGTAAATTTACATAACGGAGTATTAGAACAATTTTACATAGAAAAGAAAAAAAAAGGAGTAAATTTCTGCAAAAAAATCATAGATATTTTCTAGAAAAAACAAGAACATTTCTGAGCTTTGAAAGTCTGCTAGAAAAAAATATTTTTGACAAAAAAAAATGGAAAATTCACTTTTGACTCAGAAATTTCCAACTTTTTTTCTCAAAAATTTCTAAGATTAATGTAAGTCTAAAAATGTTTTGTTTTGTTTTTCTTTTTGCAAATCTTGGAAATCTAATTTTTTGAACAAATTTCTGAGATTAATCTAAAAATTTCTGAGGGATTTGAGCTTTTTTCTAGAATATGTTTTAGATTAATCTCAACATTTTTAGTTTTTTGGTATAAATTTTCAAACACAGAAATGTTCTTTTTTTTAATTTCTGCTACTAAGATATGTTAACATTTCTGAGTATTTTGGTGGAAGTTTCTCCTCTTTTTTGTTGTATTTTCTGTGTATGGAGGCCCTGACGTGGTAAAAGTCATGTGTCGGTGTTGGGGGATACCTGGTTGTCGTGGCTGGGCAGGGCGGAGTAGCCCGGCTCCGTCCTGCAGAGGAGGCGAGGCGAATGGGTGCGGAAAGGCCGAGGGGAATGGGAGCAGACGGAGCGCGGGGAGGGAGAGCGAACGGAGTGAGGTGACGGAGATCGGACGGAACAGGAAGGTGAGTAAGTGGCGGATTGGGACTGGGACAGAACGTTGCTGTGATGGTTCATCTTCGGGGGGCGAGGGGAGCGAGGCGGCAGGTCCGGCGGTTTCAGCGGGTCGACCAGGTCCATTTCGGTGAGGATCGGCGGCGGAGGAATGAAGTCCAGCTCCTCCTCTGTCGGAAGCATTTCCGCTGCATCGAGCTCCGCCAGCTCGGCCCTCGATAAATGATCCACGATCCCGGCGCCAAACGAATCCCCGACCACGTTGATGGAGGTTCGCATTCGGTCACTGAGTGGACAGAAACAACCAGGAAGTGGAGTTGTGGGTTTGCCAACAGAGATGTACCCAGACGGACACTAGGAGGTGCTAGAGCGCATGCAGCTGTTGCTCTGGAGAGAAAAAGTGCCCTTTTCAAATTTTGCTTTTACTAAGTTTTTCTATGTGGCCCAAATGAGCATTTCTGGATTTAAATGCCTGTGTTACTGGTGCTTTGCATAAAAAAAAAAACATTTTGACAATCGAGATTTGAGACCATACTAAGAAAATTTTTTTTTTTTTATTATGAGATTATGAGTCATATTATTACGACTTTATTCTTGTAATTGCAGTTTTTAAATGCGGTTTAGACAGAATTTCTGTTGAGATTAACCTCAGAAATCTTTAGAAAAATTGTGAAAATTTCTCAGTTTCAAAAGTCAAAATTTTCTACTTTTGAAACTTGGAAAGATGAATCTCAAAATCTCTGATTCTTTTTTTTTTTTAATATTTCTTTTACTTTTCTATTAAGAAATTTTCTTGTTTTTTCTAAAACAATTTCTGCATCTGAAAATTGCACCCAAAAATTTTTCTGGTGCAATAATAAAAAAAATTACAAGAAAATTTTTGACATATTTCCTTTTCATCAATTTATAATAATTTAGTCATTTAAATAATCCTAAAAAAAAGGAAAGTAAAATGCACTTAAAATAGATCAATTAGATTTTTTAACCCCCAAAATGTCTGTAAACGGCGCTGATCTCCAAAATAATCCCCCTGATTTTACCGGCTGCCTCAGGAAAGATACTGACTACTCATAACTAGTTCACATAACCCACATCAAACATAAAGCTTAAACCAGAAATTTACTCACCCTACAAAAAGGCACATAACCATTTTTTTCTTTGTGTTACATATAAATCAGACTAAACATTTTCTATTTTAGGTCAAAAAGAATGAAAATTATAAAACGTCAGACGCATTTGAAATTTTACTGTTAACATTCTGGAAATAATAATAATGGAAAATTTAGTGGGAAATGCGTGATAACCACACCCTGACTTTGGGGAACGGGGGTGGCAGCGTCATTATTTTCTGTGAAATGATGACATCATGATGACAGAGCGCGGTGTGGAAATATTGAAACATCGTCGTCAGCCACCAGGTAAAAGGACAAAAATAGGTCAAAGTCTCAGAAGGTGTGTGTGAGAAAGTCAGGCAGAAAACCTGAGTCAGTTTGACCAGATCCGTCTGGCAGGGAGCCGTTTCTAAAGATACGCAGGAGAAAACTAACAGCAATAATTGGATTTATTTACTTTATTGGGACGGAAAAATGTTTCAAAGTCAGATTTTCACCATGTTTTCACATATTTACAAATGTATGAATTTAGTTTGAGTTCCAAACAAAACTTTTAATTTAGAGATAAATATTCAGTTTACAAACTATATTTAACTATCAAATTAAATATTTATGTATAAACCTAAAAATTTAATTTGGAGCTAAATATTTAGTTTAGAAACTAAATATTTAACTTTCAAATAAAATATTTAGCTTTTTAACAAAATATTGAATTTGAAAATTGTGTTTTCAAATTAAAAAACTATTTTTAAATATTTCAACCCAAACAATTATTCCTAAATAATTAATTCTAATATTTAGTTCAAAATTAAATAGTTGTAACTACATATTTACTTTGAAAACTAAATGTCAAGTTTATAAACAAAATATTTAACTTCCAAATTAAATATTAAGGTATAAAGCTAATAAATATTTAACCTGGAGCTTTATGGTTCGTTTGCAAACTAAATATTTAACTTTCAAATAAAAATAGTTTATTGACCTCACACTTAAATATTTACGTTTCAAACTAAATGTTTAGAGTATTAACTACATTTTTAGTTTGAAGGATAAATAATTACTAAATTACAAATTTAGCTCTCAAATTAAATATTTAGTTTGGAACATTTGACTTTGAGTAAACAGGCTAGAGAAACCAAATTATTGGTTTATCGTTGTCTGACTTCACAAACGGCTCCCTGTCAGGAGAAAAGGGCCAAAGTTGCAGCAGTGGATTGTGGGAACTTTGTTGAATGGTACTCAAATCCTCTTTTTGTCCTCTGCATTGAATCCAATGTTTGTTCAAATTTAGCCTTGCCAGTTTACACAACTGCACAAAACAAATAAACAAACAAAAACCAGAACTTACTAACGAATGTCTCAGAGCGAAGCCAATAGCTGCAGGTGACTTGATATTTTCAGTCCCTGCTCATCAGACTCCTTTACTCACAGCAGCCAGTCGACGGCGATCAGCAGACTGATGTCCTGAGTGGGCAGGCCGACGGCGGTCAGGATCAGCAGCATGGTCACCAGTCCGGCACTGGGAATACTGGCGGCTCCAACGCTGGCCAGGGTGGCCGTCATACTGCCAGAATTTAAAAGAACATTTTAAATTCTGCAAAAAGAAACCTGACTAAGAGAACTCTGGGCAATGTGTTTAAAGGGAACCTATTGTGGAAACATTCACATTTTAACGTTTTGTACCTTCATCTGATCAACTGCTTCTAAAAACAGCACTTAGAAAAACAACCAGGAACTATTAAGCCACCTTCCATGGGCAGTGCGCTGTTACCTAGCAACCACAACAGAGTGTGGAGCTCCAGCACGTTTGGTCAGCTGGTTTTATTGCCGTACAATGGCTGCTGGAAAAGACAAGTGTATTGTCGTTGGCTTACCATCCAGAAACCACTTGCTGCATTCTTGTTGGTTGTGCAGGAGGCTCTTCTAATGCTTTTCAAAGACATTTTTGGTATAATTGTGCATCTGTTTTCAGCCATTTTCATGTGAAAGTGTAAACATGACGTTTGGGGTTGAAACTTTCATTCTCTAAGAATGATTTGTGCAAAAACATGTTTCGTATACCCATAAACTAATCCTAAATATTCAAGGAAGAATCATAAGGCATATTTAAATTTGTTTGTCACCTCGCATGAACCCAGTTTGTTCATAAAGACAGACTGTGGCCTCAACCACCACCTAATTTTTATCCTGGCTCGAAGCTTTCCTGTAAACTCAGCATCACGTGAGAACGTATGAACTGAAGAAACGCCGAGCTTCTGTGAAGCATTTCCAACAACATTAGTGAATGAAGCTGTCAGAAAACATTTAACAGAGCAGATTAATGGTACAGTAAACGCAACAGCCAGTCTGCGCGTTCTGGAAACCCTCAAAACCTGAATCAGCAAGTTCAGACGGTTTAATGGCAGCTATTAATCCGCATTAAGACATTACTTCATTAACCTTAAGTAGCCCATAAAGGCGCCGAATGCGACTGGAGGACGAGGAAAAAATCCACTTCATACGTACTGTAAATTATAGAAAAACATTGAAACTCCTTAATTAATTGAACTTTTAATCCTTAAAAGTTCTACATAATTTTTACAATATTTGATAACACCTGGAAAACAGATTTTTATTATTATTTTAATCTTTTTTTTCTCCGAAGAGATTTTGCAGCGATAGTGGCTCGTATTTTCGACAGCAGGCAAAGCGAAGAGAGAGAGAAAGACATGCGACAAAGGTCGCCGGGACTCGAACCCGCAACGTCGAGGACTGAGGCCTCCAGACGTGGGGCGCGCTGAACCCCTGCGCCGCCGCAGCACGCCCGAAAACAGATCATTGAAAGAAAAATAAAACATAAATTAATTGCAAAAGTTAATGGATGAGTGGACAAAAGGATAGATGGACAAATGGACGAACAGGCAGGTGGATTATTTTCATCTTTACTAGAATCCCACTGCTTTTTACTCAGATTAACTTTATTTTGCTAAATTATCAAATGAAAACACATGAAACCAAACTTCTCTTCCTCCAGGATCGTTTCCTCTCTACAGAATCTGATCCGTTCTCCGTTGCACCAGCAGTAATAATTTATTCACGATGACCCGTTGTTGTCGTTTTTCTTTTCTTTCGCCACAAACCGTCAGAAATCCGAGTCGCGTCTCCGTTGGTCTCCGACCGCCTGCAGCATGCGGGGAATATTTCAGAGCAGAGGAAAATGCTTTCCAGCACGTTTCAGAAATTACGTTGTGGAATTTAGTGGTGAACAGACATTGGTGGAAAAAAAAAATAAAAATACAATAAACAATTTCAAAGTGCTGGGCATTATTTGCAACCCGCAGCCATAACAAGCCGAGTCCCGTCCAAGCAGACTGGTTCCAATTAAGACTTAATGTTCAGCCGAAACCTCAGACATGGGAAAAAATGTCTGATTGCTTCTTTACTGCATTCATTTTAGATTTTCAGCCCCCCACACTCTGCCATATATCATAATAATCTGCTTAGTCATGCAACTCTATCGAAAAACGCCTTGAGTTTTGTTTAGATTCGGTTCAACTGGATGCATTTTCATAAGCAAACTTAATGTTTCATGCAGAATGCACTGGGAATATCCGAGCCAATTTACTTTTCTAAACAAACTTTGACTCTTTATTAATATTGCTACTGTGAGAGAAATTTATTAATGAGTTTTATCTGGTTATGTTTTCGTTTTAGGGTCTGAACAGAACCATAGATGCAAACAAAAAGCAGTGAAAGATTTATTTTAGTTGTAAAACTATGCAATTAATATAATTTACAACCCTGGTGTTGCTGCGTTTCGCTCTCATGTAAGGCTAAATCTCCAGCTGTTTGCATTTACAGCTTTATCCGCACTGTTTCCCGAGCGACTCTGTTTCTGGTCGCAGCAGAAAAATGTGTTTGTCAGGAGGATTTTCACAGAAATCCCAAAGAAAATCAGTGAAAAAAAGCTGACAGTCAAATCAGAATGAGCTAATTAAGAATGTGTTGGGACATGTTAGTTCTGGGTGCTTGTATTTATAATGAATACTGGAAGAAAATCAACAAATTGGTGCTATACATTAAATATAAACACATAAAGTAAAAAAAACTAAACCTGTCTCAATAAATAACATGCTGCAAAAAATCAAAATCTTACAAAGTATTTATTTGTCAAGTTTCTAGTAGAAATATCTTTAAAAACTTGAAACAGAGTAAAATAAACTTACAAGTAGCTTTACAGTTTGTTTTCAGTTAATATTTCCTTGATACTGATGAAAAACTGCTGGTTTCATTAGATTATTTCACTTATAGCAAAACATTTTGTCCATCTAATAAGTGGAATAACTAGTCAGTATTTTGGATAATTAAAATCTTTATTCAAAGTCTATTAATCTTGGAGACGGTGCACTAGCATGGTTATAAATTTATGGAAGAGGATTAGTGCCACTGGAAAATAACAAAAGAAGATTTCTGAAGTTTTTTACTCTGAATTTTTATTCTTATTTTTTCCGGGATTCAGATTTTTTTCGGGATTCAGATTTTTTTCGGGATTCAGATTTTTTTCGGGATTCAGATTTTTTTCGCGATTCTGATTTTCTTTCCCAGAATTCTTCAGTAGGAAACAAAACAGTTTCAGTCCTCAGAACTCCTGCTGGTTAAGAGCCAAGGATTAAAAATGATTTTTCACACAGCTTTTAAACTTTTCCAGGAACCGATGCGAAGGCTCAGTTTAGTCTTCGGTCAGAGGCCTCCTCAGACTGCGAGTCTGACTGCTACTGGAGATCCTTCCTGCCCACAACGACTCGGACAAAATGATTTAGGACCACATTTAATTTCTCTGTTGTAGAAGTGAAATATTCCTGAGTTGCAACTTCGTTAAGTTTGAATTACGATGAGATTCGACCGTTTATCCATAAACCTAAATCTGACTTTATTGCTGGCAGAAACATTTTACAGGTGGCCTGGAAATGTGAACATCTGTGAGAAACATCCGACAAAGTACAAATTGTAAAAGCTGCCGGGGCCGAGTTTCCTGACAAAGCTGGTAAAAAGCGCCGTCTGTTTGTGTGTGAGAGGAAAACGGCTTCACTTATCTGGTAAATCTGACAGAGTGCTCTCTGCTTTCAAAGCTTCGGCCAAACCTCCTATTTAAAGCTGTCTAAGCTAATCCTGCGCTGTCTGTTATCACCAATGGCGATCTGTTCTGTGCGGCAGGCCGCTCCCTTCTGCGTCCCTCTGTAGCTACACATATTAGGAATTATCTTTCTGACCAAAATGGTTCTGACTGAATTACAAGTGAGATTAGAAGCTGGAAGTGAGATGTTTAAATTGGGTAATGATGGTTCTACTTCAGCATAAAAGCAAAACTATTTGTGAACAGAAAAAAATAAGGACAAAGTGGAACGCTGGCTACAAACTGGTTGTAAAAGGTGAATTATTGCTTTTTGGAAGAGAAACTTAATGAAACAGCTGAAAAATAATATATATTCCTGGAAAGACATGGAGTTTGGCAGCAGATTTTATATCTCAAAGCAGAAAATTTAACAAAAAGAACAAAGACAGGCTGTTTATACCGTCTTAAACTAAAGACTTTTGGCTTCAACAGGGTTTTGTTTTGACCCAACACACTAACAATGGCCACAAATCTGATGTATTCTTAACATGCAGGAAAAATCCACACAGAAAAACCTGAAAAAGAGACTTAAAAACGAGATTTCAGTCAAATTTATGCAACAAGAATCAAATAAAAACTGAAGCGACATGTTGTGCAGGCACTTAAATCCAATTTGCAGCTTGTAATGTTGCTGAAAGAAGCTGTGACCAACAGAAACATCTTACAGGATCTAATTTATTGTTTATGCTAAAGTTTTTATCCCCTTTGAATTGCTTTTCTGACAATAACAGCCACAAACCTCAACGTGTTTTATTGAGAGTGAGAAACCAACACAAAGAGCTCGGAAATTAATCATGTGTTCTCAAATATTTATATTTGACAATTAAAAGCCTAGTGGTCGTTTTTCACATTTTCTTACAAAATCAAGCAGAAGATTTTGTGCAGGAATAATTACGTTTCCATCACTTGTGCATAAAAATTGTCAGTATTCCACTATTACTAAAAAACAGGAAATAAACACACAATTGTTTCCATGACATAAGAAAGTAGATTTAAATCGAAGTCTGCTCACGCTAGAAGCCATTCCTTGTTTTTCTTCTTTTAGTGTTGATATTTGATTATTGATCGACTTGTGTGAGGCGGAAACATTTTTTTCCATCGCAGTTTGGTGAAATACAATAATTTCAATACAGCAGAAAAACGATTAGATCCTCCTGCAACATGAATTTATTTCAAAATTGCTGTTTCCATTAAGCAAATTTATTTTGTAAGTCAAATTTTCACAATTTATAGGTCAATAAAAACGCAGCCCTTGATTTTTCATTTTGACAAAAGCCTTTAGAAACTTGTTTTATTGAATATTTAAAATCTAGAACTAGGGTTCATGTGAATGAGCCTCTCATTGATTAATGTTCACTTTAACCAAATCAGTATTTTGGATTTTTGTCATTTCGCATCCAGTTGGCGTGATTTGAAGCGATTCCTCTTTCATGCCTACCTGACGGTGACGATCTGTCCGCCGTCCAGTGTGATGTCGTTCATCTGGGCGATGAAGATGGCGGCCACCGCCTCGTACAGCGCCGTGCCGTCCATGTTGATGGTGGCGCCGATGGGCAGCACGAAGCGAGTCACCCGCTTGTCAATCTTCAGGTTTTCCTCCAGGCAGCGGAAAGTGACCGGCAGCGTCCCCGCACTGAAAAAACACCAACACAAAATATAACATTTAGCACCACTTTTCAAAGATGAGAAGCAAAGAGTCATAAAATATGCAGACAGGTGGTGTGAGACATAAGCGCAGACGTGTGGAGGAAAGGTGAAGGG
The DNA here is from genome assembly GCA_010277015.1 of Poeciliopsis turrubarensis. Taxonomy (NCBI): domain Eukaryota; kingdom Metazoa; phylum Chordata; class Actinopteri; order Cyprinodontiformes; family Poeciliidae; genus Poeciliopsis; species Poeciliopsis turrubarensis. The sequence continues at coordinate 1,656,935 of VMRN01000022.1, forward strand.
GTAAAGACGAATAAAAGGCGGCAGAAACTTGATCCGGGCGACAGCCTCTTCCTGACAGCTGCTGCCGCCACTGTTTCAATCCCTCAGTACGTCAATTACAGGAGTCTGATTCCTGGCCCTGCTCAGCTCTGCTCATAATATAATTAGAGAAAACGTTGATAGGATTACCCGATTTTCACTAAAACCCGGCTGATGTGCCAGAATGACATTTGGTTCCAGCAGATTTCCAGCCCGGAGCCCGAGGCTTAGACGTTTACAACCTGGGATCTGTCCGACAGCCGGCACTCACACGTAGCGATACACTCTAAAAAATAGACCTGGTTTGTTGCCTCAACTTGAAGAACCGAGGCAACAATTCCCACCCTACAGCCTCTAGAAGCAAAAGCGGTTAAAAACAAAAACCCCAAAAAACATCCAGGCATAACTTTATGTTTGTTGTCTGGAAAATGAGCCGTTTCAAAAACCTTCCGGATTGTAACGTCACAAATCTGCAGGCGCTGTCCCGTTGCCTAGCAACCGCAGCAGAGTTCCGCCCGTTACCTAGCAACCCAAACCTAGACCTCTGGTTTGGTCAGCCTGAATTTGTAATTACATTATTTACATAAATTATTTTCATTTTGGTCCTTAAAATACCAAACTTTACACATACATTACAGTTTGATCTGCCTGATGATGTGATTTTTAAATGTAAAAATCGTGATAAAGGTGAAGGTCGAGTTAAAGGTCGTGTTAAAGGTCGTACCTGCTGGCGGTCCCCAAAGCTGTGATCCAGGCCTGGAAGATGCCGGAGTAGAAAGCAAATGGGCTTTTTCTGGTGATGCCGAAGAAGATGGCGGGCAGGATGAGGCCGCCGTGGATCACCAGGCCCACGATGACGGTCACCATGTACATCCCTAGTTGCCTAGCAACCATCTCAAGGTCACCAATGGCGGCGATTTTACCAGCAATCAGAGAGGCGATGCCGACGGGGGAGTACCTGAGCAACCAGGAAGGAGAAATTAATGTCATCCAACCAGCATCCAACCAACATCCATCCATCCATCCATCCGTTTGTTTTATGCAAACCACCTGTGTACTAAATGACGTTTTTTTTTTTCAACTACCTATTCATTAAGAAACTTTATTTTCCACTCCAATTTATGATCAAGTAGCTCTGCGCTAATTTTGTGCTTTGAAATCAACATTTTCCTGATTTTAATCCTGTAATAATTCAAACTGTGAGATTCAAAATAATTCCTGCGATCAGATTGTTTCTCCCCCAGTGGAGCATTTCCTCTGACACATACTGGGATCTCTGGTTTCACCACAGTTGTTCCCATTCATAAATTCAGACCGCTCTACTGGGAGATCCGGTTTAAAGCGCAGCTCGCCGTTAAGCCCCGCCCCCTGCGGCTGGCAGGGGGCGGGGCTTAACGCCCCGCGTTAAGCCCCGCTACAGGCTGCAGCTGACCTGCAGCCTGTAGCTGCAGGTCAGCTGCACAGCGCGCTGAAATCCCGGACAGTTGCTGTTTGTTGGAGCATCCGGCGGGATGGATGCGTTTTTTCCTTTTCTGTTTACAGTGGAGTCTGTGTTTGGCTCGCCCTGACGAAAATGTTTACACTGAGTGAGTGATGCGAACAGGACACAGTTTCCTTTGGAGTCCAGCTGCACACGCACTGTAAAAACACTGAAGTGTTTCTGGTCAAGTTTCTACTGCAAATATGTTAAACATGAGAACTTGCTGTAACTAAATAATTCCTTAATATTGATGAAAAGTATTCAGAAAATTCAATGTTGTTTTGGAGAAAATTTAGGTTTTTTTAAACAAATCTTTTAGTTTTTTGGTGGAAATTTCCTCCTTTTTTTCTATCTACGATAAATCTTAGTTCGATAACTAACTTTTTAGCAAGATATTGGAGCTTATATACCAATAATTTCTTAATATTGGTAAAGAAAACCCAGTTACATTGGCAGTTTATTTCATTTTTAACAAGACATTTTTACTATGTTGTAATGAAATAATCCGTCATTGGACCAAGAAGATTTAATCAATTTTAAGTAATTATTTACTCTAAACAATGTACTATATCTTGCTGAAAAGTTATTTCTTAGTTTTTGCACAATGAGGGGAAAAGGTAAAGTAAATAATACTTAAGGTTGACTTTAATCTGCCAGAGGAACTGGAACTTTTTCATCAGTTTTAATGAATTATTAACTTAAAACAAGCTCCTTTATGTGGTGGAACTTGAAAATTTTGTTTTGTTTCTAATGTCCTAAGATATCACCCACCAGATTATTTTACCAAATTATTTGGTAAGATTTGTTGTTAAATGTGTTAAATGTCAAAGGTCGTGGCTTTTTAAGTTCCAAAAACCAAAAGTAACCCAAGAAAAAGCTGCAGGTATTTGGTTTCTGAATTCGTTTCTATTTCATTATTTGAAAAACGTGTTTATTTCTAGCAAAAATAGAGTCAAAATTTTATTCTTACAACTTAGATGTAAGAAAAAGTTAACTTAATCAGATCCTTCCAGTTGAAGCACCAGAGAGATTTTGTGTTTTTACAGTGAGAGCTGGCGTTTCTCTTCCGTCTCCCCGTTTCCTTTCCCATCCCTCCTCTAAGTGCCACTTCATCGTCTATTTCTGCGCGACTTATTCGGAGTCCTGCAAAGCCTCAACTCGTGTTTTCTGCTCTGAAGTCCTGCTTTCACACGCATCTCTCAACAACTCCTCTCCTTTTATTCCCCGCCGCCAAGCTGCTCCTCTGCCCGCTGGTGGATCCATTTCATTTTGGAGATTCTCCACCCCGGTTCCCCTGGGAGTCCCGCTACATGGCTCCTGCTACTCCCCAGCATACCACAGACTCCAGACCCTAACTCCTTCCATCTGTCCGTGTCCCTCACCAACACGCACTGCTGCAAAAACACAAAATCTTACCAAGCATTTCTGCTTCCTTGTCGTAACACTCTTGAAATGAGACTAAATTAATTTTCAAGTAACTTTTCAGCTCGATTTAAAAGCTTCTATTAGGTAAATAACTGCTTAAAATTTCTGGATCTGAAAGAGAGAAATCTACTTTAGACTAAATATTACAGTTACAAACTTGAGATCAGCCCTGAAATCTGGGGGTCGTGATGACCTCTGACCTGAACCTTCAAAGTCACATAAAGACAGTTAGAAAGTCGGTCTTCTAGTAAGTTTATTTTTACTAAACTACTGTACTTCTTACTTTCACTCGAATAACTTTTTCATAAGGTATTTTTTAGTCTTACTTGAGTAAAGTTTCTATATTTTCTACCCACTGAATGAAAAACAAAAATGTGTGTGTGTGTGTGCGTGTGCGTGTGTGCGTGTGTGTGTGTGTGTGTGTGTGTGTGTGTGTGTGTGTGTGTGTGTGTCAGACAGACACACACCTGCAGTTCCTGCTGCATTTTCATAAGTTTGGTAGAAAGAAAATTGATTTGGAAAACTTTTTTAATCTTTCCAATTATATGAATTATTTTTATTTTAATCTTTAAAACACCAAAAATCTCACATAACTTTGCATTTTGGTTTGTCTGACGACGTAATTTTCAAATTTTAAACAGCTGATGTTTCGATCAGTAACTCAGTACTTGAATAGACTTTTTACCAAATTCTTTTTTATACTTATTGAATAATTTCTTAGGTGACAACTTTTTACTTTTACTTAAGTAAAAATATGTTAAAGTATTGCTACTGTGACATTTTTGCCCACCTTTGCTCACAAGTAACTTTTTAGCAAGATATAGAGGCTTATTTTAACTCAATAATTCCTTAATATTGATGAAAATGTTCTAGTTTCACTGACAGAATAATTCACTTATAGCAAGATATTTATAAACGATACCAAGGAATTATTGACGTAAAACAAGTTGAAAAGTTACTTATAAGTTAGTAGTAAGTTGGTGGGATTTTGTGTTTGCAGTGAACATAATCTCTCCATCTTCCTTTCCTTTTCGGTCTTCATGTTCCCACAATTTGTCTCCTGTAAACATTAGTCACCGCCCGCCGCTAACCTTCTCTGTGGCATCTTCCCAACATCAGAGCAACGCCGGCGTCTGCGTCTGAGAGCAAAACCAGACACGCGTCTGCAAGCAGATACTGACCACATGATCATGGAAACCATCGTCATGATGATTTCATTCAGGATGTTGAAGAAGTCGCACATGACTCTCCCACGCTCGCCCATCCTGCCCATGCAGATCCCAAAGGTGATGAAGAAGCCGATCAAGCCTTGAAGGGCAAACAGAGGAGTTAGTTTACTGCCAAAATAAACACGAGCAGAAGCATGCAGACTAAAGACCTGTTAGCTGTGAACTCACCAAGAACATTCATGCCCCATTTGTATTCCAGTTTTTTCCTGTTCACCACCACCGGCTCGGTTTGGTTTGGTGCCGTGACCGTCACCTGTTTCAACACCGTCTGCACCTACAAGAGGATTTCAGACGCATAAGAGGTTTATTAACGTCTCACCAGATGAAGAATTAACTTTAACTTTACATTTTTGTGCTTTGATTTTGGGGTCTGCTTCTATAAAGACTCCAAGCACTTAAAAAACCCACTCAGCTGTTTTTGGCATTAATTTAATGATTTTTGGTGTCTGGATAATTACTATTTTCAAAAATATTCTGAATGTACACTGCAAAAAGTATCTACTTTCTAGTGTATCTTGAAATGAGACAAAACTAATTAACTAGTAACTTTTCAACAAGAATTAATTCAGCAGTAATTCAAAAGGTACTTTTTCCATTGGCAGATTACTTCACTTATAACATGGGAAAAATTATTGTTATAAGTAAAATAATCTGCCAAGTAATTTTTTTAGTTCATATTAAGGAATCATTAATTTAAACAACGTCTCATATCCTGCTGAAAAGTTACTTGTAAGTCAACTTTGTCTTCTTTCAAGTGCACTAAGATATTTGCACTGAAACCAAAAATATTACATTAAGATTAAGATTAAGTTTTTTTGTACTGTCACAACTCAGCAGGAACTGAGCTTCACATAGCAAACCCAGTGGAATGCCGCACCGTTACCTAGCAACCCCAGCGGAATGCCGCACCGTTACCTAGCAACCCCAGCGGAATGCCGCCCCGTTACCTAGCAACCCCAGCGGAATGTCGCCCCGTTACCTAGCAACCCCAGCGGAATGCCGCCCCGTTATCCAAACGGCCTGGGTCGCATTTGTAAAAATCTGATCTGTGTTGTTCAGACTGTCATGGAAAAATCAGTTAAAGGTCAGTTAAAGGTCGCATAAGGGTAGAGTTGGGTCACTTCAGGCTGTAGTGGAAACCACTTGCTGCATTCTTTTTGGTTGTGCAGGAGGCTCCACTACTACTTTTCAAAGATGCACAGTTGTATAATAGCGCATCTGTTTGCAGCCATTTTCATGCTTAAAGTGACAAGAAGCCCTAAAACAGCTCAATCTGAACTGAATAAAATCTCATTATCGAAGAATGGCTTTATGCAAAAGGACAAGTAATGAACATAGACCAATCCGAACGTGTTCAAGGAAGCATAACGTCTCTCCTTTAAAGGGAAGGCAAATGGAGAACAAGAGCTTCTAACATAAAAGACAACAAAGAGACATAAAAGAGTCAAAAAGGCTGAAAGGGGAAGGAAGATTTCTTCCCACTTAAACATTCAGCCTTTTTATGACTAATGAATCCCTGATGCTTACACACAAAAGGAGCAGTAAAAGAGAAATTTAAGGAGCGGTATTTGGGGGAGAAATACCGCTCCATGATAATCCAGCGGATGGATTACCATGGGAAAAAAACAGAATAAAAAGGTTTGATTTGGCAGCAGATTCCTCACTGAGGTAAGTGCAGATGTGGCAGAACGCATTTTAAAAGAGAAAACTACTACGGTTTATAAAAAAAGAGAGAACACGACTTGCATAAGCAGCTTATGCTTCAGTTCATTGAGGTTTGGCTCTCTTAAGGTCACTGCACAGATTTAAATCAGCTTGAGGTCTGGACTTTGCTCTGTTGATGACCCAGTTTGCACCAAACTCACATTTGACACCAGGATACTCCCACGACCCGACCAAATGACCACCCCTCCACCACCGTGCTTGACAGATGGTTCAGTTTCTGTTGTTTTCTCCAAATATGGTGCTGGAAATTATGGCCTACTTAAAGCCTTTACTTTGGTCTAAAGAGGTTTTATTGTTTATTCAGAAACATTTCTGCAACCTTAACGAATAGAGTCTAATTTTGCAATCAAGCTGCACTTTCTCTCATTGCCGTGTCATCAGTTTAGCAGTAACTAGTTACATTTACTTAAAAAAAAAGTACTTTCAGGAGTGTTTTTACTGAGCTGTACTTTTTACTTTGACCTGAATAATTATGAAATATTGCTACTCTTATTTGCGTAAAATTTCTGAATTTTCTACCCACTGAATGCAAAACAAACATGTTTTAACAGGGGTACCTGTTGGAAGCAGGCCTGCACCAGGTTCTCAGGAAACAGGTTTCTGATCAGGTCCAGGAAAGCGTCCAGGCTGCTGACCTCCTGGTTTTTCGCGGATGTGGACGTGGCGCTGCTCCGCAATTTGGGGTTTCCCGGGTGGATCCCCAGAACCAGGATGACTCCCAGGATGGCGGCGATTACAGTGGTGGACATGTAGTACACCATGGCTCTGCTTCCCATCCTTCCACTGGAGCGAGCGTCAAGACCGGCGAGACCTGGAGGTCACAGATAACTCTTCATCTTATCTGGTTTTATTTAAAAAGAGCTCCTACGTAAAGGCGTTTTCACACCAGATAGGGGACCAAAATTGTAACATTTGTTTCATTTTTAGCTGCTGATTTCTTTTACACTGAACTGAGCAAAATGATTCAAACCTCTGAGCACAAATACACAAAATCTAACCAAGTGTTTTTGGTATAGTTTCTAAAACAAACCTCTTAGTACAATTGAAAGAAGACAAAACTAATTTACAAGTAACTTATCAGTAAGAAATAAGAGTAAATAATTCCTCAATATTGATGAAAACGTTTTAGTTTCACTGAGATTATTTCTCTTATGGGAAAAATGTTTTGTTCTAAGTCAAATGGTTTTCCAGTGAAAATGATTTTTCATCAATATTAAGGAATTATTAACTTTTAGTAGTTTTCTTATTTCAAGTGTACTAAGAGATTTGCACTAGAAACTAGACCAAAAATACTTTAAGATTTAGTTTTTTCAGCGCTGACTGTTCCCCTCCTCGCCTGTGGGGGCGCTCAAATATTCCAAGACAAACAAAATTACTTTGCCATGGTTGGATTGTTTTAGGGGCAATTTCTACCATATTTCTACCATACTTTGTAACCTCATCAGTAAACAAACACTTTTGGTTTCAAAGAGTTTATTGGTTTTTTAGATGTGCTCTCATTACAAATGGTTGGTTTTAAGCCTCTTAACCTGGTTAACATCTGTTGCTAATTAGCTGTTTTGCTACGGTACATTTAATTTTAAGAAACTTGGATTCTTAAGAACCTAATTTCGGCAAATGAGCCTGAATACGAGCTCAGTTCTGGACACCCACCAAGCAGTAAATGCAATCTGACATTATCTCCACCCTGAAGCTTATGGTAGTGATGCAGTAGCAACATGGAAACCCCAAGCTAATCCTAAAGCCAGCAAATGTGAAACAATTTTCCTACTTTGTTAAAAAAAAAAACAACAAAAAAAAACAAGTAGGGCAAAGATTTACTCCCATCTGTGTCAAAAATGTAACACAAATTTTTATAGAAATGACAAAGATTTAAAGCATATGGCTACCAATTTATATCACCTGTTAAACATGTATGCTAACTAGCATTAGCCACTGTAATGCCTGGTTGTATGGGGCACTTTAATTCAGCATATAATGCAGTTCTAAAACTGCACCTCTGTGACTAAAGTTTACTATGACGGAAACATCCTGATTCATCCCCAGAGTTTCCGTCCAGTCGCAGAGTAAAGGGATTACAAGCTCTGCTAGCAAGGTAAGCAGGTCCATTATTCACTCTGGGTGTGGTGAAAGTATTTATAGAAATGTGTGTGGGGTGTGTTTTATTTCATCAACAGAAGCACAGACACGTGAAAACGTATACTTGGGAAAAGAAGTGAAGAAATATACCAGACTGTTTACAAAAGCAGACTAGAACCTCTTCTTTTTGCTTCGTTGCCATTTATTCGCTGAACCCAAGCAGCATGGCTAGCGTCTTGTTTAGCACCTTAGCGTTTAGCACACTTTAGCTCATCTACTAATGTGCTAATACCAGAGCTATGTTTCTGCTTGGTGCGTTAGCGTTTTTGCTAACTTTGAAAACATTTAGCATGATTGGCTTCCTCTAGATGAATTGTGCTAATTTACTACGCTGTTTTGCAAACTTTCAGTTGAATAAAGTTTGATGAAATTTTGGTTATAAACCAACAAAACCAATTCATTAGGCCCTTAGCAATGGCTTTGCAACCTTTTCCAAACTAACAGATGTTATCAATTACTTTACTTCTTATATATTCCTGAGTTTCTTTGGAACAAGACATGCTTTTTTTATTGTTTTAGATAATTTAGCCTACTTCGTGTTGTCAGATGGGTTCTCCAATTCTCCAATTTCCCTTGAAAATTAATTTGTTTTAGATAAATGTCATGTTATCTGTGTCTGATGTTATTTTTGTTTGGTTGGTTTACGTCTCAAGAACATTTTAATCATTTTACTGTAAGATATCGACCTCTAAAGTTGAAACAGCCTAATTGAAGCCGTTGTTTTTTGGCTCACCTGTGATAAGGCTGGAGATGATGAGAGGCAGGATGAGCATCTTCAGCATCCTCATGAGGATTTCTCCAGGAAAGGAGACCATGGTGAGGGCGGCCGTGTCTTTCACCATCATGTAGCGCAGCAGCATCCCAAACAACGTTCCCATGACAACACCTGAGGATCATAAACACTCCTTAGTCATTGCCTTTTGTTTGAAAGGAAGAAGTAGCTAAGGTTTTCCAGAAGTGGGACTAATATGAATGTTGAAAGTTTCTAAAAATAGGTTTTTGTGATTGAATACACCATTTAGTTTTCAACAGAAGTCCTTAGAGAAAGTTAAGCTGTTCACTTGTTCAACAGAGTCAAAAATTAGTAATTAAAAACATTTCCACACCTGTTTAGCTGAAGAAGTAGAAAAAAAAAACAGATTTTCCATGTAGTTTACAGGCTGTGAGTGGAGCCACTGGCCAGTTGTTTTACATCACAGATGTAAGGAAACTCTGACTAATGAAAGCCATCCACCGTAATGTAAACGGCTTCATATCGGAGTTTAAATCTTGGTGACAAATTACAGACAAAAAAATAACACACTTCTCAAGCTCTGCATGGATCTTTTTTCCCTACAAGAATGCAGCTATGGCGAAACAGAGCTAAGTGTTTACAAAAGCAGACTAAAGACAACAACAAGCCGACACAAGTCTTGTGGGAAAATGATCATGGAGTTTGTACATCTTGATTTGCGTTAAGCAAGATTTACTGCAAAATGTGATTTAAAGGAAAAGATAAACTAGCCGCTCAGCAGGCGGTTTGGGAAGTAAAAGCTGAAACTTGTTGTTTGCACAATAACCCAGTGAAGTAGCCTGAGCTTAAATGTGGGTTCGTACCAAGAACAGTGAGTCCCAGCAGCAGGTTGTGGGTGTTACGGCTGCAGTGTCCAGCATCTTTATATGCCAGGTCCGTGTTGTCATCTCTAGTGGTTTCCTCTTTCTCCTTCTCCGTTTTTGTGTTGAACTGGTTGGTTGTTGGCTGGTTTGTCATCCTGCCTATGGAGAGATTGAGAGAGTTGGGTTTAGTTTTAACAAATATCCTCACACTTCAACCTTGTAATAAGTAGCATTAGCTAGTCGAATAATCCCCAAAACCGGATTCATTTTATTTAAAACGATTCTTAGATAATGAGATTTTAGTCTGATCATTTCAGCATGAAATGTTTTAGGGCATCTTGTCAATTTAATTTAAAATAAACACACTTCTGCCCACGACCTCAAACTCAACTTTCACATTCGCACAGAAAAATGGCTCCAAACATGTGCGATTATTCATCTGTGCATCAACAACAATACAGCAAGTAGTTTCTGGATGGTAAGTCAACAACAAAACAGCAGCCATTATACAGCAACACACAGACCAGCTGCCTAAACAAGCTGGAGCTCCACTTTGGTTGCTAGGTGACGGGCGGGACTCTGCTGGCGTTGCTAGGTGACGGGCGGGATTCTGCTGGCGTTGCTAGGTGACGGGCGAGACTCTGCTGGCGTTGCTAGGTGACGGGCGGGATTCTGCTGATTTGTGACATTCTGGAGGTTTTTGAAACGTTTCATTTCACAAACACCCAAAAGTATTAAGTTATTGCCAAAAAACATCAGTGTGTTAAAGCACTTTAGCTAAAAAAATTTACAAAAACAAGCAAAATGTGACTTTTACACAAATTAGTGCAAGCTAATTCCTTTGCGAATTAGCTTGCACTCTAAGCATTTTGATGCAAACATGGGGCTGCTGTTGTGTTCAGCTTGCCTACGTTGATTTGTGTCTGTACCTATCAAATAAACTTAAATTAAATTCAGTTTTTTGAAAATTCAAGTGAAAATCCATGTTTTATGCGTTGCTTTTGTTTATTTGTCTGTATGTAATTTGTGTGTTTGACTTCTTTTGTTTTTCTTTTAATCACTTTGTGATATGTGCCTTGAAAAATGTTATATCAACAACGTTCCACTTTACTACTGAAAACTTATGCAGTATCTGAATTGTGTATACAGAGTATTTAAAGAAAACCAGCTCTTTGGTTTGAGCTAAAACTTTACTGCCTTGTACCTGCAGGGTACAACAGGGTAAATGTGGGGTATTAACCTGACGGGTACTTTAGGGTAACTGCTTTTAGCTCATGGTGTTGACATGAGTGAGCCTGACTTATCTGTCATGCTTAAAGTATTTCTGGGCCTGGACCCACTCGACAAAAACTTTGAATCTATTTCTGGCAATCAAAATGCTTTGAGGATTAAATAATTCATAATGACAGTTCACAATACTTAGCATGCAGTTTACACGTCAACGGCATCCCCACCTGCTGTGAGAGCTTTATTATGTTCCAATATAGAGTCTAGATATAGATGCTATCTGGCTCCCACAGATAGCATGGGAACCAGTATAAAACATTAAAGTCTTTGCTGCTTCAGCACTGAGAAAATGAGAAAAATGTATGATTTTTATGTAAGACCTACAAGTTTATAAAGAAAAAAATAGTTGTTTCAACAAATATGGCTTAAAGTGCTCTGCATAAAGTTTCATGTGGCGTTATTGTATCCAGATCTCAACTCTTTGTGGGTTATGTTGGCAAATTTGGCAGCTATCGCTAACCACAAACTGTATCCAGATGCAAACCCTCTTACTGGTAAATCTGAGGCGGCCATGTTTTCTGCCTGTAACACCAGAGGAGAAGTGACCAATTTATTTGATGCAGTGTCACAGAGGTGGAAGATAAAGATACTTTATTATTTATTTCATCCATTCAAACACATAAAATGCTCATATATTGGCACTCTGATGCTCAAATTCATTAAGATCTTTCAGTTGTGAGGCTGTGAAACCGTCTCAAAGTTTTAACCTGTGAGGCATTTAGGACGAGGTTTAAAGGTGACCTTATGTTCTTCCTTGAACATGTTAGGAAAGGTCTGTGCAAAACAGTCAATAAATAAGTCAAATTTCTTAGATAATGAGATTTTAGTCTGTTCAGTTTCAGATTGAGCCATCTGGCCAACTCAAGGTTTACACTCGCACGTGAAAAATGGATGCAAATAGATGCACAGTTCAACAACCATACATCTTTGAAAAGTAGAAGTGGAGCCTTCTGCACAACCAACAAGAATGCAGCACTGGGTTCCTGGATGGTATGCCAACAACAGCAGCCATTGTACAGCGCATGCAGCGGTAAAACTAGCTGACCAAATGTGCTGGAGCTCGGATTGGGTTGCTACTTATTTGTGATCTCACCACTGAGAGGTTTTTGAATCCGCTCATTTTCCAGGCATCAAAAAACATTGACATATTGTCAAAAACAGCTTCCATTGTTTTTGTAAGCAGTTGAGAGCCAAACTGAAGTGATCTGAGAATAATTTTGTGCAATATCAAGTAGCACATTTTTATAGATCATAGACCTATCCTTGCCTGTTCAAGGAAGCTTAGTAGATCACTTTTAAGGCAAGTAACTAAGATCCTCAATCCCCAGCTGATCCCCTGCCATAGCCAAGCTTGAGAGGATCCATAGCCCCTTCAGGAAGTTTTGGGATGTTCAAAAGTACAAGGAAGCTCATTTTGACTAAACCCGACCTCAGAGTCAAGGGACTAAACCCACTTTCTCCATTCCCACTCACAGGAGGCAACGTATCCTGGGGAGACTGGAGTTGAGCCACATATTTCTGTTTAATCCTTTGCTTTAGGCACGTAAGGTTTAAAATAGTTGGTCTACACTTTGTTTTTGGAGGGGTGATAGCATTCTCACGTCAGGAAACCTGCAAATAATTAGAGGTAAATACCGCTGTGCAAACAACACTGAGGCTTCAAGGAAAGACTGCAGCCAAATAAAAGTAAAGGCTTTCTTCTGACAGCTATTTGAATCAAAGGAATGATTTATTTCATGGGCAACTGTCATGTCAACAACAAAAGCTGAGCCTGCGGGAATATGATCCACCATGCAAGCATTAAATAACAACCAAAACTGTTGGCTAAGGTAGAAAGAATCTGTTGAACAAAATTAATCAATTAGACATATTGTTCCCCAACCTTCTTTAAACTAAATGGTCAGAAAGATGGTGCTGTTTGGATTTGAATATTTATCAGATTACATCACTTGGGAATTTTGACACACTTCCGCTAATGCTAACATGCTAAGAGAGAAGCTAATTTTAAGTTTAGTGCTTTAGCATTTTTGTTAACTTTGAAATCATCTATCACACTTTGCTTCTCCTAAATTTGTTTTTCTGGATTAATTATTCCCCTCCTCTCGATCTCCATCCGTGTAGCAAATTACCCAGAATGCTTTGCTGTAAAACGACAAATATCTTATGGTTCTCCATTGACCGTATAACTGCGCAACTTGAAAATAAATTTGCTTATTAAAAACACTTTAATTTTATTTTAGCCATCTTGAGATTTTGCAAAACTGCAATGGAAAAACTTTTCCCTACATCACAAACAACCAGATGTTGCCTCTGGGAGAAACCACAAAGAAGAAGACGACAGGAAGTAGTTGCAGGATGATGGTGCAGCACGATTTTTAATGATTGACGACATGAACAACTTATTCATTTGTGATTTTAATTGTGTTTATTCTTTAATGGAAACACTGCATTTAAAAATGTTTATTTTGGCAATATTAGTGGAATATTGACAAAGTTTTACTCACATTTGTGATGGAATCAGAACATCAGAAATGACAAATAAAATCAATAATGACGTCTGTAAATAAAATTACCCCTCAATAAATGAGACCAAAGCACCAGACTGAAAGATTTTGTCATCCAGTTTTTTGCAGAAAAAGAGAGAAAAGAGAAAAACGATAAATCCCGCGAATGGAAATTATTGAGCTCATTTTAAGTCAACATGCAATTAATCAATTAACTGATTTATTGCTTGTAGCGACTGACCTACACACAAATGGACTGGAATGTTTCGTCATCCTGGAACAGAATCGGCTGCGATTAGGATTGGAGTCTGGGTAATAATTTCCACAAACCAAAACCAACACAACCAGGTAAAAACAAATCTAAAAACTGAACACAGCTTCACGACAAAACCCAAAGTCTACTAGCTGCATTAGCATTAATCTGCTGTGTTTTGTTGCCATTGTTTTCAATCCCTCATGTTTGCGAATGATGAACAAACGACGCAGTAATCTAAGGTCACCTACTGTTTTGTTTTCCTTCAGGTTTTCATCTCCACGCCTTCATCGTCTCAGCGCCGCTGTATTGTCTGCCAGACCGAGTACTGAACTGAAACGGTGTGTTTTAGTGTCCTGCCAAGTTTCAGTGGAAAGAGATGTAATCCTCGATGAATGGAGTTATGAGAAACGCAGGGGGGGAGGAGGGAGACTCTGTTGTACTCATCGCAAATCCTCTTTCCAATCTTTACATCATTCTTAGTATGAACACTGTTTGGTGATGTCAGCTGGCCACATGGTCGTATTTACACAAATCTGAGGCGGAAACGTCCGTTATCGGGAAAATCATTTAGGAACGAGGTAGTTAGAGCCGGTGGGATTTGGATGGGGGGATAAAAAAATAAAATAGAAAGGCGATAAAACCAGAATCAAGACTGTAAAAACACCAAACATTACCAAGAATTTATCATCTAGTTTCGAACATCAATATCTTAAGACACTTGAAATAAAATAAAACTAACTTACAAGTAACTTTTCAAGAATGTTTTGGGCTCTTGCTTTAGGTAAATAGTACTATTTCTATTGGCAGATTATTTCACTCATAAAACATTTTTTCATGTTAGAAGTGAAACAAACTAGAACTTTTTCATCATTAGTAAGAAATTATTGACTTAAAATTACCTCCTGTATCTTGCTGAAAAAATACTTCTAAGTAACTTGAAACAAGGTGAAACTAAGATATTCGTCTTCAAATTGCAACAATAAATCTGATGTTGTTTCAAAAACAGGCCAGATGCCAACATGTCACATTTTCCTCCTGCTTCAGAAACTCTCAAAGCTGCAATGGCATATTAGTCATTTTATATCCAATTTTTTTTCAAATTAGTAGAATAGAATTTTCTTTAAAAAAAAAAAAAAGGGGGGGAAATGTTGCAAAAGCTACAAATTATCTAGAAACGAAAATCTGAAATTTTCAGAACAATGTCAAAAAGATTCTGGAAATTTCTGTTAGAAAAGTTGAAACTTTTCCAGAAAAATAAAATACTTTTTTTTAGATGACTCTTATGAATATTCTAGAGAAACAAGAAAATTTCTGATCTTGAAATATTAAAAAATTGCTTAAAAAATAAATTTTTTTTAGATTAATCTAAACTTTTCCAGAAAAAATTGTCAAAACTTCTGCTGAACAAATTTATTTTGAGATTAAATATCAGATATGTTCTAAAAAAATAAAAAAGAAAAGAAAAACGATAAAATACTGTATCTTAGTCTGAAAATTCAAAAATTTACAAATTTTGAGATAAATCTCAGAAATTAGATTCAAAAGTCAAACATTTTAAGCTTTCACATTTCCACACTGTTTCTAGAACATTTCTGAGATGTACTCCTGTTTCTGTTTACAACGGTCCCAATACGCCGTCTCACAAAGCTGCGCTACATGTGGAAAAACAATAATCGAGGAATCGGCTCGTCCTGTTGGCTCGACTTCGTACGTCTCTAAAATCTTGCCTAAAAAGTCTGAATTTATACGAACAGAACTGACGAGCCTGTTATATCGCATTACATCTTAATAACACCGAAATTCAATTCACTGGGCTCAGATAGGTCAAGCAGCTTAAAGTAAATCCTGGATTTTCTCCAAATATGACACAGGCTGGAGAAAAAGAGGTTTCTCGCTTCAAAGGAGGGAAAATTGGATTCCTTGCAGGAAATTTGGGAATATTTTATGATCTTTAGAACTGTGGAAAAAAGGAGAAAATTCTAAAACATTTTACTGGTGGGTGTAAACAATTTTTAAAAAACTGTCATATTAAGATAAAACAGCAACCAAAAGAAAAACACTGCAGCACAAACGCTTTGGTTGTAGTGAAAACCAATGTAGAAACATTTCTGTAAGATTTTATGCAACTTACTTTAAAACAGGGAATTTGGCAAGAATTAGGAGAGAATTTTAAATTTGCACCTTTATAAGATTTGGGTAATTCAGGCTTGACCTTTCACCTCATTAAACTCTTAGGTTTGCCACACTACCCTTTGTGCTGATGTATCTCATATTGAGAATGAAGGTTTTTAAGTTTTGGACCCAGTGCGGTTTTGTCTAAGTGTCCTTATCATCCTACTCATTCAGAAATTCAGAGAAGCTTCTAAAATAATACTTTGAACATTGATTTATGTGTTGAAACGTTTTGATTCCATAGAATGATCACATGTTTGAAAACTTTAATGTAAAAACAGCCTGGAATTAGTTTTATCTACAAACAGCTAATGCGCTAATAGCGGCGCTAATGTTTCACTTAGCATTTTAGCTAACATTGAAACAGTTTAGTTCACTAAATAAATTCTAAATTGCTATTTTTTCGTATGAGTTCCACTGCCACCGTTACCGAGCAACACCAGTCACGCCCAGTCCGTTACCTAGCAACCCAGTTCTAGTTCCGCCGGCAGATTATTTCTCTTATTACATGGAAGAAAAATACTGTCAGTGGAGCTAGTACTTTATTTTATCAGTGTTAAGGAAATATTGAATTATATAACAAGCGTATATGTCTTTATAAAAAGTTACATTCAAGTTAGTTTTGTCTTATTTAAAGTGTACTAATAATTTTGTCCCCGAAACTAGACCAAATTTACTTGGTAAGATTTTGAGGTTTTGCAGGATTTTGAGTCAAAGGATCCAGAAATAGATCAAAACAAAGAATATATCACACTAACACAAAGAAGGAGAGTTTTGAGAACAGAAAAATTAACAATCGCAATATTATTAAGTCTAACAGGAGTTTAAAGATGGGCCTTAATCTGTGTTATGATTAATATGTGTGTTTTGCAGTGACTTAATAAATCTTAAGAGCAGAAATATATTTAGTTTTGTTTAATTAGTAATTATTTTTGTTTGAAGCATAATTGTAAATTCATTCTGCACTGTGTCAATTATAAGCTCAGCGGGTTGGTTTCTGGGATAATCCTTGATTGGTGTGTAATAAATCTTAATCTGAGAAATATACAGGATCAGCTTGCTTCTAAACCTCTGAATTTATCCCTTGATAACTGATTTTATTCAAACTAATCTCTTGTGCTGTTATCCCTCTTTTAACACCTTCTGAAACGCAGCTGGTTGAACCACAAAAACTGAGACAAAGCTCAAAGTTTTGATATATTACAGTTAGAAAACGAGGTGCCTGGAAGTGCAGATTCTCTGTAGATGATTGCCAAAACATCTGTGTTCATCCCAGCTAGGGCGTGTTCGAGTGTCTGTGCGTCTCAGAGGATTATTTTCCAGCGGTTGATTGTTTGGTGTGAGCTTTGCGAAAAGGATCGAGAGGTAATCCCCCGCCCCGCCCCGCCGCCAAAACCCGTTTAACAGAGCGAGAGGAGGACGGCGGCTGCAGTGACGCTCTGCAAGTCCAACAAGACTGAAAGGACAATTTGTTTGTGTCAGTTTGAACGTGCAAAATTAGGAAATAAATCATCCAGATGTGCTTAACAAGAACGGATGATGGAAAATTAGGATTTACTGCAAAAAGACAAAATCTTATTATTGATAGTTTCTATCAAATATAAATTTGTACTAAAAAAGACAAAACTAACTTTCAAGTAACTTAACATAGATTATTTTTCATCAATATTGTCTTGTTATAAGAGAAATAATCCACCACTTCTTCACCAATATTAAGGAATTATTGACTTAAAACAAACTCCTATATCTTGCTGATGACTCGTAAGTTAGTTTCGTCTCACTTCAAGTTTAGTGAGAAATTAAAACACTTGTTAGGATTTTGTTTTTGCAGTGTAGAGGTTACTTCAGTCCACATGCTAAAACATCCTTGAGCAGTTTTCTGAACAACCAGCCGAACATCTGAAGCCTAATCTGCAGCAGAACCATTAAAACCAGGATTGTAATCTTAAAGCTTGCAATCGTTATCAGTGAACACACGGCAGCTCTTCTGGATCCATTAAGTGAACAAGTTTTACCTGCAGGGAATCGGACCGGAGCCGGTCCGACAGCGGCGGCGCCGGTCAGACATTGGCGGCGCCAGTCCAACCAGGGATTGAATAGTTCTGGGTTTTTCATTATAGCACTGCAAAAACACAAAATCTTGCCAAGTATTTTTAGTCCAGTTTCTGTTTCAAATGTTCTAGAACAGTTGAAATGAGACAAAACTAACTTACAAGTGAGATTTATGAGCTTGTTTAAAGTCCATAATTCCTTAATGTTGGTGAAAAAGTAAACATTCCTCTGGTGCCGTTTCCTAGCAACCCAGCCTATCACCTAGCAACAGACTTCTGGAAAACTGGCTTGTTGTTAGTGAAATAATCAGCCAATGGAAATACTACTGATTTTTAATCAATATTGAGGAATTATTTACTTAAAACATGCCAATATATCTCACTGAAAAGTTACATGTAAGTTAGTTTTGTCTTTTTAGGCTTGATGTTTATTTTGTGATTATTAATAAGTGATCACTGTGATAGATTAGCTACCGCTGCTATTAGCTAACACAGAACTATGGTGTTTGATTAGCTAATTTAAACACAAACTACTGATGATCTGTCACAGTTGGTGTGTTTGGGTGTGTTTGGTTTTTAAATTTTTTTTAATTGAACCGAAACACCAAATTCCACAGCACATCGACGTGCCGAGGTTGTCAAAGTCAAGCTAGCATAACTGAGCTACTTCCCTTTCCCTCAATATTTTTTTCTTAGTTAAAACTTTTCCTGATCTTTTTATCTAGTTGTCACAGATAAAAAGTAGCAAAGCATGGCGTCTTTTTGTTTTTCACATAGCAGGCGTACATTTAAGATTTAGGGCATTAAATTGACAACGTAGCAGCTAAAACCAATGCTAATCATTGTTAGCGAGCAGCTTTTTGCTCTCCAGCAGGTAGATGGGGGCAGGTTCTTCTGTGTAAATAATTCTTTAATATTAATGAAAAAGTACTTGTCATAAGTGAAATAATCTGTCATTGGAACCATTACTTTTTCATCAATATTAAGGAATAATTTCCTATTTTGGATTGTAATGATATTCGACAATATAAGAAAAAAAGAGATAGTAACTGATATTCTTCTGTGTGTGCATAGTGTTTACTTTGTGGAACCAGAAATCTGTAAAATAGTTTATTTATTTATGTACTTTTATGTGTTTTATGTTGAAAACCCGAATCATTTAGGATTCAGGTACCTCCAGGATTTTGTTCTGATTTTAAATTGGAGCTGCCGTGTCTGTGTGTGTGTGTGTGTGTGTGTGTGTGCGTGCGTGCGTGCGTGCGTGCGTGTGTGTGTGTGTGTGTGTGTGTGTGTGTGT
>VMRN01000022.1:1683696-1744441 GCA_010277015.1 Poeciliopsis turrubarensis
CACCTAGCAACCCCAGCAGAGTTCCGTCCGTCACCTAGCAACCCCAGCAGAGTTCTGTCCATCACCAAGATGCTAGTTTTGTTTCTTGGTGAAATTTAAAGAAATAACATTGGAGGATCTAAACTAACATGAATTACAACATTTAATTTTCCTTTGGGATCAATAAAGTGTTTTTGAATTTAATTGTTCATCCACTGTAATTGAAATTAAACTGATACTATATTTATGAGTTAACTATGAAATACGTTAAGCTCCAATACGTTTGGTCAGCTTGTTTTACCACTGTATGTGCTGCACAATAGCTGCTGGAAAGACGAGTTCGTTCTTGTTGACTTACCATCAAGAAGTCAGCAAGAAAACACTTGTTGATCGTGCAGGAGGCTCCACTTCTGCTTTTCAAAGATGAATATACGTTTGTATGATTGTGTATCTGTTTGCAGCCATTTTCATGTGGGAGTGAAAACACTGAGTTGGAGGTGATTAGTGTGAAAATATGTTTAATATTATTTAATCCTAAGTACTTATCAAACGCAAATGGAGCCATTTATTAATATTTAAACTGCTTGTTAATGGGTTTCAACACATTCTGGCCATTTTAGTTTCAATAAAAGCAAATACCTTCTTTTACTCAGGTAAGAATGTTAATGTAGTACTTTCACTAGAGTACATTCTTGTCTGTTTATTTGTACTTTTCCTTGAGTGTACTTCCACCACTTGTTTACTGCATATATTCGACACCTGTGCAGAGCCTGTCCCTGCCACATCGAGCCACGAAGTTTGACAGCAGGCAGGAGGTGATGCAGTCATCAGAGACGCCCCCCTGCCCCAGCTCACCTTTGACCTTTTACCCCGTTGCCACCAGGGCTGGCGACTGGGGCATTTCCAGGAGGCTCTGCCTAATTGGGTCAGATTGCGCGGAGAGCAGCATTACGCCTGAAATTGGAAACATGTGCAGCTATACCTTAGTGTGCATGTGGTAATGGTGGCACTGGAGTTGAAAGTGGTGGACGAATTTTGGGAATTAAAAGCAATAAAAAAGTGAAACTAATCAGTGGAAGAAGAGATGATAAACATCTGACACTGAGGAACCTGGGAGAGGATCGAGGTCCGGCTCAGTTCTGGACAGGCAGACTGTTCACTCTCACAACACAGCGCAGCTATTTCCAATAATTGCCATAATAGCTACCTTCCAATTACACTCGGATCAGAGTTTCAAATGAAGGAAGATGTCCGTGGCAAACGCAATATTTTGACGGCTGATGGCAGGACGTGTAGGAAAGATTTCATCAGAGGGCTGACGGGTGCACAAGTGACATCTGGAAACTTCAAAATGCTTGTGGGTGTGTTTTCTCATGGAGCAAAGAAAATAATTTGAATTTAGTCCAAAAGGTGGATCAAAGGAGTTCTTCAAGTGCAATCAGTCAAGTGAAAAACTAAAACGTGATTCCGAATCATATCATGAGCTGGAATGTTTTACATCATAGGTCATAATTAATGATCAGATCCTAAAATGATTGACATTTAACTTCAGATGTACAAAAACGACAATTAGATAAAGAAAAGAAGACACAGACTAGCAGAAGAAAGGCAGAAAACACAGACATATCTGTATTTATGAAAGCTAAAAAGTTAGTTACGCAAAAGTATTACACTGAAATGACATGTAGCATAAGCTAATGCTAAACCCTAACTTCAATTCAAATTATACTGTGTCTGTTGAAAGATTACAACTCTTTAATTTTGACATTTTAATTTTTATGCTCTTTAGGATTTGTATTCATCTTTATCTACTGCCTGTTTTAACGTTTCTGCATGTTTCTTGTTTAAAATAAAATGACAGTTACAATAATTGGAACTGCTGCATAAAGTCTTCACTCACTTCAAAATAAAAGCACAAAAATAAACGTCTAACTACTTGAGTGATACTCAATAATCCATGACCAAAACGTCAACACAGATGTCGAATTTTATTCAACTGAAAGTTCACAAAACAACCAAATAAGTTAGAGCTTTTAAATTATCCAGGAATCTACGGCAAGCTAAGTGGGATAAATGTTGTCAAAGTTAGCAAAAGCATTAAAGTGCCAACCACTATATTTAATCAATCAAGAACGCTCATCCAAACACATTGAATCTATCTGGTCATTGTTTTTATGGCTATTTGGAGGCCATGCCTGGTCTTTAAGGCGATGCTTCTTCCCCTCTGAGTTTTTTGTTGATCTATATTGGTTCTCATCTCTCTGGATTATAAACTCTGTTTTACCTCCTCGAACAGCATCTTCAGGTTTTTTAAGGGTTGAAAATCACATTTCACACCAAAACCCGTCTCCTGATTTACTTCCATCTGACTTAATGTCGGATGAACGATAAAGACTTTATGATTTAGAAAACTTTAACTGGGACACCAAGAGGTAAAACTTGTTTTCTGAAAAACTTTGAGAGGCTAAAGACAGCAAAAGGGCAACCGCCAAAGAAAACAATCATTCCTGACTGACCGGCACTCCTGCCCACAACTTTCTCCTGCTTTGTGTGGCTCCCACTCAGATTTTCACTGATGCGCCCAGAGGTGGAAATATCTAAGTACGTGTCGGACAAGTTGAGGCAGGGAAGGAGATAGTGAGTAAGGGTGGAGGTCTGCAAGGTTTTCAAGTGACTGACGGTAAACGCCGACAGGTAGGAATACCGAACGGGAGACTCCAGGGAGTGTGTGCGTGTGTGCACAGACGTGTTTGTGTTTGTGGTAAAGACGATTCCCAGTAAGACGACTTGGGAGCTGCTACTGTGTAGAGAAAACAAACAGAAAGAGAGAGTCTGTTCTTGCGTAATCAGACAATAAGTGTGAGCATATCAACCGTCGCTTCCATTTGAGGGCACTGGCAGTGTTAAATGTCTGGTTCCCTGAGTGAAGACTGCACTTTAGTCTGTCTCTCTATACAGAATAACCCGTTTTAGCAGCTTGAAAACCCTCTTTTCATGACCCCCCTCCCCAGCCCGTCTCCTCTCTGGTCCCTATCTCTCTCATCCCTAAACTCTTTCATGAGCAGTCTCTCAGGGGCACGGCGGTAACTCAACCCAACGCTCTTTTGTCTCCATTCTTTCCCTTATCCTTTCATCTTTTTAAACATTCAAGGGAAAAGGGGTTCGGTGAGACAGAAACCACCAATTGGTAAAGGAAAGAAAGAGATAGCATGTGAGAGAGTGACAGAAAAAACAGGGGGAGGCAGAGTTTCTCCCACTCTGTGCTCATCATCCAGTTTATGGCTGTCCTTTTCAACAAGGCCATTCAAGGTGGGGAGGCTCCGTGGCCATTCTCGCAGGTCAATGGCACTGAACTCTTGTCTGGTATGTGCTGCGCCGAGGACCCGTTGAACTGTCTGCCGGCCCGTTTGTCCCCCCACGGACCTCCGCTGTGTCTCCTTTCCCCAGAGACCAGTCGGTGTACGGAGCAGCCAGTCAGCTGCTCCAGTTTCCAGACATTTACCTTTAAAGGTGATCTGTTAAACTTCCTTGAGGTCTATTAGCTATAAAAAAAAATATCACTCTTAAACCGTGATGTTTCGCTCACACATGAAAATGGGTGTAAAATGGATGCACAATTACATAACTGTACATCATTGAAAAGCAGAAGTGGATCCTCCTGCACAACCAACATGTTTAATTAAATTTATTTTTGTTGCTACAAGTCACATTAATTTTTGCAAAGGCTACAAGCCTTTGCAAACAAGCAAAGGTTATAAGGTTAAAATGACTTGCCTTCAAAATTGTTGAGGATTTAATAAGAATGCATCGAATGTTTTCTAGTTAGTAAGTCAAGAACAAAACACTTGTCTTTTCCAGCAGCCATTGTCCAGCGCATTTAGTGGTAAAACCAGAAAACCAGTTGGAGCTCTGCTTAGGTTGCCAAGTGACAGGCTAAGTTTGGCTGGAGTTGCTAGGCAACAGTGCAGTGCCAGTTAAATAAGACTTAATCAGGAGGATTTTGAAACTGCTCATTTTCCAGACACCAACAAAGACATTAACAGCAGCTGGGTCATTTTTTAACCACTTGGGCTGTTTTTCAGTTGCGACCCAAATCAACCATGTAAAATGTGAATTACACATAACATGTATCCTTTAAAGACAATCACAAAACAATTTATGTGAAAATAAATCCTTACATTAACAAAAGTACGTCTCACACAAAAACAGAACTTAAAAAAGCGCGGAGAGACCTCAGCAATGATCTTTGAGAAGAAATAGTTTCTTAGCATCAAGGCTTAGTCAGTCAAGTCAGCAACAAAACATTTGTCTTTTTCAGCAGCCATTGTACAGCGCATACAACTCTAAAACTAGCTGACCAATCAAACTGGAGCTCAGCTTAGGTTGCTTTGTGGCTGCTGACCTGTTAGATCATTATGTACATTATATTAATTTATTGGCAAAAACTGGCTGGTGTTTTTTTTTTCTTTTTTAATTGTTTGGACTGTTTTTAGAAGCAGTTGAACCCCAAATGGACGTATGAAAACATCCAAAATGTGAATTTTGCATAGGGCAAAGGTGTCCGTGTTCATCCCACCTGCGCTGCAAGAAAATACACGCCTGTTTGTGCTGCAGCCTCTGCCAAATCACATAGCACTGCAGCACTTAACCATGAAACCAGCGACGTTAGAAATCTGCCACAGGTGGCTGAGCCGAGCAGCAGAAGGAGAAACACCCAGGAATGAAACTCAAACACAGGACAACAGTCTGCTCAAAATCCGTTGCAACGTAATGCATTGGGGAAAAAAACTTTGCCTGCAGTGCCAATAAATATTTTTGTTTAACAACCAACTGACTTTATGATGCCAACATCTGGATCCAGACCAGATGTTATTATGATCTCGCTAAGTAACATCTGAATCAGGAAAATGGAAATCCCAGTTCTGCGTGTTGCAGTTGACTTGCAGCAGTTTTTTGACAGTTTATCTGATCGTTTTCTGATTTAGATAAGATTACCGGTGAAGTTGTTTTGATCCAGGGCGCCCTCACCCATCGCCGGTTCAGTAATTCAGTAAAGAAATTCTCCTGCAGTTGTGGATTTTTTCCATGAAGGTAAATCTAAAACACTGAAAAGAAAATGCAGCTTGAGAAGCTGAAATATGCACAGCGCACAATTCAAGAATAAATTCAATAAATTAGGACAAAACTACGACTTTTAAATAAAAATCTGCTCATAAAAATGTTAGATGGAACACAAAGTGATTAACTTGTTGTCATGGTGACAAGGAACACATCTACCTGTTGAGTTATACTCTAAAATCTTCTTTTAATTGCTGTATTAAAGCTTGACTAAACGGTTCTTCTTTCAGTCATGCACCTGTTGATTTTGTCATTATAAAAGCCACACAGTATAATGCTGCCACTTCCTTGCTCATTTAGAGCATTGTGATTTATTTTCTTCTTTTAAAATAACATCTATTAAGCATATCCTCACTATTATCATTAATTAAATTGTTTTTATTATTATCAGTAATGTATTCAAAGACTTTATGTGTTTTTTACTTTCCTTTTCTACCATATCTACAAAAACCCATTCTGTACTACCTAATGGACTGCACTGCGCTGTTTCTGGGTTGTTTTTTTTTAGACATTTTGTTTTGTTTCTGTTTATTCACTTAATCTTAATACACATATTTGATTTGTTTTCATCACAATAATGAAAAAAAAATGTAAAAAGCATGTTCCATTACTTCCACAATTTGTTGATCACTGATCTAAGATGGAATATCATATAGTGTTTAAAAATGCAGCTATTCTGACATATTTTATTAAATAAAATCATGAATTAGGAAGAGGGGGGCAGTAAGGACCCCAGACCTCAGAAGTCTTAAGTACACCCCTGTGCAACCAGAAATATGGATTTAAAGAACTGTTTTTAAAAGGTCTAAATTATGTTTCTGTCATGTTAATTTTTTCCCACATGTGCACCTTTGTTTTATGTGTGAAAGCCAAAATCAGTCACATGTTTGCCACATGTTGTGATCTAACTGAAAATCTGGCAGAAGCAACCAGGAAGCAATCTGCACACGGACTGTTATTTGGCATTGAACTGAAGGTTACATCCTCCGGTTGGCTTGTGCCAAAAGGAATCATGTTGCAGCTCCTTGTGCTTGCAGATGGGAACCTTAATGAGTTTGGGCTTCCAACTTTGCTACAGCCTGTTTGCAATAAGTTACTGAAATGCAAGATCATATAAAATTGTTTCTGGCTGCAGGCCAAACCGCGTTGGTTTCTATTGCAATTCGAGTTAAAGTGAACGGAATGACGAATGCACACTAATATTGTAAAAATTGGTAGCATTTAACAGAAAAAGCCTTAATTGTTTAATTTTTGTATCACAGTTTAAGTCAGAAGTTTACATACACTCACCTTGTGCTTTTAATGAATTTACAAAAATATATGCAAAGGTTTCAACTTACAATGAATTTAATTTAATTGACTCTGGGTCAAAATTATACATACACCCCTGTTGATTTTGTTGGTTTTTGTTTGGAGAATCCCTCTAGATTATGACAAAAAGTAGATTTTAATAACTTTGCTTTTTAATGAGAGTGTAAATCAACATGCATCCTGTCAGGTTCCTGTGTTTCTGTTGACCAGAAAATGCACAAAGTGGAATTATAAAATTAATTTGCTTAACGTAAACACACCAATTCCAATAAATAAATATATGTTGTATAAAACTATGATAAACTTTTGCATAAAACTGCAGTGGAAACACATTTTCCGCATCAAACCAGATGTTACTACTGCTGGAAAAGATGAAGAAGAAGATGACAGGAAGTGGTAGAAGGATGGTGGCGTTGCATGTTTTTAGTGCTTTACTGCGTGAACAAACTTATTCATGTGTGATTTTAATTGTGTTTCTTATTTAATGGAAACATTGTAGTTACAAAATTGTGTTTTGTTTTTGTTTTAATTAGCAGAATATCATTTATTGGAAATCCAGAAAACATCTTTTTCAAAACACGTATTTGTTGAGGTGAAGAATAATTTAAAAAAACAAGTTTGGCTACAACAAAATTGCAATGCTCTTTTAAAATACAAATACTTTGAGCAGTACTTTACAGAAACATTTAACTGCCAGAACTAGAAAATTAATTCAGGAGGTCTATCTCATTATAGCACTTTGTCTTTATTGTGAGATATAAATCTTGTTTAAACAAGTTTTATTACGAAATTTATAACTCACTAAAACCAAAATGTCTTCTCGTTCCAATGAGGAAAGTTGTAACAGTAAAACTGCAACAGCTCGCGGGATATTTGAGTTTCATCCAGGAGAAACGCAGTGAGAAGATACTTTTTAAAGATCTGTCACAGGAGCACAGTTTTATATGAGATGCTGATCCTGAGATTATTTCCTGTGTTTGGCACTTCACATTTGACTTAATTACTAATAATTTTATGCTAATTAAAAAGTACATTTTTGATCATTCTTGAATTACAGTCAGGGTCTGCACAAAATCAGTGCAGGTGCCACAGATGGCCCTCGGGCCACACTTTGAAAACTCTAAAACTTTCAGCACCACTTGAGAAAATCCACAATAAAATTTTACTTTTGGAACCAATTCTCGATATAAAAAAATATTTGAAATTGTAAATAATATACTTGATTCACCCTTTAAATAAATAAACTCAAGCTTCAAATTAATAACTTCCGTGTTGGGTGTATGTAAACTTCTGGCCGGATGTGTTTGTGTTAATATTAATATTTGTTGTAAGACTTCAACAAGTGTTTCCAGTTTAACACTGGATTCCTCCTCGCTTCAAAAGTGAGCTAATCAAGTTAGCATACAACTCCGGAAGTGTCCTATTTCACCTCCAAAATAAAAGCACTTTGTCGCTCCTACACAGCCGCCGCTCTGAAACGAGTTTTATTCCGAAGTTCCAAACCGGAAGTGTTGTTGGTAGCGTAAGCTAGCTTGTAGCGTGGGTTTCAGGCGGAGCTCAGAGCCATAAAACATTAGCCGAACTTCTTCCCCAGCTCCACTCGCTCACCTATTTGAACTGAAACACACTTTCAGAGAAAGCGCCCTTCACGGAGGACCAGCATATGGGAATATTTCGAGGCTCGCTTTCATTTTTAAAGCTTCCCACGTTGCATTTTTCCTCTCCTTCGCCTGGAAGCGCTCCCTGGAGAACAGCTTTTTAAAAACACTTTCTCAAACTGCGCTTCTTTTATTTATTCCAAGTGGGTTCCTCTCTTTCCACGCATGCGATGTCACGGATTACTAAAAGGAGAAAGAAATGTTTGAGCTCATATCCAGTGTTTCCAAGTGAAAGTGTTTTCTGAGTGTTTTTTAAAAGAAACCAGTTGAGCAACTGGCGACAGGACTCGATAATCAATGTGGTGTCAGCTGGAAGGACGCGCGGTCCGGATCTCACCTAAACGGTACGCACACAAATCCTCTCTTCATATGAATGTTTTACACTCATGCAAACTGCACATTTCGCTCCATAAACTTTAATTAATCCATTTCCTTCATGTTCAGGCATGCGCGCTTTGTTGCTTTATTCTCCTCGCGTGTTTCTCCCACTTCATTTTTGCAATTATCTTGGCGGTGTTGCGCTTTTCAGGCTGCTGCGCATTTTGTTTTATTTGGCAGTCACTCAGGTGAGGCGAGAGCTACCGAGTCTCGGTCCCAACCCGCAGGTAAATCTCGCACACATCGCCCTGTTGATGTCTAAACTCCGGCTTGTCAGCGAGATAATGCTGGCGCTGTGGGTGGCATTCCGCTTTTCAGCGAAAAAATGCAAGTGCGAACAGCGCAAAGAGAGAGTTTTTCTCTATAGGTGGGGGTCTTTGCATGGATTGAAACGATCACAAAGCTTGAATTAATTGGGTGTTTGCACGGCGGGGCGCCAAACATTAACCTGGATGTTTTTTTCCCCTCATGTAAATTAGAAACATGCAGAAGTGCACCAGTCTGATTTTTAGAGGGTTTTGAAACAAAAATGTGCAAAAATAGAGTAAAAAAACCTGGTAAGTGAGACCAAAATCATGTGGAATGTTTAAATTGGCTTTAGAGTTTGCAAAAATTGATTCAAAAATGATCAAATCTTTTGGATGCAGCCCAAACAGAACCCTGTGATCAACCTTCTGCCTTTTTAGAGGTTCGAAAAAGTTTCTGTTTGGTGGAAAGTTCGACTTCTTTAACAAAAAGTCATCCATTTTCCAAAGATTTAAAAACCGAAACTTTTTGAACTAAGCATCTCCTCAATCAAATCAATTAGCTTTTAAATTTAAAAACTTGTTCATCTCTTCTGGTGAGTTAAAGTTCAGTCTTATTGGAGCAAAACGTTAAATTCTCAGAACAGAAAACCTCTAAAAGCAAATAAAAAGCTTAATAAAGAGACTGTAACGACTTTATTACAGATTTTAACCCATAAGAGAGAAATTAAGATTATTTGCAAGAGAGAATCCAGGAGAATTAATTGCTGGATGTTATTTGTTTATGCATGAAAGTATTTGCTCTTCACCTTTATGGGCTTTTTAAGCTTAAATGAAAATCCATGATGCTGGTGATGCATTTATGTCTCGGAAAAGGTGGGATTTCTTAGCTTTGATGCATTTATCGAGTAGGAGAAAAAAATGTTTGCATCGAGTTTTTAAGAGGGAACTGCTTCAGTTTCCTGCAGCTCCTCAAGTTGCATAAACTTCAAAGAGTCCTGATTAGCGCAGGACGCGGCGCAGTCGCGGCTCTAAGCACGCAGAGCGCATTATGGTGCCGTCAGGCTGACGTTAGCCACACCGGAGGAGGGCGATTACTCTGCTAACGAGCAGCAGCCTCTGCCAGGCGCGGAGCTGCTTTATGGCGTCTGCTCACCATAAAGCACCATTTTCATAAAGATATTTATATCTGCTCAAGTTTTTCATGTTTCTCCACGAAGTTGAATGTCATTTGTAACTCTGGAGGAGCTGCAGAGATGCAGCATCTTGCTGTGGGGAACGCTAGACACAGATAAGACGAACCTGAAAGTACCTCAAGTTTCGCCCTGCAACATACAGAGTGGGTCAAGTCGAACCATGATCATGCTTCAGAATGGCCTAGTCAAAACCCAGACCAGAATTTGTGGCAACACCAGAAAACTCAAGTTTATAAATGATCTCCATCCATTCTGACTGAGCTGCCGCTACTGGGCGTCTAATGCTTCACATTTTTATTAGTGCACAACTTTAAAGCCTTCTACACTGCAAAAACACAAAGTTTTACCAAGTATTTTAATATAGTTTCTAGTGCAAATAAGAAATAAGACAAAACTAACTTACAAT
Source organism: Poeciliopsis turrubarensis (assembly GCA_010277015.1). NCBI lineage: Eukaryota > Metazoa > Chordata > Actinopteri > Cyprinodontiformes > Poeciliidae > Poeciliopsis > Poeciliopsis turrubarensis. Next base: position 1,693,988 of record VMRN01000022.1, read on the forward strand.
ATTAAACTTAATTAATATTAAAGAATGAAAACAAGATCCTACATCCTGGTGAAAAGTAACTCTTTAGTTAGTTTTTACTTTTTGAAGTGCATTAAGATATTTGGAGAAGAAATGAGACCAAAAACACTTGGTACAACTTTGTTTTTACAGTGAATATAAGTACACCACATAAAATCCCATTAAGATCTATTAAGATTTGTGAGTAATTTTGCAACAAAATATCCTGCTACATGTTTTTCTTTTGTTTCACTTTTGTTTGTTTTCTATTGTAACAAAGATATTGTTATTCAAATTAATCAAAATTTGAATCTAAATGTGTCTAAATACGGCCCTCCTTCAAATATTTGTTCAAGAAAAATAGAAAAATCTGGTAATTTTGTTGGATTACACACAAACAATCAAATTAAGTTTAACCAAGTCAATATATTAAGTTATAATGGTAAACAAAGGAAGTTTAACAAAACATTTTGCTTAAAAGTTTTTTCATTTTCTAGTGCACATAAGGAGAAAAAAAGTTTATATTTTGGGACATTTTTATGGTATTTACTCACACAAAAGGCAGTTAAAGAGTTAAAAGAAGCATAAATGTTCAAACTTCTCCTGTTTCTGAACATTTCCATGCATTTAATCTGCAGTCATCGTCTGCGCGAATGCAAACAACAAGATCACTGAAATGAATGGAGGCCTTCTGGTTAAGGTCATCGTTGGGTCTGTTTATGGGTTCCATGTTTGATTCAGGGGTTTTTTTCCCCTCTTCTTCTCTTCATTTCAAAGAAAATCAAACATGGAGATCAGGAGGGAGAGGAGGGCTGAACTTTACGGAGACCGGTTGGGTCTGAGCCAGAAGAGCGTCGCGGTCGACGGTTAGCGCCGCGGCTAAATGATGCGCGTCATTGTAGTAAATGGAGCGCGGGGATGAAGTGCCGCCGCTTTTTTACAAAAACAACACTTACGGGGGGAAAAGTCAGCCTGTCTGCTTTCAACAGTCTGAGAAACACTGAGAAACACTGAGGGTCGGATGGTTTCTCAGGTCTGGATAAGTAAGAAAGCAGCGATTCTTCTAGAGTTTACCCACAATCCAGCACAACATTAAAAATATATTTTTTTAAAACGGCGATTAATGCTCAAATATCAACATCTACCTTTAATTTGCCACATTAAATCTGAGTTTTTAATCAAACTTTTCTGATAAACACAATCAAAATTAGAAACTTAAAATGACCATTTTACTGTCTTTCTTATCCTATCATGGTTTTGAAATGAATATTTGACAAAAATATTATTTATAGAAAATCAACCTGTTCTTTAAAGAATCATCATCCAGTTCTGATTTGATCCAATTTCAGCCAGTTTTTCACTGAAAAAACTAATTTAGAAGCAACTTTTCAGCTAGATATAAAAGTTTAAGTACATAATTTGTTAATATTAGTAGTTCTACCAGCAGATCATTTAATTTATAACATGGGAAAAATGTCTTGTGGTACCTGAATTTATTTCCAAGAAGAACTAGTAATTTTTCATCATTATTAAGAATTACTGATTTTAAATAAGCTCCTATATCTTGCTAAAAAGTTACTCTGAAGTCAGTTTTGAATCTGCTCTAAAAAATTAGACCACAATCTGGGTAAGATTTGAGTTTTTGCAGTGTAATTCATGGTTTCTGTAACACACAACTAAAAAAAAACGTTGTGCCTGAATTTCCAGAATAGTTATTAAGGAACACAGTAGTGGCAGAATAATGCTGTGGGAATGCATTCCTTGATAGAAGTTGCTGGAAACCAGTAATAGGATGCAAAACATTAACGACTGAGGTGGAGTTTCACATACAAGCAAATCTACCAAAGCATATTTATATGCTGGAATGGCCTAGTCAAAGTTCAGACCTAAATTCAATTAGGAATATGTTGCAGGACTTTAAATTGACATTGGCATTCGTTTTCCGTCTAAATTAATTTGTAATTGTTTGACATTTCACTGTCTAGTGGAGACAAAGTACTGACCCGGTTCGACAGAACAGAACTGATTACAATCATTCACACATACAGTCGATTTACAAACCAAAAAAAACATCTTAGAGGTCAATTTTTACAAATCTTACGTCACAAACATCACAATTCTTGATATAAATGTAGAACAAAACCGTCACTGCCCAACTGGAAGACGATGTTCATAAGGTCCAGGGCCGGCCAAAGCCTTTTTGGGGCCTTCATCAGATTTTCATTTGGGGCCCCCATACTAACATCTCAACATTAGACCTTAAGCTACTCTATATTTCTACCATTACTTTCTCTCATTATCATAATTTGTAATTATCTGTCATCACGCCAGCATTATTAGGGCTGGTAAATATATTAGATTATTATTCAAATACAAATAAATAATAATCCTTTGTTAAATAAATGTTTCATCGTCTGAAATGCAGTAACATAGCATTCCTTCAGCCATAATTATGCCGTTTGAAGACTTCTAGGTGGAACATATTTGCAGAAAAATACATTTTAAATTTTTTTTTTATCTTAAAGGTGATATTTTTGTATTTGTACAGTTTTGTCTTCACGGTTGCTCTAAATATGTAGATCTTTAAGCAATTATCTTCCTTTGCTTTTGAGAGCCTCGTTACTTAATTAGTTGACAATTATTTAAATAATCCAATTTAGCACAATTAATCTGATTATTCATGCTGGCTTGATGCTATTGAGGGCCCCCTAGTGGTGTGGAGGCCTGAAGCAGCTGCTTAACTCACGAGTTTGTGGATCAAATTAATAACAAAGACCCAATTAGTAAATTTTCTATAATCAAAACTTGCAAAGCTGAGTAATTAATAGTCGGAAAATGCTGGAATCCTGGCTCAGCGGCACCCAACTCGCACGCTTCTTCACCATTTAGAGATCTGTCAGCAGTTGTAGCTTATATGCAAAGTGTTCTCTTTGTCATAAGTGAAATTTGGCAGACTGGATGGATCGGTTACTGGTGTGATGTGATTTATTGTCAGCTTCAGAAGGCACTCAGGGCAGGTTCTTGTTCTGGTAACAAGAACCTGGTTCCTTCGCCTGCCGCCACATGCATTGAGTTCAGGGCGCGGCTGACGATACATCCACTCAGTCGTCACGGCAACTCCTTCGTGTTTCATCTCACATCCACCTGGGTTTAGCGCCCGGCTCCCCGCGCCCCAAGGAAACTACAATCGGCGCGCCAGTTATGCATCGCTGACATTCCCGTCATTCTGACAGTTTCAGCTCTTTCTGCTCGCAAACAACCAAATCGGCGCTGCGTAGGCCGATGCACTGCAAAACGGAGAATAGTAGTTTTATCTAGACTCTAGTGCAATAATAATACAGTTTCAATAAGAGAAAACTAACCGGTTTCAGTAAAACATTCATTTAAAACATACCAGTTCCTCTGGCAGATCATTTCACTTACAAGACATTTTCCCAAGTTATAAAGAGAAATAATTTACCAATAAAACTAAAACTTTATCAGCATTAAGTCTTACTTGACTTAAAACAAACTCGTATATCTTGCTAAAAAAAAAGTTACTTTTAAGTCACTTTTGTTTTAAAGATTTCAATTATTTTTGACCAACTTGTTCCTGGACTTAATTTGCTACACTGCAAAAATACAAACTTTAGCAGGTATTTTTGGTCTAGTTTCTACTACAAATGTCTTGAAATAAGACAAAACTGGCTTATATGTAGCTTTTTAGCCACATATAGGAGTTTGTTTTAAGTCAAGACTTCCTTAATGTTGATTTAAAAGTTCTAGTTGAACTGACAGATTATTTCAGTGATGGGAAAATGTTTTATTAAGTTAAATAATCTGCCAGTTGTAATCAATATGAGGAAAATATTGGCTTAAACAAAGTTATCTTGATGAAAACTTACCTGCAAGTTGGTCTCGTCTTATTTCAAGTTTACAAGAAAACCAAAAATCACTTTGGGATTTATGTTTTTGCAGTGCAGCAGTAGCACAAATAAATCCATTTAGTTTTATCTGTTTTTATTGATTATATAATTAGACTACACTGCAAAAAAAAATAAAATCTTGAAGTATTTTTGGTCTAGTTTCTAGAGCAAATATCTTGAAATGAGACAAAACTAACTTACAAGTAACTTTTCAACAAGATATAGAAGCTTGTTTTCAGATGGTAATCCCTCAATATTAAAATATATTATTTCACTTGTAAGTGAAATACAGTGGAACTAGTTCTTTATCAATATTAAGTAATTATTGACTTAAATAAACCTCCCACCTTACTAAAAAGTTACCTGTAAGTTAGTTTTGTCTTATTTCAGGTGTACTGAGATATTAGCATTGTGAATTAAAACCACTTGGTTAGATTTTGTGTTTTTGCAGTGCGTGTGCCGCCTGAATGAAAGCCCACTGTGACTGCCACAAAGACGCGGGTGACTGGAATATTTGTCTCGTTAGTCAGAGGGCAACCTCGTGTTGAAATGCGGATGAATCATGGCTTCCCGCCTCGCTGCGCTTCATTTCAACCACACAGACTCACGGACGGCTGAAAGCGTCCGTCTCCGTCCCGGGAAATGTTTACATTTTTTAATGGCTGTGTAACCGTTATCACAGCTCCTGGGAGCGCGCTGGGAGTCGGTATTGGCTCCATTTGTAAAAACAGTTACAGCTGAAATGATGCAGGTTATGGCACGCAGGATATTTAATGTTGCCATCTCTCAATAACGGAAGCTCATTCAGCCTAATGAATCAGTTGTTTGCCATTCCAGAGTAGAACAGAATCGCCCTGCGGCTGAGTTCAGCAAGGATGCCTGAGGTTTAGGCATCGTCTGATCTCATGTCTGAGGTACAACTATGATCCTGTTAGTCTTTCAAGAGCTACTGGCAAAAAGAAGCCACATTTTTTATAATTTATATCAATACAACCTCCGTCTTGTGCTCACAAGTTCAGCTTTCAGGTAAAACAAAGTCAAAACACAGTAATAATAGATGTTCTCTGTTTTTCATGTTCACTGGAAAAACACAAAACTTTACCAAGTATTTTTATACTTCAAATATCTTCGTACACTTAAAAATGATAGAAACCAGCTTAAAAGTAACTTTTGAGCAAGATATAGCTTTTTTCAGTGAGTAATTTCTTAATATTGATGAAAAACTTCTTGCTAAGTGAAATAATCTGCCATTGGAACAGTACATTTTTTAATTTAATCAATATTAAGCAATTATTGACTCAAAACAAGCTTCTATTTCTTGCTGAAAAGTTACTTACTAGACCAAAAATACGATTAAAGAAGACTGGGACAAAGTTTCTCTTCAGCAGCAAAACACCACAAAATTTTCGTATTTCTGGTCGAGTTTCTACTGCAAATAACTTAAAACGAGACAAAACTAGCTTACAAGTAACTATTCAGCAATACATGAGCAAATAATGGCTTAATATTTATTAAAACAAAACACACTAGTTCCACTGGCAGATTATTTCACTTACAGCTGGTATTTTTTCATCAATATTAATTAATTATTAACTCAAACTCTTATTTCTAACTGGAAAGTTACCTATAAGTTAGTTTTGCCCTTTTTTAAGTGTACAAAGATATTTGCACTAGAAACTTTACCAAAAATACTTAAAATCTGTGTCTTTTTGCATTCTTGCTGTTGAGGAACTTATACCCAGTGTTGCTTTAAGTCAAAGGGTATCCAAAGTGAGGTCTGGGGGCCATTTTGCGGCCCTTGAAATGATCCTGTGGAGCCCCCAACCACAAAACAGAAATATGACCAACAAAATAGGAAAAAAAGGAGATCTGTGTGCCGCCTTCTTAAGAAAACAAACTACTGTGTTTATTTTAAATATTTTAGTCATAAAGTTTACAACTTATAATACAACTTTTGTATTTTTAATTTAAAAAATAATTCAATTCAGGGCAATTGAAAAGGGCAAATAAAGTTCAAGTCATATCATAAAAGCATCTTCACAGAGATCTCCAGTAGCAGTCAGTCTTGCAACCATTCTGGAGAAACCTCTGACTGAAGACAGTCTCATCAGTCATGACATGCTAGCAGCTCAACATCAGGCAGCAGAGATGATATTTCATTGTGAAATGTCCAGGATGACGCCATCAGTTGTTGGGAAGCCCTGCTCTGCTCATCCTCATTTGCTTTTGCTGCGCCTGGTTAAATCTGTCAGGTTAGAAAGATGAAGTCTGGGATACGATGCTGGATGGATGAAATGGTTTGAATTTCTTTTTCAACGCCTCTGGGGTTTGGGGTCATAGATCAAGTATTATTTGAGCTTTGAAGGTGCTAATCAGATCCTCCTGAACAAAACAAACAAAGGCATCTTGTTGCCACAGTTGCATAACAATAATCCTGAAGTAAAAAGTAGGAGTGAAAATCCTTCCAGCTGCACAGCATCAAAAAAACCAGAGGAAATAATTGGATTATTAGATCGTAGAGAGAGAAAAGTTTCCTTTCTTTCTGGTGTCTTTCTGTCCTCATAAAACATAAAAGAATATTTACAAACATTCTTAAGTTTTGCTTTTGGTGTGAAAGACGCTTTTGTTCATTGAAGGGTATTTTTCACATAAATCCTGGTTAAAAAAAAATAAAATTTTTTTTATAAGAAATTCACATTTTGCACATTTTTGTTCTTCCATTTGGATCTCTACCGCTTCTGCTTTGTGGTGAGCCGTTTCAAAAACCTTCAGAATGTAACGTCAAAGTATCAGTTACAGCCCTGTTACCTAGCAACCGCAGCGGAGCTCTGCCCGTCACCGAGCAACTCAAACTGAGCTCCAGCACGCCTGGTTTCATCTGTGTATGTGCTGCATAATGGCTGCTGGAAAAGAGAAGCGTTTTATTGTTGACTTACCATCCAGACACCACTTGTTGGTTGTACAGGAGGCTCCACTTCTGCTAGTCAGAGATGTACTGTTGTATAATTTTTAATTTGTTTGAAGCCATTTTTACATGCGAGTGTAAACACTGAGCCAGCAGCAAATTATTTGGACGTAAAATGACAAGATGCCCTAAAACTGCTCATTTTGATCCGAGCTAAATGTAATGAACATGCTTTTTATAGACCGCAGATCTAAACTAATTCGTTCAAGGAAGTATAATAGGTCACCTTAAAACAGGAAACCTTCGATTTTCAGGAGAAAAAGTAACAGCTCTAAATTAGTAAAACTGTAATTTGTTATCTCTGGATGTCTTCAGTTGATTTAATGAGTCTGAGTTGAGCACATACCAGATTGTCAGCGTCTCCGTTTGAAGGTCAGTTCCTCATTCGCAGAATCTCCAGCATTCTCCTCCTGGGCTCCACATGAAGAAAAGCGAGCTCTCTGTTCTCGGTCCTGTTTTTCCACAACTTCTGCCAAGATTTTAAAGCCATACGTCAGCAGCCGAAGCTCTTCAGTCATAAAGCTGAGAGCCGCCAGTAAAAACACTCGTTTTACACCCTAATTGGGGCTCTTTGTTTCACTATCAAAGCTGCCAGAATCAGCCCAAAGTATATGCAAGTTAAATGGCTGCTTAAGGCCCCCCACACCACTAGGGGGCCCCAAAGAACACCAAGCTAGCATGATAAAAATATTTATTTTCAAAACAGCATTGAATAATACAAACTAAATGATATTACACATGGAAAAACAATTTCTATCTTACTTTTATAGTCGTCAACCTTTAGCTACCTGGCAACTCACTCACTCTTTTGTTGCCTAGCAACAACCTGTTTACTGAATTGCATCGCAGCAGTTTCATGTTTCGCCACCGTTCCTCGTTCTTAAAGAAAAAAGAAAAAAAAACAGAGTGAAGTGAAAACAGAGGATAAAACAAGAAAGATCCTGCCACTAGTTTTTACAGTATTTCAGACATTTAAAAGAAAAAAACAAAAAACAAAAAACAAATCAATAGTTATCAGTAGATTGATATGAAATGCTTATGTCAGGATAAATTTTTCAGCCGTATCGTTCAGCCCAACTTTAAAATACTTAAAATAATATGGCACAAATTTGAAAAAATGTTTAGTTTGCTTCTTCTATAAGGTTGAAATTATCAGTGCCAACAACACTGGTAAAAAGCAAGCTCAATACAAATAATGATGACAGAAGCCTGGGAATGATAAAGCGTCTGGTATTGACATGTTGGTGTGGGGGGCCCAAATGAAATCTGCTTAGGACCCCAAAAAGGCTTTGGTCATCTCTGTCCACTAATTCTTACAGTTACAATAATACATTAAATTTTTGTAGCACTTTTTCAGAAACAAAGAAGTTTGAGACATTTGGTTTGTGAAAATTAAGTTGTAAGATGTTTTTTTTGTTTTGTTTTTTTTTCTTTAATCCATTGTGAAGGGCCCAAAATGAAAATCTGCCTAGGGCCCCAAAAACGCTCCGGCAGGCTGTGTAAAATATGAACGTTTGTCTTCCTATTTGGCAGCTATCATCTTGTCCAACATTTATATAAAGACTCGTGAACTTTGTAACATTTGGTTTGGAAAAATTCAGCTCTAAACTGTTTTTTTTTTATTATTATTATCCTTTAATGGCGGGGGGGGGGCTGGAGATGTGAAAGCTGAGATTTTATTTGAAATATGAATTAACGCCGCCTCTCCTCTCCTTGTCAGCTGATACGTCCTGGGAGTGATGCACTGGCTTCCCCTGGTTGCCATGGTGATCGCCTCGGCCCTGCCCTTCCCTCACAACCCCGCGACCGCGCAGCCCAGCGAGGATCGGAAACAAACCTCCACGTCGGAAGTCGACAACCGGATAATCTACGAACCGTTCAGCAGTCCGGACGTTCCCGCAGACGAAGAAGAAGAACCGCTCAGGACCGAGGAAATTTTCCAGGATAACTCTCTACCGAAGGACTACAAAGCCAGCAGGAAAGATGGCGACTCGAACTCGATGCCGCGCCATTTTAGGACAGGCGCAGCCGAGGACAGCCCCGCCGTAGATGTCGGGTTGGGTCTGGAAATAGACGAAATGTTTCTGGACGCACATCCCCGTGTCCTGTTCTCACCCTCGCCGTCGCCGCCGGAGCATCCGCCGCTGCTGTTGATGTTGGAGAACGGGCTAATGGAGGACGACAGCGACGGAGACATAGAGGGTCACGGTGATCGCGCCGCCGACCGGACCACGCCGACTCCGACATGGGCGGACTACCACAGGGGCCCCGCCGACGAGGCCTACCGCCCGGTGAAACGGGACAAACGTTCACACCTAATGGACACCCGCAGGGGGGAGAAGTCCGTGTGCGAGTCGGAAAGCACGTGGGTCAACAACAAAACCACCGCCATCGACTTGCACGGCGAGCGGGTCACCATCGTCCCGCAGATCCAGACAATGACGGGCGCGCTCAAGCAGTACTTTTACGAGACGCGTTGCCGCCGGCCCGACGGGCCGAGCGGCTCGAGCAGGACGCGGGGAGCAGGCGGGAGGTCCACAGCGGCCGGCGTCGCCGGGGCCAGCTGCCTCGGCGTGGATAAAAAGCAATGGCGGAGCGAGTGCAGAGAGAGGCAGACGTTCGTCCGCGCGCTCTCCAAGGACGCCAAGAACAAGATGGGGTGGCGGTGGATCCGGATAGACTCGTCCTGCGTCTGCGTGCTGCTGTCCAGAACAAATCAGGGGAAGGACGTGATGACGAGGCGCAGGACAGTCTAACGCAAGGAAGGACGTTCTTTCTCCTTCCCCCATTTTATGACTTTTACACACAAAGAAAACAAGAAGACCTCAATGCTAAATGATTTTAGGGAAACTGTTATATAGACAGAGGTGGGTAGAAAACGACGGCATGTTAGGACCAATTAAAAAGGAGAACATTTCTAGAAAAATTGAGAAAACTGAGCATCGAGAGTTGAAAATTTGCAAGAAATTTTGTTTAAAAGCCATCTAAACTTTTTTCCAGAAAGGAAGAAAATGTCGTAACTTGAATCGAATTTTGTAGAAAAAGGATGGAAGTTTTTTAGTTTGAGAGGTCGGAAGTTTGTAAGAAAGAAAAAAAAAATCCAGATCTGAGAAATTTTCTAGACAAAAATTGTAAATTTCTGAGATTGAAAAGTTAAAAATTGGCAGAAAAAAATGACAATTTTGAGATCTGAGAAATTTTCTAGAAAGTAATGGGAAATTTCTAAGTTGGAAAAGTCAAAAATTTACTAGTAAACCAAAAATGTTGAGATCTCAGAAAATTTCTGCAGAAAACAAGAAAATTTCTGAATTAGAATTCGGAAAAATTTATAATTTAAGAGTTTGAAGTAAAAAATGTGAGAAAAAAAACTCGTATTCTCAGGTCTCAAAAAATGTTAAAGGAAAAGTTTTTCCAAAAGTCAAATATTTTTGACTTTTGAAACTCAGAAATTTCTGGAGTTTTCTAGAAAAAAAAACCCTCCCCCAAAAAAATAAAAATAAAAAGTTTTCTTGGCAGAAATGTACTCCTTTTTTCCTTACCTAGAATGGCCCTCATACGTCGTTGTAGTAGAGACCCCAAATATTGTACTCAAGTCACAGTAGCCCAACTTCAACAAGGGATGCAAACAATTAATAATAAAATTAGTTCAAATCAATTAAGTCAGTGTTGTAGATTGGCTGCAATCCAGCAGAGGGCGCTGCTGCTCATGCTTAAACGAGCCAGTTGATACAGAAACAAAGATGGCAGCACAATACCAGAACGGGAAAGAGAAGCGGTCCAAACAAAGTCATGCAAGATGCACTTTAAGGGGTTCTGTTACAAATGTAAACATTTGACAAACTCCTAAAGTTTTACAATGTTTTTTTTGTTTGTTTGATTCAGCATATTATGACACATTTAGCCCTTCTTATTATGGAAACCTTCAGACAAAAGAAAACTCAGATTTTGAACAAAATGGCAGCTTATCAACTCATTAATTGATAAAATGCCTAAACACATTTTTACTCAAGTAAAAGTGAAATTACTGAAGAGCGACTGATCAGATTATCTGATTTAATATTAATAAATGTGAAGTTGTGTCCAAATTCTGGTATTTTAAAGACTAAAGTGAAAAGATTATCATGATTTCAAAGTAACAGATTGAGGCAGCAGATGAAGGATAAATCCACATAAATAAAAAAACTATGAAACTAATACAATCAAATGTACTTTGCTGGAACAAGGTGAAATACTTCCAGTGCCAAATGGTTCAGCAGACAGAAAATTACAAAAACAATCCAGTGAAATTAGCTCAAGAATAGCAATACTTTATTAAATATATTACTCAAGTAAAAGTCTAATTTTCAAATAAATGTAACTAGTTACTACCCACCTCTGTATATAGATTTTACACCAAGAAATGCTGTTTTTGTATGATTTATCTTTCATAACCTAAGTTATTTTTGCCTAGTATGTAAGCATGTTTTTGATATTAATATATTTCCTGCTGTGTCAACAACACGACACCAGTATATCTTTTCTGTATCGCCGTGTGTATTTATAGAAGACGTCTTCATGCAGTAGTAGCTCTCTCCGGTGTCTGATGATGATTCCAGCCTTTGGGTCACTCGCCTTGTAAAAGCAAAGAGCGCCACCTACTGAGATTTCATTTCACTGCTCCAAACTCTTACAGCTGTCGGTGAATTGTACAGGATCTGGGTTGTAAATTATGTGACACCTAAAGAAGATCTGATTACATGATATGATAATAAAAGGCATTTGTATTTTAATACTTCTGAGCACCTTCCAATGCATTTCTTTTGTTCATGTCGTTAAGATTTTGTTTATTTTCAAGTAGAAATTAAAATGGGTATTATATTAAACTTATTTATCCATTTTGAATTGCAGAGATAATTCAAATCATTTCAAAAGATACTTTATTTACTCCAGAAGGAAATTAAATGCAACTCAAACCATCTAAGGATCTTAAGACTTTTGATCAGGAATGATCTCCAGTAGCAGTCAGTCGTGCAACAAATCAGAAGTAGCCTCTGTCTGAAGACTGTTCTAAATGCATTTATTCTTGGATTTTTAATGCTTCAATGCATTGATTGAGTTTTTTATTTTCAGTTGTTTAGTTTATTTAAATTATAAATGGGTTGTCCATCAATAACTTGGTAAAACAGGTAAAAATATACATTTTAAAACTTAATTTTCAAGCTGGAAATATTTACTTAAGTGAGTACATAAGTAATTAAGTGATGTGTTAGATAAATAAGACGATTAAAATACATTTTAAAAGTATTTACAGATGTATTAATCAGTATTTCTTTAGAGTGCACTTATTCACACAGTGCAGAACTAAAAGCAACAAAAATGCAGATTATCTTAAAGTGAAATTAGGAAGGAATAACCTTTACAGCCAAACCCATAAACAAATTCACTTTAAGACAAATCAATAATAGAGAAATGTTTGAAATGTTCAAACATGATAAAATAAGGAGGCAGGAACTAAAACTAGAATCAATGATACCAATTTTATAATCTGGTCTGAAGGGTTCAAAGTTCTCCTGGAAGTTTCTCTCTTTCCAGAAGAAAAATAATTCCATACAAAAATTGTATTATAATTAAGCAAAATTCAGATTTTTCACACGTTTCGTATTTCCATTTTGGTTTCTTCTGCTTCTAAAAACAGAACAAGTGCTTAACAAAAAGAAAAAGGTGGCTTTTGGCAATAATTTAATATTTTTTTAGTTCTTGGAAAGAAAAAAGTTTAAAAAAAAAAAAACCTTTTGAATAAAACACAATTCAGCATTCATTGTTACCTAGCAACTTCAGCAGAGTGCCGCCTGTTTCCTAGCAACCCAAGCTGAGCTCAAGTACGTCTGGTAAGCTAGTTTTACCACTGTATGTGCTGTACAATGGCTGCTGGAAAAGAAAAAGTGTTTTGCTGTACTTGGCATCCACAAACCACTTGCTGCTTTGTTGCTGGTTGTACAGGAGGCTCCACTTTTGCTTTGCCATGGATAGCAAAGGGGAAAAATAGCCGAGGAGAGACTCTACAATTCTTGGACTGAATCATTTGCATTCATTGCCAAAGCGGACGGATTGTTTGCTCTGTAGTGAGAAGTTGTCAAATAACAAAAAAAGTATCAGACTTTCCGGACTAAAGAGCGAACCTCACTGTAAGCCGCACCTCCAACTTAAAAAATGACAATAATAATAAAATAAAAAAACAAATAAACATATATAATCCACACCAGGCTATAAGCTGATTGGTTCAAAGCGTGGGGAAAAAGTAGCGGCTTATAGTCCGAAAAATACGGTAATGTGGAAAGACATTTCCAGGATCAGGCGCTACATTAGCTGCTGCATCAAGATTAAAGTTACATCTAACAAAGCCTGATGTCGAGAATCTGTCCAGTGATGTCCGTAAACAGAAGTCACATGAAACATGCAAGAACACAATCCTTCCATTCAGGCACATATATTTAGTCATAAAGTGGTTGTTTTTATAAATTGACCAGTGGGTTTTGTCAGTGTATATTTTGAATGACACTTAGCGATATTATTGTGTTCGTTGCTCAGGTCCGACGATGGCTGTGTGTCAGAAGAGAAGAGGAAGCTGCTTTGTCTCATCATTGCATTGACTTGCTTGGTATTTGCACAGAAATCAAACTTCAACTGTATTAATTTAATTTTATATACTTTTCCTTTTGAAAAGGCTTTATTTTTATAACTGCAGGTTGCGTTTTATTGCTCTCCATTTGTTGCCCGGTGAAGGGGCGCGTTATGCACGTTCCATTTTGTTGTTTATTCGCATGTTGTTTAGTCCATCTCACACTTTACGGTGATTATTTACAAAGAACAATCGTCGTTATGCAAACTGCATTTGGGAGCAGATTCTCTGAGATTCCAATAGGAAAAAAAATGACACTTTTCCCGTCGATCTTCATAATAAAAACGACACCAGAAATCGGATTTCTTAGTTGCACTTCTTTAATTTCATCAATGCAACAAAACATAAAAACATTTATATTGTAACTGAAGGTAAACTTAGACAGACTGATTTGTTTGTTGTTGTTTTTTGGTCCAAAATGGCTCTTTCACCGTTTGGGTTGCCGACCCCTGGCATAAACCAAAGACCAATCGTAACATGTTCAAGGAAGCATAATAGGTTACTTTTAAAACTTCATATAACTATTCCTGTCAGGTTTGTTGAGGGTCCAGACGACTGCAGAAGTTCAAGTGGAGATTTAATGAAAAAACCTTGCATGACCCGAAGAAACCAAACAGGAAATGAGGTCAGAGCAAAATAGACCTAAATATTGGGCTGTGTGATGATTAGTGGGGTGAACCCAGCTGGGTCTAATAAGCAGAATAAAGGTCAGTTCTGAGGGAGACATGATAAGGTTGAACTTTGAGAAAAATGGCCGATAAAGGTCACAGGGAGCCAGCGAAGGCGAAATCTCAAAGTATTAAAGATTCAAACCAGAGGGTGACAAAAAAAATTCAAAAACAGGAAACAATGAAGTCCTGGGCTCAAAGAGGCGTCAGAACAAAAACCCTTATAGGTGTTTTATCGCGGGTTCTCCAGTATTCCTGCTGCTAGCCCAGACAGTTGTTCTGCTGTTTCTTGCTAGTTTTAGCTTCCTCAACATCTAATGAGATGCCAAACCAAATACACAAATAGAGGAATGCGAGTCACTGAAAGCTGAAATAGTCCAACCCACCTGCTGCCAGGTGAAGCTTTCTGATTGGATCACCAATCAGAAACTGCTTGTTTCTGATTGGTGATCCAGAAACAAGAAGTTTCATTTCGATCAGTGATGGCTGCCAGGAACCGACGACAAGAACTGAGTTTCCGTTACAAATGTGCGCAAACCTTCGTCAATATTCCACTAAAGTTAAAAAAATATATACAATTTAGCAGATGTGATGTTTTCCGTTAAGTAAGAGACGGGATTAAAATCACACGTGAAAAAGTTCGTTCACTCAAAAACGTCCTCCCGCCACTTCCTGTCCGAGTCTTTTCCCCCGGTAGCAACATCCGGTTGTTGATCACGTGACTTGCGTGATGCGGGGAAAAAACGTGCTGCCGTTGCAATTTTGCAAAATGCATACAATCGAAATAAATGGCTAAATGAGATAGAAAAAAATGAGAAAATGAGAAAAAAATTGTACAAAAAAAACAACTGAGGCAGAAATTTTGAGGTTAATCTCAGAAACGTCAATCTGTTTTTTTCTAGGAAGGTTCTGGCATTTTTGAGATTTGAAGATCAGAACATTTCTAAAAGTAAAAGAAATGACCAGCTCAGAAAAGTTTTTTAAGTGTTTTATCTAGAAAATGCATTAAATTAATAATTTTTTTCTTTGATTTTCCATTCTACAAAGTTATTTTTATAATTCCTATTTGTGAAATTTTAATTTCAGTTATTGAACGACACTTGAACCTCTTCTCACACTGGAGTTTCAGCTGGACTCTTTCTGTTATTATGTAACTAAGAAACCAAATAAAATATTTTTATACAGTAATGGAGAAATAATAATTTAAAACCTGGCTTTATGCAATTAATGAATCATTCATAGTCCTAAAAACAGAGAAAAAACAAAACAGACCAATAAAAACAAAGAACTGCATGATTATCAGCAAATCCACCTGGATTGCTTTATTTATTTTTTCTTTTACATCACCATTTTCATCATCTTCATTGTCATTATTATTAATATTATTCTTTATTTTTCAGATATTTCCATCTTATTACTACCACTGGAATCATGGAAATCTGTTAAATCGTTGCACAATTTGTTCCTCAAAATGTACACATTTAGCGTATTTGAATGACAATTCTCAATGTTTTCATATTTACTCTTGAAACTCGTCCAAACGAAGCAAAGAACGAAACCGAACATGTACATACGTTTATCCAATACATACCTGAAGAAAATAAATAGTTATCGTAAAAAAAATAATAAAATACAACTGAAAAAAATACACACATCTTACAAATTTGATTCCCGCACCCAGGAGCCCCGCCCAGCCGCCCCAAACCCACCCTGTAGGTTTATCATACAGATATATATTTTTTAACGACACCTCATATCATCTTCACTACCAAAAAAATGTTTGGTTTTTTTTAGGTCATTGTCGTTATTGGACATGCATCGTAAACACAGAGGCTAAAGGTTTTGTTTTCTGGGCTTCCTCAGGCTGCCCTCTCTCCTCCACAGACAGCTTTTCCTTCCTGTTATGGCTTGTGTGTGCAGTAGAATGACCAACATCTGTTCACATTTTTAATTTTATTTTGCTTTCCATCCTCTCGGATCGGCTGTTTTTGTCTCTCTGTCGGCTCCATCCTCATAAAAAATTCCCAGTGGAAATTTCATAGTGACTTGGTTCTTACTAGGTAAAACTTGAGGCTACTATCTAGCTAGCTTAGCATAGCTTTAATCTGAATCAGTAGTCTCAAAACACAAGCAAAGAAAAGAAAGGGGTCCAAATAAGCTACTGCTGGCTACAGGCCCCAACACAACGTTTACACTCTCACGTGAAACTGGCTGCAAACAGATGCACAATTATACATCTGTAGATCTTTGAAAAGCAGAAGTCGAGCCTCCTGCGCAATCAACAGAATGCAGGAAGTTATTTCTAAATAGTAAGCCAACAAAAATAAAAACACTTGTCTTTTCCAGCAGCCATTGTATAGCACAAATAGAGGTAAAACCAGCTGACTAATCATGCTGGAGCTCAGCTAGGTAACAGCGAAGTGTGATGTTTTTGAAATGGCTCATTTTCAAGGCACCAAAAAGAATTATTTTATTGCCAAAAACACCTGGGTGTTTTTTTTCTTTCAAGTGCTTGGGCTGTTTTTAGAAGAAGTTGAGATTCAAATAAAGGTTTGAAACTGTGCAGAATATGAATTTTGCGTTATTTACACCAAAGTTTATACTTTGTTTTTGGTTTCAAGAATAAGGAAATACTCAATCTGTTAAAACATCAGAATAAAGCTGTAATACTTTGGGAAAAATCTAAATATTACAAGAATAAAGTTGTAGTAAATACAACTTTGCTACCGATAATAATTTGATGCTGATGTATTGACTGTTCTCGAAATATTACAACTTTATTCTCAAAATATTATGACTTTATTCTTGTATAACTATGATTTTATTATGGTAATTTTACAACTTTATTCTATATTATGACTTACCACAAAATTAAGACTTTAATCTCCCAATTCTGCAACTTTATTCTGGTAATATTATGACTTTATTCTAATAATATTATGACATTGTTTTAATATAATTTCTACTTTCTACTCACACAACTTTATGCTTGTAAAAAGATTTTCTTAGCTTGGCTCTGATACTCTGATGTAGTAAATAAGTGCTGCAGCAGTAATGTTGCCTCTTTTCAATAAATTTACTTAAATATAATTTTTCAGTTTAAGATTTTACCACCAGGGTGAAAGACTGATCTATTTCAGTCTGAATAACCAACATAAACCAATTTAAGGGTCATAAAAGTTTGCTCCACCAAAATCTGTCCTTTGATGCCCCTTTCAAAAGAGATCACTATCCGCCTTCAAGGTGCCAACAGACAATGGATCTCTGATGTGGTCGGACATAAATGGTGGTCTGAATTCAGCCGTGTTTTACCACACCATCCGATCCTGGTGGGGACCAGGGAGGCCAACAAAAAGGGGCTGCGCCGGCTGAAACCGGACACCAGCGGAAATAAAGGAGCGCCGGTGTCGTTTCCGACACATCTGACTGTCTCCCAGAATCGCTTTTCAGCTTTAACACCCTCTTGATCCGAACTAAACAATGAGTTCAGGTTCTGGCCCGGCCCTTGGTGTCGAGCAGACGTTCTGATGTTTGAAACTGTAAGATGATAAACGGCGCCCGACACGCAGACGGAGAGAGAAAACAGCCGGTCCATGCAACTCGCTGAATCTGAGAACAAGTTTATACATTCTTCATGTCATTTTCCCCCCATTTTCCTTTGCTACTGTTATTGCAGAATGGCCAGGTTTGCGATTAGGTTAATTGGTAGAGTCATTGCTTCGTTCTTCGTGGATGAGCGAGAGGGTCCTTTAGTCCCAATCCAGCCAGCGCCCTGAGGAGAAAAAGGAAAAACACCTTTACTCGTTATTATTGTTCTCTGTATCTTTCGTTTTAACGTATTATTAACAAGCAGACACATTAAAAAGTCTAAAAGAGTGGCTTCTTAACGTTAAATTTACAAAAAACACACATCCAGCGTTAAAACCAGCTAACCAAACGTACTGGAATTCTGCTTGGGTTGCTTGGTAAGAGGGCTGGGCTCAACTGGGGTTGCTAGGCAACGGCGCAGTGCTAGCTGAATGTGACTAGCGGTGGATAGAATAACCAAACCCTGTAGTAAAGTAAAAGCAGCACTACTTCAATATAGGTTTACGCCAATAAAAGTAAAAAGTATGAAGCTAGCGCATTAGCATTAGCTCCCGCTAAATTCCTTGTTGGTGTAGCGCTTCAGCGTTAGCAGAACTACTGTTTATGTTTAGTGTTTTAGGGTTGGCGTAGCTAACTTCTTAGCTAGCAACCAATTCAAGTATTTAAGTTTATGCATCACTGTAATTTAAACCTGGAAAAAGAAAGCTAAAAATAAATTATTAAAATCCCAAATCATCACTGACACTCAAGCCCCACCAGGAGTTTATGGAAACCTCCAACCACAACTGTAAATTGTAAATTTAAGACCTTGGAGGAATGTACTAAATTCCCAGACAGGTCAGCTATAGCAGACAAAATGCACCAAACGATGAGTTCAAACGCTCGACACATGTGGAAGCCATCAGCGCACAAGTCAGCGGCCACACGCAGGAGGAACCCCGTCAGGCCGTTTAATTGACATGTTCTCACCTCAGCGACTCAACAGGAGTACGTCCTCACTGAGGCAGATTCACCCCGGGCACCAGAGCTAGCTGCTTTGGAAACCGGGAGA
Source organism: Poeciliopsis turrubarensis (assembly GCA_010277015.1). Classification (NCBI taxonomy): domain Eukaryota; kingdom Metazoa; phylum Chordata; class Actinopteri; order Cyprinodontiformes; family Poeciliidae; genus Poeciliopsis; species Poeciliopsis turrubarensis. Next base: position 1,712,820 of record VMRN01000022.1, read on the forward strand.
CAGAAACACGTCATTAACGTAACAGCAGTGACCTTTCTGGAGGTATTAAAGGGATTATAGCATTCCTCTGTGCTTTTAAGAGTCTGCACCTTGTTATTGTCAGTTCCTCCGCTAAAGGAGGAAACAAATTCCTGAGGTAAGCTAATAGTAGAGTAACATAAAAGCAGATGATATATTTTAGAGACTGCACCTTTAGCCCTAATCCCTGACATGCTCATCATGTGAGCAAAACTTTGTAAAGTAGCAGCAAAATCACAAAACATTACTGACTCGACTTTCTAATGCAAATATCTTAGTGTGCTTGACATAAGACAAAAGTGATTTACAAGCAACTTTTCAGAAAGATAAAATACGGAGTTAAATTGAAGCCACATAGTTTGTTCAAAAGGTTTTTTTGAAACTGAAACTGACAAACACAATTGTAATTGGAAGAAAAATATTGAAAAGTTAGATATCAGCACCTCAACTAGCCTCCGTTAGCCTAGCTTTAGCATCATTACCAGCTCATGTTTACACTGTAAAAACACAAAATCTTACACAGTACAAAGTACTAGATCTACTGGCAGATTATTTCACTTTTAACCTGGGAAAATGTGACAAGTGGCAAATTTTTTTACCAATATTTATTGACCTAAAACAAGCTGCTATTTCTTGAAAAGTTACTTGTCAGCTAGTTTTGTCTTATTTCAAATGTACTGAGTCCAAAAACACTTGGTGAGATTTTTGCAGAGAAGGAGTTAAACGTGAGAGCTCCGGAGGTGAAAGGTCAGGCTCACCGTCACTCTGAACCTTTCTCAGGGTGACGGAGGGCGTGGAGATGGCTGAGGCACGGAAGTTAGCGGGCAGCGTCTCGGCGGAGTCGGAGGTCACGCCCCGGAGGTCTTTCTCCCTGAACATCTTCCTCCAGGAGGGCGAGCGGGTGAACGTCTTCGTTCCATCCTGCCCGGAGAAACACCCAATAAGTGAAACGAAGACGCGAATGCTGACGTTGTCAAGAAGCCAAATATTCTGACCTCATCGGGTCGTCTCTCCGTTCCCATGGAGATCAGGGAGTTGTACTTCTGCTCCAGAACCTGCCTGGCCTGCGGGAGAGAAGTGACCGAAATCTTTTAAATACTTTTTATGACTCAACTTTAAATTTAAATTTGTGAAGACGATTATCTAAGATTAACCAATCAGATGTAACATTTTGGATCTTTTTGGGTGAGCAGGAAACTCACAGGTTGGTCCGTTTACGGTACCAATTGGTGTTGCTATGGGTTACCTACAGGACACGTTCAGCCTAAACTAGTCCCTTAATTTGAATGTAAATGTATTTGTATGGTACTTTCCTAAGTGAAAACATCATAAAAACATTGTACAGTAGCCAAAGAAGCAATAAATATTACATTTTAAATGCCGTCATTTGAAAAACACATCAAACATGAATTCTTCATTTTTTATGGTTCAAAAGAAACTCTACACAGGTGGGTTAAAGGCACTCAGTGTTTCGGCTGTTTTGCAGTTTTCTGGAAGTTTGCTCCAGTTTTCTGGTGCATTGAAGCTGAACGCTGCTTCTCCATGTTTGGTTCTGGTCGTTCAGATGCATCACCTGTGTGTTCTGATTGGGGATCTGCAGCAGGAGGGCCAGGTCGGTGTAGTCAAAGGTGTCGTCGAGAGCCAGCAGAGCGCCGTGGACGCCGCTCTCTCTGAGGTTGTCTGCGTACTCCTTCAGGCCGATGCTCTGGACCCAGCACATCACGCGCTCATTGGACCACACCATCACATCTGGACAGGAAGAACAGATAAAGTCATAAAATCATCCTGATCGGCCTGTTTCTAAGATAGAAGCTAATAAATAACCAAAGTTTCTGGCCACTCGTATCGGTTTGGATCTGATCAGTCTACCACATTCAGCCTTACGAGGAGATTACCTTTATTCTGGTGGACGCTGTCCTCTCTCCTCCTCTCCAGCTCTTTTCGGTCGTAATTCAGGCGCTTTAGGCACATGATGCCGTAATGCAAACTGACCCTGGGCAAGGTCAAAAGAGCAGCAGCGTTTAACAGGTTCAAGCAGGTAACTGGGGGTTTCATGTTTAATCTGTGAAGCACTTGAGGCTTTCAGCACAGAGCCTTGATCTGACGCCGAGTCGCAACAACGGGAGATTCCCCTGCAGAACAGCCTCAGTTTTCAGTAAGAATTACTACAAACTTATAAATTAGAGAGTGATTCATAAGTTCAGTTCAAATGGTGTTTTTTTCCTGTGTTGTTTAATTAATAAATGGAAATTAAATTTAGTTCTTTTTTGGTTTATGTCGCCATTAAAAGTTTAATAAAAAAGTAAAAGCAGATGATCTGTAAGCCTGAAGCATTGAAGCAAAAAAAGTTTAGGAAATTTAGAGTGGTAATTTTGACTAATTAATTACATGAATTTCAACATGTTAAAACAAACGAATTGCATTTTTCTAACATAAAAGATTCCAGAACTTTGTTTCTAGAAACCCCTGTATTAATATAAAATATGACCAAACTCAGAATTCCAAATTAAATTTCAGAATTTTGACTTTAAGTCAGAAATTCTTACTGCTTTTCTCAACATTCTTATTTTTTTTTTTTTAAGAATTTACTTTTTATAAAATTCTAACTTTAATTCAGAAATGTAACTTTTTATCAGAATTCTGGCCTTTTTCTGAGAATTTTGACTTTTCTTATCAGAATTTTTGCTGTTTCTTCTCAGAATTCTGACTTAAATTTCAGAATTTTACATTTAATTTCAGGATTTTGAGTTTCAGTCAGAAATCTGACTTTAATCTTCTCAGACCAAAACTCTAAATTCAGTCGATTTAATGAAAACCAAAAAATCTAGAAACAACAAATCTGCATGCACGTTTTAAGTGAGGACCAGCAGCCAGTTTTTTCCAGAGTTGGTGGCGCCGAACCTGTGGAAACTGTCCACCATCTTGAGCTGCCCTCTCAGCTCCTTCTTGGTCAGGTGGTCCAGCATGCGGGCGTCCACCAGCGACTCCATGAAGTAGCTGCGGTACTGGGGCAGGCCCAGGCTGGGCAGCCAGTCGTTGCCCACCCACTCATGATTCATGTCGCCGTAGGCCAGAATCTGGAGGGGGACAAGCGCAGATGATCGACGCTGAATCACACTCAGCTTTACATTTCATGTCTGAGCGCTCATGACTCACTGCAGATGAAGGAACTGGCAAATAATCGGCGCGTTTTGTTAGTAAAAAAAAGAAAAAATGTGATCCTCACCTGATCCCAGCTGAACTCCTTCAGTTCCTGCAACGCCGAGAGAAAAGACAAGGCAGAAAGAGAGGAAGACGGAGCGAGTGGAGTGGTGTGGGGAAGGGAAGGGAAGAAGCGGTGTGGACGGATGGAGGGATGAATGAGGAGAAGCAAAAGAGGGAGAGGTCACAGCAGCAGCAGCAGCAGCAGGAAAAGAGGACAAAAGTGAGGAACAGTGTGTTAGTGAACGGGTAATTAGTTTGAAGCAGTTCACGTAGAAACAGGGAGATGCTCAACACTATGGCCTGGGCCCACAGAGGAGACAGACGGAGAGAGGGACAAATACAGAGAAAGAAGAGGAGGAAGGGGAGAGACTCATCAACGTGATTCAGACCAGACCAGACGATTCTGCACAAATCCTGACCATAAAAAGGGAATCTGACAGGAAACGGCACCACTAACCGGAGGCTTGGTGGCGGCGTTCAGGGACTCCATCTCTGCGTGGGTCATCCACACGTTGCTGGTGGACTGCAAAAAATGTAAGCACAGACATTTATTCTGAGAGATTTAAAAACAAAACACAGATTGCCTTTTATGCCTCGAGCATCGGAGGTGAAAGATTCCCTACAGGAGCCATCAATCAAGCAGCAAGTTTCCTGCAAGGGGCAGGAACAAAACGTTCAACCGGTTTCTTTGAACTGATAGTATCTGTTCAGGGTGTCGAGTGAAATCCTTTGAATAATTGCTTCCCAACGTTTCACACAAAATAAGCAAACTGCAGGAGAGGTAAAGCCAAGACAAACCCTGCCAGGCAACAGCGCCAAAATCCACACAGTCAGGGAAAACTTCAAGTTTCTTCAGGAATCCTCTTTGAAAACAAAAAACATCCGAAAGAAAGAAGAATGACGCCGTGTTAGGACTAAAACAGATAGAAAACTTACATTTCTGCCGAAAAATGTATCAAATTTTTTAATTAATCGCAGAAATTTTCTAGAAAAACTTGTAAATTTCCAAGTTTCAAAAAGAAAGTCATAAAGGAGCTAGACAAAACAGAAACTTTGAGATTAATCTCAGAAATTTTCCAAGAAAGTGGAAAGAAAAAGTTCTGAAATTTTGAGATTAACGTAAAAAAATTTCTAGTATTTATATATATATATATATATATATATATATTTCTGAGCTCCAAAAGTTGAAAATTTGCAAGAATTTGGACATTTTTGAGTTTCATAAATCAAAAATATTCACATTCCCATAAAAAATTCAGGAAACTTTAGATTTATCACTGAAATTTTCTAGAAAACTTGTATATTTCTGAGTTTGAAATCTCAAAAAATGGTGATAAAATACTCAGAAATTTTAGATTAAACTGAGAAATTTTCTAGAAAAAAACTTGAACATTTCTGAACTCAAAAATAGAAACATGTGCAAGAATAAGCTCAGAAAATCTTTTAGAAAAATTTGGACTTTTTTGAGTTTCACAAGTGAAACATTTCTGACTTTTGGAAATTTTAAGAAAGTTTAAGAAATTAAAGAAGAGGAGTAAATTTCTGCCAAAAATACATAAATAAATTCAAATTATTTCCAGAAATTTTCTAGAAATAACTTGGAATTTTCTAAGTTAGTTTTGTCTGATTTAAAGTGCAATAAGACATTAAACAAAAGATTCTGTTTTTGCAGTGTTTCCTGTTGTGTGATGCAAGGTTAGCCAGAGGCAGATCTGTCACACCTTGGAAAGGTTCTTAGATTCGTCGCCTTTGGGTTGTCCAGGTCTGCTGTCCTGCTCTACCTGGTCACTCAGGGATAAATCTGAACTCCACCTGGACGGGTTGAGGACACGGCGCCCAGCAGAGCAAGCTTTTCGTTCTGGTAATCCAGGTTATTCCAGGAAAGAGTTGATAAAAACTTCCAGCTCCAGAAAAACTCCTATCTTCAAAAATTTCCCAAGACATTTGGCAGCAGCAGCGTTTAACAGAACTGTTTACAGAAGGCATTTTTCTCCAGATATGAAGCTGATATTTCTGCCGCCTGAGGAAAGTGATATAAAACTGATATTCTTAAACAAAACGATGAACACAAATCCAAACTGTGTTTTAATTCAGCAGAAAATGTAAACAGGAATATAAACTGGGGCAGGGAGTAGTTTTAAACTGAACAGAAAATTCAGGGTGCTTTAGATTGAGGATGTTCAAAGTGGGAACTTTTGGATCTGGAAACCCGTCCTTACAAAAAAATAAAACTATTACTTTAACTAAAAAGGTTTATGTTTATTTTTGAGTGGATAAAATGGTGACAGATGAGATTCAAACAGTTTGTAAGCTCTGTGAGCTAACTGTTAGCAGCTAACAGCTAGCTGCTAACAATGCTAAGGTTAGCATGTACCTTAAAAACTCCTTTTTGTGATACATTAGATGGTTTTACAGTTTTTAATGAGTCTAAATTATATCTGCTACATCGATTATGCATGATTTACATTTGTGATGTATTTAACTTTTATGCTGTTTATGGACAGAAAAAATAAAGAAGGTTAAGGTTGCGGTTAGCCAAACCCTGCTATAGTTTTTGAAAAAAATGAAATAATAATCCCAAAGGTACAAATGCAAATTTTTAAGGCTATTTTTTAATAACAATATCAAACAATGCATGTATAGGACATGTTTTTATTTTTGAGATAATAATTGTATAGAAAACTCTCAATAATGTGTCGATAGAATTGAAAATTATCACTATTATTGTAAGTTCATTTACTTCTCTTCTTTTGCACAAACTTATTGAAATATTTGTAATTCTCTGCAGTAAAAGTGACTCATAAGAATCTAAAATGAATTATATGTCAGCGTTCTGACACAGGAATGTGTTTTTGTAGCAAAAACATGCTATGTGCTTGCCGTATGACGCAGGCTGCATATTTATTTACGTGAAGACTTGGTAACGGAGCATGTGGGGATGCATTTCAACACAAAGTGTGAACACACATAGCTGCAGCTGTCAACTTGTTATTGGATCGCTAAGCCTTCGTGTTAGCACCAAGTATGATCAGCCACACTAAGCTGCATGTTGGACGGAGCAAAAAGAACCAACTCCCTACTAAGAAAACTCACAGAAAATGTTTTTACAAGGCTGCTAAGGTCAGCTCATATAATGAGAACCAAAACAATGTATTACAAACAAAAAGTGCATAAAGCATAAAGAACAATGTGAGAAACACTGAAAAACACAAAATCTTACCAAGTAATTTTGGTCTAGTTTCTACTGCAAACATCTTAAAATAACACATCTTGAAATATGACTAAACTAACTCAGGAATCTTTTCAGCAATATACGGGAGCTTGTTTAAGTCAATAATTCTATCATTTTGATGAAAATACTGGCAGATTATTTCACATAGAATGTAGAAAAACTGTCTTGTTATAAGTCAAATAATCTGCCAGTGGAAGTAGAACATTTCTTTTTTCACCAATATTAAGAAATTAAAATTTAATTCCCAAAATAAGGAACTAAATTAGGGCCATAAAGTTTGTTTAAAAACTGAAACTGATAAAAATAAATAAATAAAAACTTGAAACTGAAAATTAGTTTTCTTTTCATTAGTTTCAGAAGTTGTATTTCAAGCTTCAAGGTTTTCTTTTTCCGTTTCAAAGATACTTCAAAAAATCTCAGTGTTTTGAAACTGAAATTTTCAGTTTCTAAATTATTTTTTCAGATTCAAATCTTTTCTTGTTTCAAAGTTATTTTCAGTTTCGAAACATTTTTGTCAAATTATTTTTTTCCAGTTTCAACACATTTTTAATTAAAAAACTTTTTTGATTTTAAATACATTCTTTGTCAAAAAAAAAAAAAAATGTAACTTTGTGGCCTCAATTTAGCTCCATACTGCACATTGCTAAAACCTTACTTTTAAGTTACTTTTGTCTTATTTCAAGTGTGCTAAGACATTTGCACCAGAAACCAGCCAAAAAGTACTTGGCAAGATTTTGTGTTCTCACAGTGAACATAAAGATTGTACCTTTAGTAACGGTGCAAACGTCAAAAAAAGATAAAAGCCGCTATTAGAACCGAGGTGAAGCCTTACTGAGCGAGTGCTGGCTGGGGCAGACGGGCTGGTGAGGGACACCATCTCCTGGATGGCCAGGCGCAGTTTGAGGCGGTGGAGCGGGTTACTGATGCCGATCTCCCGCTGGATCTCTGTGTCCGACAGGTTGGCCATGATGGCGCCGCTCTTTACGTTAGCGCGACACGCCGCAACGTACCAGGCGGGCATACCGACCCACAGCTGGAAGGAAGTGGCACAATTAGACGTAAAATTGTGCTTGGTAATCCATACATTTATTAGAATCTGAGCATGACATACCTCCAACCAAGACACAACAGTCGGTCCATCCCAAGATGCAAACGGAAGTCCTTGGCGACAAGCTTCTTCCAGAAGTTCATGTCTGACAAAATGACAAGAATGTTTCATTGAAAACCGAAAACCAGTAAAAGCAAATAATTAAAAGTGACCTATTATGAAGTGACCTATTGAACAGGTCCTTGTAGTCTATGGCAACACAAAACATGTTGACGACATTTTATGGCACAAAATAATTCTGAAGATAATGACGTTTTTGCTGTTTTAGGGACTCTTGTCACTTAGGCTTAAGGTTAGGGTTAGGGTTAAGCACAATAATAAAACTGTACATTTTTGGAAAGTGGAGCCTCCTGCACAACCACAGAATGCAGCAAGTGGTTTCCGGATGTTAAGTCAACAACAAAACACTTTGACAGCGCACACTGCCATGAAACCAACTGACCAAACATGCTGGAGCCCTGTTTGGGTTGCTAGGTGACGGACGGAACTCCACCAGGGTTGCTAGGTAACGGCGTAGTGCTCGTGGAATGTGACTTATTGAAAAGTTTTGGAAACAACTCGTTTTCCAGACAGTAAAAAGACACTAACTTATTGCAAAATTAACATGCAACTGCTGGGTGTTTGTTTTTTAAGTGCTTGAGCTGATCTAGTACAAACTAAAATGAAAGTATAAAAACGTGAAAAATGTACATTTTGCATAATAGGCCCCTTTAAAACACCACAAGATTCACTGACTTCTTTTTGCTGCGACGGTCTTTATCTGCCGGACCAAGAGTTCCCGTCTTGTTTATCCCCATTGCGTCTCCAGATCCGAGGTCTTCAGAGGGCGTAGACGCTGGGAGACACAGAAAGATCAACTCTGCTCAAAAACAGAAAACCGCGGAAGCTCAAATGTGTTTGAAAGGACCAGGAGGCAACACTCTGTCATTGTTTACCAAGAGAGGCGGACTCATCCCGCCCAGGTTGGCCCAACCTTCCTTTCTCCTTCTTCCCAAAAAGCCGACCGATGGAAGACTTGATGCTCTTCTTCTTGCTGGACTTGTGGAGAGAATCCTGGCTGCTGTTGGAGCTGCTGCCGTCTGCAGAAAGGCTGGGAAATGAAAAAAAATCAGTAAATGGACAAATATGGAGGTAAATTAGGGCCATAAATTTTAATAAAATTAAATAAAAAAAACAAACAAACTTGAATTTCAAAATTAGTTTTGAATTCTTTATTCATAGTTTCAAAACAGTTTTTGAAGAGTCAAAACTTTTTCTCAATTTCATAAGTATTTTTAATTTTTTTTAATTTTAGAAATATTTTTTGGTTTCAAAGCTTTTTTTCAATTTCCAACATATTTCTCAGGATTCCACACTTTTGTCAAGTTTCCAATTTTTTTTAATACAAATTATTTTCCAGATTCAAAACATTTTTCAGTTACAATTTTTTATCTTTTTGAGTTTCATTATCAACAAATTTTCTTGCAGTTCTGAATATTTTTTTGTCTTTTTCGGTTTAAAAAAAATACAAAAAGGTGGACAAACTTTATGGCCAGAGTTTAGCTCCGTACAAACTGAACCACAAGAGCTGCATGTTGCGAATTGCTGACGTTACCTGCGAAACTCTCGGGGGTCGTCGAGCATGGCGCCCGGGTGGGTGAGGTTCATTCTGTCCAATCGCAGCGCGCGAGGAGTCGGAGGAGGCGTGGAGTCGAGCAGAGCAAGAGATCGATCGTCCTCTTTGTTGTTCTGGAACAACAAGTTTAAAAGCCTCAACGTATCAGAAGCAATTACCCCCACAGATTTTATGTTTCTGATTTTATGACACACCTGCATATTTCATAAAACATAAACTCAACTTTCCAAAAATTTGCTAAAATAAAGTTTTTGATGATTAACCACTTTTTCCGGAGTGGTTTCTGAATGGTGGGTCAACAACAAAACACACTTGTCTTCTCCAGTTAAAGGGCATTCTGCTGGAATTCCACTTGGGTTGCTAGGTAACGGGCCTGGGCTCGGCTGGGGTTGCTAGGTAACGGTGCAATACTAACTCAATGTGACCAGAAGTGGAAAGAGTAACCAAAACTTGTACTCAAGTGACTCAACGTGTTTTTACAGGAGTGAAAGATTATTCATAACAAAATTCAAAATGAATTTATTGAATTTATCCGGATACTTGCAACAATTTAGAATAAAATTACTCAAGTAAAAGTAAAAAGTACACAGCAGTAGAAATACTCCAAAAGGTATATATTTTTCTAAAAGTTGCTCCAGTGACTGTAATTAAAAAAACCCAACTCTAAATGTGACTTAACAACCGGGAGGATTTTGAATTGGCTCATTTTCCAGATACCAAAAAAATATTAACTTATTTCCCAAAAACATGACCTGATGGTTTTTTAAAGTGCTTGGACTGATTTAAAAAAAAAAAAGAAAGGCAGCAAATTGGAAGTATAAAAATGTCCAAAAGTGAGTTCTGCATAACAAGTTTCCCCTTTTCTACATTTATCGGCTTTCCTGGACGACTCCCTTTCTGGACGAGCTATTTTGCATCAACAGGGAAGTGAAGTAAAAATGTCAAACGCTGGCTGGAGGTTTTGCATTCCAGGACCGGTTACTGGTACCTGTCTATCGGTCTCGCGGGCCGGGGAGTGAGGCAGGCGAGGGGTGGAGTGACCAGAGCTGGGGGGAGACGGGGAGGCCAGGGTGGAGGACGTGATGGATGACGGGATGAAGCCCCGTCCAGAGCCGTCTCTGCCCAGAGAGGAGGGATGTGTGGGCGGGCTGTCCAACGCCACGCTGACCCGGCTCTCGATCTCCTCGGCTCGCAGCTCAGTGTTCTCCTTCTCCTCCTGGATCAGCCTGGTTCAAACAAAACAAAGTCACTTTTTGTTGCACAATCAGCCAAAAACAGGCAGGAATTCATTATTCATGACATATTTTTGACTTTACTGGCATTAAACAACCAAATAGTCTAGATTTTCTGTTGAATTGTGTATCTTTGAGTGAAGCAGTGGAAACAAAAAGAGCCACAAAGTCTAATAATTCATAGACGCAAACATAAATGTATAGGGTTGTACATATGATATAAAATTCAACATATATGGAATATGTTCCGAGTGTTAAATAGTGTAATAAAACACAATAACATTGAAAGTTGAGAAGTTTCTCAGATATGAAAGCAGACAAATTTATCACGTTTTGTTTGTTTTGTATTTGCTTGAGATTTAAATCCAGTTTTGTTGTTTCAATAGGATTATTATTAATAATAGTTTAGAGTTCAGAGTTTTACTCTTTCAGTCTTTCATTTTAAATAAATGTTTTATATATAAATATGTGTGGTATTTATATGGCCAGACTGTTTTAGCTCATGAGAAAATGGAGCAACTTTCCTGGATTATGTGCAAATGTTAAAACCGTATCAAAATCAGGCGTTTTCCAAAGCAGGTTAAAGGTCAACGGAGATAAAAACACATAAAAAGGAAAAAGGCAAGTCGCTTTTTCAACCTCAAACATCTTATTACGGCCCAGATTTATCTGTTGACCCTTTTAATATCAACATGTTTATGAATCGGTGTTAAGACCCGTAAAATGTAATGACTGCGTGTTTATTTCGCCGTATCAGAGCTGATGGTGTTTCCAGGCAGGTGATGATGTGTGTCAGGCTGCAGATTTCCTGAATTACTGCCTCCCTGCTTCCCTCCCTCTTTCATACTTGATCTCCTGATTGATGGCCTCCAGCTGTTTCTGTAGCATGATGGCCAGGGTTTGCACGTCTGTCTGTCCGCTGGGGGAAAGCAGCTCGAACCGAGGCTCCCCGTCGTCCTCGTCGTCGGAGCAGGCCACTGCGATGCTCTGTTCGTACCCGGTTCCCAGCAGAGCCCCGCTCTCCCAGTCTGGGTACTGCGGCGAGAAAGGCAAACCAGAGCCTTCGTCACACAAAGAACCGTTTTCAGGGTCGGGACTCATTTTTGTTTTGCACAATTCAAGAATAAAACTACAACTTTTAATTCCCCAACTGTATTATTGTCCTGGCGGGCCCCCAGGCTTTACTTGCACCCCCACCAGGCTGAGAACTGTTTGTTTTTTTATCTTGCATGCTAATGTTTACATCAAAAACTTTTGCACCGCCACACGACGGTGGAGGGCAGAAAGACGATACTTTAAGATGCCATGTAGGGATTTTCACACAGCAAGGGGAAAAACGTCACACAAAAACATTGAAGAATATCTCAGCACCGCTTTTATTCTTCCTTTTTCCCGCTCCCTGCGTTGGCTACGCTACACTCAGACTGGTTGCCATAGCAACTGATAACCACACCACCATATGTATCAGGATTCAACACCAATAAACACACACTTTTAAATCTTACGATGAACAAGTGAAAAGGAAGAAGAAAAAATCTGCTGCTTTCTCAACAATTACAAAATACATTTTCAGGGTAGTAAACATTGAATTAACAAATTTTAAAAATATATATACATAATTCTCTTCATTATTAACTCAGAAGTGTAGAAGATTTAATCTCATAAACTGTTTTTGTGAAACTTGACTGAGAGAAACTTGACCGACTCCTTCCAGCGACGGTGCGTTCAGGAACAAAGCAGAAATCTGAATTTCTGACAAGAGAAAGCAAATGACCGTTAAGAACCAAATCGTGTATTCAGCTGAGGTGAGAATGAAAAACATTCTCAGATTTTGTTACAGAAGCTCCTTGATCATCCTAATTGCGACTCGTTAAATTTAATTTGCCTGATTCACTGCTGCTGTCAGCCGTTGATGTCATTACGTTTGACAGTTTTATTAACCCGTAGGCCCGCTGCGGAGCAGGAAGAGCAGGTCGCCTGCAAACATCTGTGCAACAAAAGGGACCCGTTTCCAGCAACTGTCTGCAAAAATATCGAGGACATGGAAACCTAAAGCAGATTGTTTACGACGTCTTCATTTCACCGTTTCTGTAATTTATTTGTGATATTTTCACTAAACTGGTAAATTCGCAGAGTGTGGGAAATGTTTAAAACCTAAAATGGTTTAATGAATGTATTTGTTTTATCGGTTTAATATGGTTTTTTCCAACAGTTTCACCTCTTATAATAAAAAAGTGACATTTAATTTCTTTGAAAAAATGTGTATGATTCCTTTATATTGATAAGAAAAAGAACTAGTTCCTTTAAGATTATCAAACTTATAACAAGATATTTTTTCCATGTTACAAGTGAAATAATCTGCCAGTAAAATGGTTACTTTTTGATCACTATTAGGGAATTATTTACTAGAAACAAGGTCACATATTTTGCAGAAAAGTTACTTCTAATATAGTTTAGTTTTATTTCAACTATATTAAGATATTTGAACTGGAAGCTTGGAAAGATTTTGTATTATTGCAGTGCAGCTACATTGTTTTTTACAGATGTTGCACCTTTTGTGGAGCTCTTAGAAATAAAAATATATATTTTGTTGAAAATTATACTTAACAAAGCAGAACAGAATATTTGTACTTTTGTTTACTTTTCAGTGCAAATATCTGAAATGACATAAAACTAACTTATAAATAACTTTTCATCAAGAAACAGGAGCTCGTTTGAAAAAAGTAATTTTTTAATTTTGATAAAAGAAAAGTACGAGGTCATCTGGAAAATTATTTCACTTATAACAAGACATTTTAGTTTTGACTTATTTGCACTACAAACTTACTAAGATTTGTGTTTTTGCAGAGCAGCTTTACTGTAGTTGCACCTTTTCTGGAGCTCCAATGAATAAAACAGCCATTTTATTTCTTTCGGAAAACATTTTGAGGAATGAAAACAGTAAAATTTTCAATTCTTCGCACCTTGCTTGAGTCCTCATGGGCGGTGCTCCAGCGGGCCCTGTGGCTCCGTCTGCACACCCCCCCGCCGGAGGCATTGCCGAAGGGATCCAGGTGAGTGGTGGAGCCGGCCGGGAGCGACCCGCCTCCGTGGGAATAGCGCAGCTCCAAGGCGCTGCCTGGCAGAGAGCGGCTGCAGGGAAAACAAGGAAAATACATCTCCAGATAAGATTAAAAGGCTAATTATCCCTGTGGTGGATGAGGTTTTTGTGGCAACTCGTCTGTGACAGTTTAACAAAAACAAACAAGTTGAGGAATGTTGTGTGAGAGGGCATTTAAAAGTGGGAGAAAGGAGGCAAAATCTGAAGCTCGGTGTAACCGGAAGACACCTGGTGAACGCTGCAGCGTGTTGCTGTCAACAGGAGGATCTGACACATGGTAGAAGTGACAGGAAAATGTTGGGTAATTCATGTGTTTGCGCAGTGAGCGTGAAACATATATCACTGCAGTTTACGTGAGCACCGACAGCGTTTACTGAGTGATTTATCGGCACAGGAGATGCTAAAGTTTTGCATTTTACAGGCAGGCAGGATTTAAAGAGTCAGTAGCACAAAAAAGACATTGTTTACAAAACATGTCTTTCAATCTGTGCACACAAAATATTTATCACAAATTACGATACATTCCAGCGCATTGCAGTGTAAAGCCGCGTCGCCATTTTGTGATGTAATGACTGTAAGTCAAAATGTAAACAACTATGGCGGAAAACACAGAAGCAGAAGAAATTATCGGTGATTTTAGCGATTTGAAAGTTTTGGAGGAAGAACCCACGACTTTTCAAACTCAGAAAATTCCTAAATTTTCTATTAGTTTTTTTAAAAGTTCCAAAGTTTTTTCTCTCAAAAGTTTCATTTTTGAGACTCAAGATTTTCAAGTTTAAAAAAAAAATTAAATGTTTAATCTCAAAGTAGTTTCTAGAAAACGTGACTTTTCAAACTCAGAAATTTCAAATTACTCTGTAATCTTAAAACTACAGAATATTTTCTTGCAAATTTTTGACTTTTCAAACTCTAAAAATTTTACATTTTTTCAAGACAATTTCTGAGATTAATCCAAAAATTTTATTTAATGAATTTTTGACTTTTCAAATTCAGAAATGTTCCTATTGTCTCTAGAAAATTTCTGTTATTAATCTGAAAATTCCTTAGTTTTCTGACAATTTTTTGACTTTTCAAACCCACAAATTTCTAATCCTTTTCAAGAAAATTTCTGAGATTAATCTTAAAGTTTACACATTTTTTCTGCCAAATTTTAAACTTTTCAAATTCAGAAATTTCCTTTTACTTTCCATCCAGAAATTTTCTGTATTTGTCCAGTGGAAATGGACTCCTTTTTATTTCTATGTACAGTGGCTCCACCCCACATCATGTGTTTCATACAGTTGATTTGAAAGTTTCCATCTTTGTTTCATCGCGTGACAAACTTCCTGTTTGCAGCGAACGGACCTGGAGTAGGAGCCTCCGGGTCGGGCTCTGAGCTGGTCCACCTCCAGCTGAAGACGCTCCAGCTCTGCGATCAGCTGATCCTGGAAGTGAAGAACGACAGAGTCGGTCCAAAGGAAGAGCGAGAGTGCAGACAGGAACAGGAAGGCTCATGCAGGAGTCGCACCTTGTTTGCTAGCAGGTCGTCTTGGAGCTTCTTCATGTTGGACAGTTCCTCAGAAAGGGCGTTCTGCAAGCAAGTTTCAACACTTTGACTCTTCATCAATGGGAATTTACTACAAAGCAGGATGGATGGTGAAACAATGAGAGGAACGCTGAGCTTAATTAGGGAAAGTATGGAGAAACAATGGTGTCTTTATCCTGCTGATTGGT
Organism: Poeciliopsis turrubarensis; assembly: GCA_010277015.1. NCBI lineage: Eukaryota > Metazoa > Chordata > Actinopteri > Cyprinodontiformes > Poeciliidae > Poeciliopsis > Poeciliopsis turrubarensis. The sequence continues at coordinate 1,728,042 of VMRN01000022.1, forward strand.
TTAAAATGTACTTAACTGATTGGAAAAATATAAATAAACATGGAAAAACCTGAAATCTAATTTGTTTTAAATACATCAATCATCCATCCATCCATCCATCCATACATCCATCCATCCATCCATCCATACATCCATCCATCCATCATCCATCCATCCATCCATCCATCCATCCATCCATCCATCCATCTGTCCATCCATCCATCCATCCATCCATCATCTTGTCTTTATTTCCAGTCGTTTGCTGTGTTTCATGCTGATTAAAGATGGCCGCCACCTTCTCCTCCAGCGCGGCCATCCTCTCCTTCAGGTGGAGCTGCAGCCTCTCGTTGGACTCAGACAGCAGTTTGTCCACGGTGTCAGAGAGACGCTTGTTGTGTTCGTCGTTCATCCGCTCCCTCTGCCTCGCCTGGGAAAAACACCGAGAAGGTGGGAGGACAAAGATTTCCATCTTTACAAAATCAGCGCGCCTTTGTGTCGCCAAAAGAGACGGAAAAAAAAGAGAAAGAGAGAGCGTGACTCACCCTCTGTAGCTCCTGGTTCTTCTCCTCCAGTTGTGCCTCCATCTGTCGCAGCCGCTCCTCAAAGTTGCCATGACGCTCCTCCGCCTGAATGATCGCAGAGGAAGGCAGGTGAGAGTGGCGGCCATGTTGCAACACTTAAACAAATTATCACAAAGGAGGAGAGAAGCTTGGTGACCGAGTCTGCTAATTGGTTACATGCCTGTGCAGATGACAGCACGGCGGGGGGGAGTCTGTTTGCCTGCTGCTTAGCAGGGAACTTAATAGGATCCTGCTAACGAAAGCCGTCCTGCCTGAACACGCCAGGCGAAACTACGGCGAACGCATGAAACCGAGTTCACAGGAATCAAGACTCCAAAGAGCTTTAAAGTACCAAAATAACATGAGCTGGTTGATGTTTATCATCAGGAGATTAATTTAAACTTTCTATTTCTGCTTGGATGCATACGCTTTTTATAAAATAAATCTAAATAATTCTCAAATGTTACATTTACTTTTTTGTCTCAATAATAAAATTTTCTTCACAGATATTGTCTTTGTTTTGTTTTGTTCCGCTGGCAGATTATTTCACTTATGACCACTAATTTTTCATCAATATTAAGGATTTATTCAGCATTATGATGTTTTTCAGATTTTTTTATTGGCTCTAAAGTTTCATGGGTTTTGCATTTTACGCAATAAAATGTTTCTTCTTTCAAAATTATATTTTTATGTGCATCTTTTCATGTATTTTCTAAATGTACAAAAAGGGTTAAGAAGCCTGCAGAATTAGTTTTTCTATTTTTACGGATCAATCATCAGGATAATCAATCGACACCAGATCGGTGCTTTCGTTTGCACACACCTTGTTGAGCGCCGCCACTCTCTGCGCCAGCTGCGCCTCGATCTCCGGCAGCGTCTCGGCCCGCTGCAGCGTCTGCTGCAGCTTCTGCTTGGCGTCGTCCAGACGCTCCTGCAGCTGCCGGTTCTTCTCCTCGCTCTGCGGGGAAACGGGCAGAAGCTCAGAGCGGCGGTCGCCGTGGGGCGGCGGCCGCAGGAAGAGGCTTTTCCCACCTGTCTGTGCAGAGACTCCTTGCTGGCCAACTCGTTCTCCAGCTTGTCTTTAATGTCGTGGAGAGACGTCGCCTCCCGCTGGGCGCTCAGGTACCTGCAGGCCGCAGCAAGATGGCAGCCGGAGGAGTCAGAGCGCTCCAACAGTTCATAAAGTAAACATTTAAAAACACAAACCTGCGCTCCAACGTGGTGATTCTCTCCTCCATGTCTTCCCTTTGACAAAGGGCCTGGAGAAATAAAACCAGGGATTTAGAGCTGATTTAAGAAGATAAAAGAGCAGAAAGTTTAGAGAAATAAATCTATATTGTATGACTTTCAACCACTTTCAGTTGTGTGTTTTTCCTTCCACTAAACTTTCTATTTATGCACTAAAAACATATCAGTAAATAATATCTTAATACTTCAAATACTTATGATTTTCTTCTGTTTTTTCAGATTTGATTTTCAAGCATCCCGTATAGAGGAACTAGTTGTCTACCCTCCACTAAACTTTCTATTTATTCTTGGCTTTATGCATTTGAAATATGTCACTTTTTATTAAATAAATCCTTATAAAGTTGTGCTTTCATTTTTCTCACATGTTCTGACTTTGAATTTGATGTATCCCAAATATAGAGGCTGGTTTTCTACCTTCCACCAAACTTTTCTCTAAATTTCCATTTGTGCTTGGATTCATACATTTGAAATATATAAATTCTTCGTGTTTCTTTCCTTTGACAAAGCGTCTGGGAAGATAAAAATGTTTAAAAGTTGCTGATCTGCTGCTAGTTGACAAATGAAAGTTGCTGTTGACAGATTTCAGCGTCTTGCGGCTCTGATGTCAGCAGATGAAAGAGCAGGAAGTGGAGGGAATCGGTTTGGGAAACTGACTCGCCTGCCTCTCATCCCGTAACACTTGGTTCACCTTTCATCTTTCGCAGCTTATTCTGATTAGCGGGTGGAGGTTCTTCGGGTTCCAGCCTGGACCCGCTCTGCTGCCAGAGGCTTCGTTAGCTTAGCATGATGCTAAAACTCTCCTCACCTCCTTCAGGTCCCGCTGCAGCTTCTGGTTGGCCTCCTCGGATCGGGCCAGCTCCCTCCTGGCCGACGTCAGCTGCTCCTCGATCTCACCAACCTGACACGAAAGGTTCACATTATCGTTCACAATTTGATTTAAACAGAAACCGACACAACTTAATCCAAATACAGAGGCTTTTTTAATGTCCTGGCTGCAAAAAAAACACTAAATGTTGGTAAGTTTTGCCTCGTTTCTTGATACTCTTGAAATAAGACAAAACTAACTTATAAGTTAGTTAATAATATATCTTTAGCAAGATGTAGAAGCTTGTTTAAGTCAAAAATTCTTCCTTTAATAGTTGCATTGGCAGATTATTATAATGCATCAAGTTCTTTCTCAGTAATAAAAGTTATTGATTTAAAACAAGTTACTAATAGAATATAATTTCCTATTATACATATATATATACGCAATCGTTGATAGCAGGTGTGTGAATGATCTAATGATCGGTCAGCAGAACTAAAGGGGCCCAAAACCAGATTTCGCCCAGGGCCCCTTGAAGGCTTGGGCCGGCCCTGAGCGTGAGATGTGAACAACAACCATTCACAGCTGATTTGATCGTATCGATCCGAACTCAGTGGGCTTTGACTGTTTTGTTGTTGGTACCTGTCTGCACATGAGAGCCAGCCTCTCCTTCAGCTGCCCCAGCTCCGATCTCTGCCGCTCGATCTCGCCCTCTCTCTGCCGGTCGATGTCGCCGTCGTCCAAGATGGACGCCGGTCCGTTGGGAAGGCGCTGGGGGGGGAAACATCCACATCAGCTGACAGCGATCGACACGTTTTGATCAGCACAAATAAATTCTGATTAGGGATCAATTTCAACTCCACAGGGATTGAGATGATTCATAAAATGAATCTCTGATGTAATAAAAAGTTAATTTTTAGCGTTTGTAATAAAAATAATACTTTATTTTTCACAGCCTTTTTTAAGACAAATCTTACAAAGTGCTTTACATTAATAACAAATCCATTAAAAATATCTAACAGTGTAAAACTAACTTAAATAATACAAAAGTGAAATATTAAAAGGAAGTTTTAGTTAATGATTCAAAAGAAAACAATAAAGTTTAATATTTATTATTGAATGGTAAATAAAAATAAAATTATGTCTTTAAATAAATGAAGCATTTATAAATGCTCAAAGATAATTTAGGCAAAAACAAAACATGGCTGCTCTGATTGTGATGTTCTTTAAGCAAATTGCCTTTTATGAGTACAATCCACTTAACGATTAATTGATTAACAAATTAGTGGATGATCATTAAAAAAAAATAATATAAATATGATCATTTCTGTTAATTTTTTGCCTGACATTTTTTGGTTTTAATCTTTGAGTTGTGAGTTGCTGCCTGGACGCTGTTAATGCTCAGCTTGTACTTCAGGAGTTTTATGTGTTTGGATCTCACTGATCATCGGCCAGAGTTCCTAACAGCCTCCACTTTTCCACGCAGACACTGTGGGGCCAGCATTCGTTTAGCCCGGTAATCGGCATGAGACCATTTTATTTATTTTATTTTGATTGCAGATAAATACATAGCATTTTCTGTGCTGTTGTTATTTTTCTGATGACGAAGTTTTGGTTGTTCATTAGGGATGATGGGATGGAGCGGACAGATAATAAGCTAAGACAACAAATGGATGAAAGTTTTGATTTTATTTAATAATCAATGTCTGTAAATGATGTAAATTTGAAAAACAAATATGAAAGTTTTAAGCTTAAATAAAAATCCAGATTTTTTTTTTTTCCTGAAATAATTATCCTTCCTTGAACGGGTTAGGATCGGTCTAAGTTCCATATGAAACATGTTCTTTACATTTTTAGCACAAAATCCTTCTTAGATGATACGATTTTAGTCTAATCCGTTCAGAATGAGTTAGTTTATGATGTCTTGTCACTTTAAATGCAAATAAGCTGCTGCTGGCCACGCCCCCCAACTCAACGTTTACATTCACTCCTGAAAAAGGCTGCAAGCAGCTTCACAATTATACAACCAAACATCTTTGAAAAGCAGAAGTGGCGCCTCTGGCACAACCAACAAGAATGCAACAAGCGGTTTCTGAAACCAAAACATTTGTCTTTTCCAGCAGGCATTGTACATCCCTACAGTAGCTGCCCAAACGTGCTGGAGTTCTGTCTGGGTTGCTAGGCAACACACAGGCCTTGGCTGGGGTTGCTAGGTAACCCCGCAGTAAGCAACTTTTGTGACTCTAAACGGCTCCTTTTCCAGACACTAAAAACATTAAATTACTGCCAAAAACAGCTGGATTTGTTTTCTTGTCATTGGATACATTTGGTTTCACATGTCAGTCGATCAGCGAGAAGGTAAGGAGAGTTTTGGAAATAGCTTTTTTTAATTGAAAAGCAAGTTTTTCCAAAACTGACGTGTTTTGATGAAGCAAATTTATTTTCTAAATATCTAATTGTGCAGCTATAAGGTCAATAACTCTAATCTTTTGAATTTTTACGAAAAAGAGACAATTGGAAACAATTCTCACATAGTGAAGAAATGCTGGGGCCCCATCAGTGCCTTACCAGAGGCACAAAACCTTCATCTGAGATCTGTGGTCAAATTACACTTTGATTCACTACAATCCAGTTTGTTTGTTTTTTTGCAACATTTTAACTACTTTAGCTTACTTCAGTGCATTTTTGTCTCAATTCAGTCTTCCTTAGAAAAGACTAGTTATGTAGAGAAAAATAAATAAAAAACACACAACGCACTCTCGCTGATTGAAGCTTGAACTCTCCGACTAAGCTCATAAAAATAGAAGATGGTGCATAACTTCCTCCTCACTGAATGACACTGATGGCTGGAAGCCATATGGCACTGAGAAAACATTCAGGAATACGCAGCAGACTGTTACAAAAGCTGCAACAGCTTCTGGCAATCAGGAGCCTCTTGATCGGCGCTCCAGCTGCAGAGTGAAGAAAGAATTATGCAGCATTTTAGACAATTTATATGTTTTACTGACAAGTGGAAAAGCAGCTTTGCTTCTGGTTGATTTGTGTCAGTTTCAGTCCCAACAAGAACCAAAATATTTATGTCAGTTCTCGTATTTATGGGATTTTCTGCTGCATTCCAGTTACCAGAGCCATCAGTAGTTCTTACAAACATAATTTTAATCTTTACGTTCCTTAAACTTTTAATGTTTTTAGTTTAGACTTGCAGGTGCTGCATGTAACATTGATTTCTGATGGACTTTTGAAAGAGTGTCTAAACTAGACATGTTTTTCAACACATCTTAGTACAGGTGATGCGAGGGGCGGCCATATTGGATCTCCCAAATCATAACGGTCAGATTGGCTCCCAGTTTCCAAGAGGAAAATTTGACTTGGGAGGTGTTCCAGTTGATTTTACTGACTGGGAAGTTGGGATTACTGGAACACAGCAAGAGTAATAATAGAAATTAACACCTATTAGTCCAGTAGATTTGGTTCGATTGGGGAACAAAATTACAACATTTTTAACATTTTCAGCTGCTGTGAAATGTTTTCACACGACACTGTTTCAAATTGTCCAACCCCTCACCGCCTGTGGTGGCGCTATACTGCAAACTACTCATGGAAATGGCACAAAAACGTCTGAAAAAGACGTTGAGCGCAGCTTCCTTCTTCACAAAATGTAAACAGAAATGGAGTAGCATCAGATTTTAGCGATGTGCCTTTGGTAAAAGACTCCGAGCCATTCCTTCTTCCAACTCTAGACTCGCATCTTTGTTTTGGTTGTATTTACCCAGAATGCCCTGCAATGTGGTCCACATCCTGCTTTTGGAGCGGTCTCCGGTCTGCTTGGCATTCACATATGCATTCAAACCACACCAGAGTTCATCCAAACTGAGGTTTATAGGCGGACCAGAGTTCACTTTGCATGGTGCATGTTCACAGTCCCCCAAACAAACTGGACTTTTTGGCTAATTGGACGGGAGTTTGATTAAAGTGAATCAAATAAACTGGTGTGAATGCTTATTCTGCAGGTCCAAATCTAAAGAAACCATTACTTCACCTCTTTGCCGTTGTCAAGTCCTTGCTGCCTTCGCTTCACTTGTTCCCTCAAAGACACGACCTGAAACAGCAGCAAGCATTGATTAAAGGTGGAACTCCAAACATCCGTCAGGCTGGGTGAACGAACGGTGTGATCACCTCTTGGGAAGAAGACTGCAGCTCTTCTTCTAGAACCGCCACGCGCTCCAGCGCCACCCGTAGCCGCTCTCGCACCTTCTCATCCAGAGCTTTGTGGTGCTCAAACAACGACTTGAGGGCTTTGAGGACTTCCACTTCGCTGGAGACGCCGGTCTGAGACTGGGTCAGCCTCTTCACCACAGTCATCCTCAGGCTGCGCTCGTGGCGGGCCACCAGGCACTCCAGATGTTCGAGGAGCAGCTGGAAGTTTAAGGTTTGCACACTGTAAAGCTGTCTGCAGTGATTACAGCATGCAGAGTCAGTGGTGTGAGCGTGAGGAGGCACAGAGGAGCGCTGACCCGTGTGTTGTTTCGCTCCGCCTTCAGCTCGGCGATCTCCTCTTCCCTTTCCAGCAGCTGTTCCCGGCAAAGGTTCAGCTCTTTGGTCAGAACCGCAAACTCCTGAAAGGTTGGAAGAGGTTGTTAGTATCGACTGACTGTTACGTGCTGATCACACACACACACACACACACACGCACACACACGCACACACACACGCACACACACACACACACACACACATACATACACACACACACACACACACATACATACACACACACACACACACACACACTCACTCAGCATGCTCCAGTGAAGCACTGCATGATTCTCTACACAAAAGCATAAAAATTAGTGATGTGACATGATGACAACTTAGAGATGTATCCATCCATCTATTGATCCATCCACCAATCAACCAATCAATCCATCCATCCATCCATCCATCCATCCATCCATCCATCCATCCATCCAGATGTCTGGCGTTTTGCCTTAGAATCAGCTTAATGTTCTCTCAGTAAATGTTTTATAGTTTGATGAATCTTGATTTCATTTTCAGACCAGCAGCTTGAGCTATAAATGTCAGTGGAAACCAGTTTCTCCAGGCTGGCAGAGTTCAGTGTGAGCCATGGCTGCCGCTGCGCTGAGGGTCCAGGCGCGTTAAACCGGCTCTTCATATCAAATATTACCTCCGGGTTTATTGCGCGTTTTGATCCTCAAATTGGTTTAATTGCACAGTGAACTCAGCTGCCTCTTTTACTTATTATTAAGAACATGGAGTTAGAAAAAATCCATGAAATGATGAAAATCAGACCAGTTTCCAACTGGTTCCCACCACAGCGAATGATGTTATGTCATTATGTTATTTACTTCTAATTAGCATACTGGGCGAAAGTATTTATTTACTATTTTATACTGATCACTTTGCTGTGAATGTTCCTCGAAGTTTTCAACTCTGAATGTGAATTAGTCTTTTTAGATGTTTGAAACCCTGAATGTAAAAAGAGCTCCAGCTTTTAGTGTTTTATTTATTCATTTATTTATTTATTTTGTGAACATTTCCGCTTATCTGCTAATAAAAGAATTAATTTTTTACTTTAGGTAACTTTAAAAACACAAAGTGCCTAAATTAATTATCCCAGATCCATTTTAAAAGCGCTGATTTACTTGCCCGTTTTGTCAATAAATTTCGACATCTGTGTTGAAGTTGAAGTTTTTGTCTGAATTCTTCAAGACGTTTGTAATCGTGCTCTTATTTTGAAGGGGGTGAAAACCTACTACGCAGCAGTTCCCGTTTCCGCTCTTCAAGTTTTCTCTTATTTCCCTCCCGTTGTTTCAAACAGAATCAAAATTAAAATTAAAATGGTGCGCGACCGTTTTAGTGTTTTGCGCTAACTTTGAATTGAAGTTAGCGCATTAGCGCTAGCTTGGTGTGTCTCTCAGCTCAGCTGTGACTAACAGATTTCAGTCAAATTACCTTTTTAAAAATGTTTTCTTATGCAAAAAAAACAACAAAAAAACAAGCAAAATATAAATACAACCTTATTGTTTGGTATGAAGATTAGAAAAAAATATTTTAAAAATATTTGCTAAATGCTAATTGAAAGTTTGACACTACTCATTATTATTCAAAATATATTTAGTTCAACTAGAAGAGAAAGGGTGATCCAATTTAAGAGATATCATATGGCTTTACATCATATTTTGAAGAGCTGAAATATAAAGTGATTATTTAATCATAAAGCGTTGGAAGACAGAAATACAAGCTGTTTAGTCTGGAAGCATCAAGGAGGTTGATACTATAAAATCTAAGAAAAATTAAGGAGAAGGTGAGTTTGCTTTGTAAAATGTTTGCATTCTATTGTTTTTTAAGTGCTAAAATGATTTCTCATTAAAAAAAGCAACTCGTCATATATTTCTTTTAGTAACTCGTCATATATTTCTTTTAGTAGCTCAAGTAAGAGAAATGGGAAATTTTTAATGCAATTACTCAAGTAATTGTCAGAATAATCAGAACAATTGCTTACAATAGCCGTTGTGTTGCTCATCAGTGTTTACCACGCTCATTTCTGCCTGTCTTTGATTTTTCCTGTGATAAAATTCCTGTTTTGGGGGTTTTTCTGACTCGCATGCGACCATGGCGTGACACACTCATGACACACAGGACATCCTCGAACACGTGTGCATCAACTCATGCGTGTTTTCACTTATGCAAACGAGCCATTAAAGGGCACTGATGCATGCACGCCGCCACTGCTGCTGCTGCTGTCTTCGCTCCACGTGTTAGCAGTGATCATTTTACCCCACGCACAGCAAACAGGCGCCTCAGACCCTTCTTTGTGAGGCGCCTGCATTTCAGCCAAAATGCATTAAAAAAGTACAGCGTGTTCAGGCGACGTGGCTGGGCTGAGAGACACGAGAGGAATGAGAGGAAGGCAAGCGTTTGAAAAGAAGGGAGGAAATCAGTGTGTGCAGATGGCATGTTCTGGGCCCAGAGGATGTCATAACACTGGGATTAATTCATGGGAAACATGGAGTGAGACACTTTCCTCCCTTCTCTTGTCGCTTTCTTTTTTTTCACAAACAACTTCCATGCGCTTTAATCCCACCAAGGTTATTATAGTTAACTAAAACCAGAGTTGGGTAGTAACTAGTGACATTTACTCAAGTAACTTTTGTGAAAAAACTTACTTAGGAGTATTTTTACAACTTTCACTTGAGTAGTTTTATTATGAAGTATCTCTACTCTTACTTCAGTAAAATTTCTGGATTTTCTCTCTACTTAATGAAAAACAAACATGTTTTAACCAAAAATTCACCACACACATACAGACCTGCAGCTTTTGTTAAAGTTTCATAAGTTTTTAATTGAAAAACTATTCAGAAATTGAGTTCCACTGTGGTTGCTAGGTGATGGACGGAACTCTGCTGGGGTTGCTAGGTAACGGGTGATGATGTGTGACGTTACATTTCGGATGTTTTTGAAATGGCTTATTTTCCAAACACCAAAAAACATGAACTTATTAGCAAAAAACAGCGCAGTGGGTTTTTAAGCCACTGGGTTGGTTTTAGAAACAGCAGTGACTGATATGGAAGTATAAAAATGTGCAAAATGTGAATTTTTTTCCACTGTGAGAGCTCTGTATGGGGGTAAATATTTTCCCTCAGAAATGCAGTATAGTCTGGGAGGTAAGTAGTTGGGTAGTAAGTTTTATGTTGAAAGAAACTGATTTAGAAAATATTTATTTTGCCTGATTTTGTTCTTTTTTGTTACTATTGTAATTTTTGTCTTTAAAATACCAAAAATTCCACTTAATTTTATATTTTGGTTCATCTGATGATGTAATTTTAAAATATCAAATCAGTTTGATTGTTTACTCAGAACTTGAGTAGACTTTTTATCAAATATGTATAAGAAAACATTTTTCCAAGTTATAAATGAAACAATCTCCCAGTGCAGCCAGTTCACCCCTATAACTCGCTAAAAGGCCACTTTAAGTTAGTTTCATCTTATTTCACGTGTACTAAGGTATTTACAGTAGAAAATAGATCAAAATTATTTGGTATGATTGTGTGTTTTTGCAGTGTGAATTTCATTTTGCTTATCTTTATTCTCTTTTTGGTTTTGCTTTCCAGTCTTCTCAGACAAACTCTGTGAACTCATCTGTGTATTACACCAATCCATGTTTTCTTCCATCTGCATGTGTGTGTGTGTGTGTGTGTGTGTGTGTGTGTGTGTGTGTGTGCGTGTGTGTGCGTGTGTGTGCGTGTGTGTGTGTGTGTGTGTGTGTGTGTGTGCGTGCGTGTGCGTGTGTGTGCATATTGATCTGCTCATCCTGAGGTAATATGGCCCTTTCATGTCCGGTCACTCTGTGTTGCAGCACCTCGGCACCAGTAGTTATTTTGATCATTCAGTCGGAGCGACAGAGGAGGGAAAAAACCCGAAAAAGGTGCAAACAGCAAGGAGGAATCATCGCGGCCTGAGGCTCCTGCCTGAAAATAGAGACAGAGTCCTTCTGGGTCGACTGCAGCTACAAGCTGATTAGCTCTGGAATGTAGCATAATATTGGCAGCATTTTCTCTCCATCTTGGTGGTCCCAGCTTGTTATTGAAACATCTGAAAAATCTGATGTGCTGTTAATTTATCAGTTTGAAACTATTTTCAACTGTCTGAATGATAAAATATTCCGTCCAGGCCTTTTTTTATTTTATTTTTTTTTATTCTCAGTAAGGGATGGTGCCAGAAAAAGGCAAACTACGTGTAAAAACAGATTATTATCTAGCAATAATAAAGGAAGGGAGTGACTTCAGGATGAGCATAATTTTATTTTCTACTATTTGATTTAATTACATTTCATCTCCACTGTAGGAATTAAGATTCTAAAACAAATAATTCAACTGAATCTCAGTTTATCATTGAGAATCATGTAAAAGATCTTCATAAAGTTAGTAAAGCTGAAATATATTTTATTTCAGTTTATTCTTTATTAAAAACAGCCTAAATATATGCATCTATCTTTTATTTTGAGACATTAAGTTATACATTTTTAAAAACTAATAATATTTAATGATTTTATTAGTTATTCTTTATTTTTTATTTTAATATTATTTTGAATAATCCAAGATTTTTTTTTATTTAAAAATATTTTCAGTTTATATTATTTATCAAAAACTAAAATCACAATATTATATTGATGCATTTTATTTTAAGAATTATGAAGTACACATTTTTTAAGTGTATACTATATGCACTTAAATATCTTAAAAGGCATTTTTACATAAAAAAAAAAATACAATTATATTTTTTATTTTGATATTAATACCTTTCTAGATTTCTTTTTGTTGTGAAACAAAAGATTCAGATAGATTTATTAGTTAAAAATCTTAAATAAGGTAAAACCCCAAAGTTCTAGATGGGTCCAAAGCTTTTCTTCAGAACTATGCTGTCTTCTTCAACACAACAGCTTTCAAACTACACACATTTGTTTGATTAACTAATAATTTGAGCTGTAAGAAAATAAGATAAAATTCCAATTTGTAACAAATTTAAAGGGAAAATACTGAAAATCAGAAGAGGAATATGAAACTAAAACCTTTTCAGCTTAAAGTCATAGTTTCTATTTTTATCCTTTGTCATTTTCTATACAAACAAAAAGAAAACATTACTAAACGATTATTTTTAACAATTAATTTTCTGTTATCTGGTCTAAAAGAAATAAAATTGATGAATTCTGTGACTGCGCAGTTGCAGTTGCACTGCTTGTGCCGGACCGACCCAGCGGCACCTGGACCCGCTGCAACAATAACATCCTGATTACAGGTTGATGCATCAATAATTCAGCACCAGGCCACTAACTGTCTACCTCCAAGTGGAGCTGAGACTTTGTTTTGATTTTGCATGCAGGTATGTATTATTCTGTGAGATAAAACTGCAAATTCAAACTGTGAATTCATCGACTCAACTGGACAAGATAGAAACTTTTCATCTCTTCTATCACAGTAAAATTAATACTTTATTTTAAATGAGATTTTGCACTAGAAGCTCGACTGAAAAAAATTGGTGAGTTTTGTGATTTTGCGTTGGAGAGACAGTGTTTGTACTGTGTTGACAGTAAGGGATGGTGCCAGCATGCTGCCAGTCCCACCAGTTACAGTCGTGTTTCTACCTGTGGCAGGGCGATGGACAGCTGCCTCTGCAGGGACTCCTTCTCGTGGCCCAGCTCTCGCAGGCGAAGGTGCGCCGTCCCCAGGCTGTCCTGCGTCTCCCTCAGGCTCTCCAGCAGCCTCTCCCGCTCCGTCAGCATGTTCACCATCAGCGACTCCAAGTTACCAGAGCTTCCCCCTTCATCGCTTCCTCCTCCTCCTCCGCCGACTCCTCCGCCGCCGCCGCCACTGCGAGGATCTCGGCTTCCATAACCTCCCATCCCACCTGCGCCCCCCGCTGGAGAGGACGAGCCGCCGCCGCCGCCGCCTCCACGGCCGTCCTCTGAGATGGTGGGCATCACCTCGCACATCATGGTGAGGCCTGAGGAGTTTTCACAGGAGGGACTTGGACGGTCTGCTGACGAGCTTCTTCCTCGTCATGAAAAGTAGGGCTGCTGGTTTTTGTAAGGAGGGATTCTGTCAGGGGACGTTGTGAGGAACGGATTGAAGATGTGGATCAGGGATTGGGGAACAGGGTGGAGTGGGGTGCAGGGATGAGAGGGACAGACGTGGGTTTTTAATGAGCGACCTCTGACCCCTGGGCTCCAAGTTTTACTGTGCTGCCAGATGAACCTGAAAGAAGAAGAAATCACAAGGTCAACTTTATCCAACACAAATGAGGGGTTGACATTAAATTAGTAACATATCGCAATGATCACTAGATCAATATAAATAAATAATATGTCTGTCTTATCAATATCACTGCAAAAACAAAATCTTAGCAAGTATACTTTGTCTAGTTTCTAGTGCAAATATCTTTGTACACTTGAAATAAGACAAAACCAACTTACAAGTAACTTTTCAGTAACATATAGAAGCTTGTACTAAATAAATAAATAATTCATTAATGGTGATAAAAAAAAAAACTTTTTCCACTGACAGATTAATTTACTTACAATATGGGAAAATGTTTTAATAATCTGCCAATAAAGAGTGTTTTATTTGATGCATAGAGATGATGATAGAAAGATAAAAAATAAAACTTTAGACCGACTTGCTACCTCTTCCTGTTTACGTTGATGCTAACATTAGCAGCAGAGGATATGGACAGACGCTGGGAAATTATCAATAGTTTCATGGGTTTTTACGTGAAAAGACAATCAGAGCTGTCATTCGTTATTGTAGAGAAGGAAAACACTGCCACCACTAAATTCCTAAGATAGCATTAGCATTGTTAGCTGTTAGCACAGATGGCTAGTGCAACAGGAAAGAAAAGCAGCTGTTTATAATTGTAAATGCTTCAAAAGGTAGTAAAAAAAACTACTTAACTTTGTTTTTTACATAAAAAGAAGATGCTAACAAAAAAAATGTGTATCTGGCATAGAGGCTGAGAGAAACACCTGAAGCTTATAGCTAAAAGCTTATAGCTAGCACTGCAGCACAGCCAACCACAGCAGGTTAGAAAAGTCTATAAAGAAACTAGACCAAGAGCACTTGGTACTATTTGTGTATTTTTGCAGTGTAGTGACTTTCAATGAAGAAATTGTTTTTTTCCCAGTACACTAACTTCCCCCCAAAGTACAATTTAAATAAAGTGGAATTTTGACTAGAGCGGCCAATCCAATTCAAAACATTAATCCAACAATTACTCTGCAATAATAACTTATTGCAACCTCTGCAGTCGCAATAAGGAGCATATTGTAGCGACAAGCAGATTTGTTGTTATAGAAAAGACAAAAAAAGAGCTGGTTCAAGCTAGCTTTAGCATAGCACCAAAGTTAGCACAGCAGCAGTTTATTCATTCATTTAAGACCAAAAGCACGACTATTAGATTAATTGGACTCTCAAAATTGCTCTCAGGAGCAAAAGTTGTTTGTTATGTTTGTGTCTTTGTAAACTGGTGACCTGTCTGCGATGTACCCCAACTTTGACCCAATGACCCCAGAAGATTTGCACCGTTTTCCTTAAAGATGCAGTTTGTAAATTTCATAAAATATTTGTGGTGACAGTTTGTTTGAGACAGATAATCTGTGAAAAGATTGAGCTCCTCTGTCTGCAGTAACTCACCGCACCAACCAGAAACAACCAATCAGAGCCAGGAGGCGGGTCTTAGCGCTGTCAATCAATCTTATGTAGTCATGTGCTAAAGGCAGAGAAATAACTTATCTTTATCCACAAACTAGCTTAAGCATATGCTATCTGCAGCGTACTATATATTCTGAATAAGACCCTCCTTCTGGCTCTGACTGGTTGTTTTCAGTTAGTACTGGGAGTACTGGGAGTACTGGGGGACGGCAGAGGAGTTGGATTTTGTCACAGTTTATCTGTACTGTCACCACTGTGTGGTGACAGTACAGATAAACCCCCCCACAGATAAACTGTACACCACACTACTGTACTGTGTGGTGACAGTATAGTAGTAAACAATTTTTATGTTTAAATTTGCAAACATGTGAAATGTTTACGTGTAAACATTTCATGTAAACATGTTTTATGTTTACTGCTTTGGATAAGAGGGAATAACCAACAGACTAACTTTTATTTGATCTTTCCTCTGATCAAAGCTCACATTACCTCTTTTCCCCTCACACTCCTGCGTGCCAGAGCCCCTTATATCTCATAATGGTAATGATAAATGCGCATGATGAAATCATTTACGCAAAATGAGAATAATAACTGTCAGGCCTGTGTGTGCAGCTTACGGTAGAAATATGCGGCGCAGCTGTTAACGTTCATGTGGAGGGAATGAAAATGGGGTGTCATCATGAACTGTGTCACCGGCGGATTGAAATTTATATTTTTATTCTTTTGTTAACGTTTCCGGCACCCATTTGTGAAAGCGTCCAGCAGGCCTGCGGTGTTTGTGTCGCTGGGAGGGAGAAGGAAACGCGTCTCGGGGAACAGACATCCTACATTTCCGTGCAAGGTAGCCTAACGCCGCTATCACATCATGGTGGGAGGTGCCAATCATCCTGCAAATGATGCGGGCCTAATTAACGAGATTACACCAGAAGATGTCACACCTCTGGATTCAAATCTGTGGCTGCGATTAACACAAGTGGCGCAAAACGGTTGCGTTTAATCCAATATTAAGGTGGATATTTCCCATCAACACCCCAGTGCTGCTGCTGCTCCCCCCTCCTTCTCCTCATCCTCCTCATCCTCTGCTCTTCACCCCCCCACCCATAAAAACAGCTGGAAACGCGCCGCTACAAATCCGAACAGCTGTTTACGCGGCTTACCGTTTCCATGATCGTCGGAGACGGGAAATAAAAGCGCATATCCGGCCGGATCACTCCATCAGAGCATCGGAGGAGAGACGGGAGGCTGCAGGTTATCCCTGTTCCAGCCCGGTTACCAGCCTGGACCCGTCCCCTCCCTGCCTCAGCTGCTGGAGCGACGACGCTCCGAACCGACGCTGCGTCAAGCCGCACGCAGACGGCGCCACAGCCACTTCCGGTACGGAGCATCTCCATGATTTTCCTGACAGACTTCCACGTTTATCAGTCAGGGGCAGAGTTGGGTGGAAGCTATTTACATTTGGTTACATTTACTTGAGTAACTTTTATTGGGGGAAAAAAAAAATCTATAATTACAGGTTGCTTGGTAATATATATAATAATATCTATCTATCTATCTATCTATCTATCTATCTATCTATCTATCTAT